>CM022705.1:75438122-76038122 GCA_012295165.1 Asparagus setaceus | reverse complement strand
CATATTTCGAGAAAAATCTTTCTTAAACAAAATATCTCAAAGTCAAAGTAGATGTTTCAGAACCAGTCCTCAATCCCATCAACGAGGATCACATCCTTCTCCCTCTTCTCGATGTCGTCTTCGTAAATTCCCTGTACTGCGCAATCTCTGCCCCACCTAGAAATTCTCACTGCACCATCCTCATAACCTATATGACAATACTTCGTGCAATGCCTTTATGCAACCAAGCACAACAAATAGATCATATTTCAATTAAAAACTAATTCTAGTTATAACTTTATTTTACCTTGTGCAGGCCAGTTTTACAATGTACCTGAAAGTTTAGATTTGTATGTCATCAACCTTTTACCACTACGCATTCAATGCAGTTATTAGAGATGGACACTAGCGAGCAGTTATGCTCTAAATACCGACTTCCTCTTCCAAGAATATAATTGTGATAAATTGACATTTGACACTTTTCTTCAAACATCTACTCTGACTTTGAGGGCTGTCATTGGTTCGAGACGGGTCCTTCTAGAAAAACATGGGTAATGATGAAAGGCATTGGTTACTGAATGTCATTTGTTGATGATCGTAATATTTCCTTTTATTATGAGAGGATGTGGGTTGCAATAAAAATTGTATCTCTTTAACTCAGTGGTTACGTAGACCGGAAGCAGTGTTTATAAGAAACTAGCACTATTTAACTACTCTAAAAGTTATTTGCTAGTATGACGGACATAACTGTATTGGTTCATGGTGAGCCTCTAATCTTACCGAAACTGGTGGCACCTATTTTGAACCAGTAATTGATGCGCTGAGTTCCACCTTGATCATTTTAAACAATATGAATCATTTGTTTGAATATGCTTGCAAGGTATTTGACCGAACGCTTCACCATCACTTTTCTGATTCCGATCGTTGCAACCACAACGACTACCACCACTACTCTCCTCCATTGTTGTCGCCGCCGAGCACCGTAACCTTCACCTCTACATGTGCCCACCGCCAACGATGACACTCACAGGATGTTCGACAGAACTCCTAAGAGGCATTTCCTCTGAGGAGACTAGATTAGCTCCGTCTCTAAGCCTCCAACAGTGCCAGACCCCCTCGCTATGTCATTGCCCATAACGACAATCACTACCTCCCTCACCTCTGTCAACCCTCTCCATCCACCATAGAAAATATCCACGAACTTTGACAAAATGCCACAGAATTAAAAACCCATCCATGATATCTTTGTTGTTCGCTTCGTTATTGATTGTTGCTCCATGTTCATTGCCCCCTCACCTGCCTCCGCTATAGTCACGTTATCTACCACCTCTAGTTAATGCTTCATTCAATCTTAGATACACAAATTCGTTCTCTCAATGTCAACCTCTCACTACTTCACATCCATGTCTACACTTAGTTGCTCACTTGCTCTCAACTTAAACCATTTCCAAACACTGCAGTCCTCTTTCCCTTGACTATCATGTGGCAATGTTTCCCCTTTGCCAAAGCCGTACAGATCCATAGGCAAATGTTTAAGACCCATCTCCAATGTGATCTTATTACTTCTCAACTTAAAATGTAATTTGAAATAGGTGGAACTGAAACGGTTTGGAGGGTATTTGACAAAATGCCACGAAAGGTATTTTTGTGTGTGGAATTTGATGGCTTCTGACTACATAAAGCTTGGTGTGTTGATTTTGCATCGAAGGTTTTGGATGAAAAGTCATTGCATTTGGTTTGTTAAAGCCCATTAGAAAGATTTTTGTCATTTCGAGATGACAAGTGCCACAACACCCTCATCAATTATTTTGGCATGGTTTGATTTTTTTCTCTCACATTCGAACTCGAGGATAAGGTCAATTTTGAAGGGTGGAGTATTTATTATTTAACATGCACTTATCCTACCCATTTCACCAAAACCGACCCCATTGTAATTAACCTAATCCGCCTCACTCTATCCGACCCGTTTCCCTATCCATCCATTATAAAAGCTCATGAGCGCCAAGATTTCATTATGGAGAAAAAAGATATAGTCATTTATGTTCCCTCTATAGTTCTTAAGTTGATAAGATATGGTTTCATTCTCATATAGTTTTCTCTCTCAATCTCTTTCTATGTTGTTCGTTGTTTGATGTATGATAGGAATAGGTGTAGATGAAGTTTTTTTAAGTATTGTTGTAGTGATAAAGATTTAATACTGCCCTTGTTGTTGATAAGATTATTGGTTTTCATTTATATCCATAGAACTGTAGTGCAGATTGGAACTTGAAATGAAGTTGACGACTCATTTTGAGTATCTTTGATTTTCTTTCCTTTGTTTTTTCTTTGTTTTTTAATGTGTTCTATTTGTAATCATCATGACAGTTTATGAACAAAGGAGATCCTACCAACAAACTAATTGATGTGCAGCGCAATCGAAACACCACGATATTATATCTACAACCCGAAAAAAAAAGCAAGAAAAAAATCATACCATCTATCCCCTCGCTTTAAGCTCCGCAAGCCTCCTCGAGAGATCATCCTCATCAACCTTTTCCTTCTCCTTACCCTGAATCACATGAGCCGCCGCCTGCGGCAGCCCCACCGAAACCTCCAACCCATAATCATCCGCCACCTGCTGCATCAAACTGTTCACTTCCCCTTCCGGCGTAGACAAGCTCGTCGACCCCGCCATCGACCCCTCCATGAACTCAGCCTGCACCTCCATATTCACAAACTGCTTCTCGAACTGATCCATCGTCTCGCTCATCTTCTGAAGGTTCCCAGTCGCCAGCGAAGAGTCTAGGGCTTTGACGATCCCCGCCATGGATTTTCCGATCGTCTGCATCTTCGCCTGAGTGTCGAGGCGAGCGACGACGGCGTCGAGGCGGGAAGCGAGGCGGAGGTAGTTCATCTGCTCGCTTCGCTTGCGGATCGCGTTCTCGGCGTAGATCCGAGCGCCGTCGGTGTTTCCTTTCTCGATCGCTTTCTTGATCTTGAGTTTCTCCGATTTCTCCTCCTTCTCGCATTTGCGTGCTTGGCGTTGGAGGGATTTGGAGGTGAATTTGAGCTCCATGATCTGGTTCATTAGCTTCTCGGTGTTGCCCATGGTGGAATTAGGGTTAGGGTTTGGGTTTTTTGGGACGAGGAAGAAGAAATGGGAGGTCTCCTGTTGATTAATGCGCGTGTTCGCGCGTGAGCTCCGCGTTATTTTGACGCGGATTTGGTATTTGTTTTCGAAAACGTGGGTTCGGGTATGGATATTTGATCCGTTACGGTAAAAGGCCAATTTGGTCTCTGGGCCTTCATTCTCACGTTGGTCCAGTAATTTTTTTTTTTTAAGGTAAAAGTTTATGCAAAAATTTTGTATCGCATTTTTTTTTGTGTTAATCGATAAAAATATTATTCATGAAAACTGAAATCTTGCCTAAGAGCATAAAATTAAGGTTTTACCTAGCGAAATTTTCAAACTTTTAATATATCATTCCATTATATTAGTGCCCAAGGTGAAAGAAAGTGCGTACACATTTTGCACAATTAAGAGTAATTTCATAGAATGTCGTGATCTCAAAGAAACAATATGGCTATATAACCAATCTAAGGGGCCTCTCTTTGAAACTTTGTAGCTCATCCTTTTTTCTAAGCTTTGAGAGGAGAAAATGAGGGTTAAAATTACCTTCAATTCCCCGTAAGGGAGATGTAATCCCGGGTATGTGCCTGGTATGTTATTATGGGTAAAATGCTAATTTGGTCCAAGTATTATGATCTCATATTCAAATTGGTCCTCACACTTTATTTTTTCTCAACTTAATCTTTGAACCTCAATGATTACATGTTGGCCGTTTCTTATTTTATCTCCACTTTGTTTATTTATTTTCTTAGTTTAATTCTATTGATTATGCTCTTTTAAACCTGTTTTAGATCATTCATTTTTCATGTCACATATCTATGGCATGGTAGTAGGATTCTATTCTTATCTTCAATGTGTGTGTGGGGATTTTGTTGCACCGGCTAAAACTTTTACTATTTTGTTTATCTTGCTTTTGGGCTTTTCCCATTCTAGTCCCTTGAATCTTTACTATTTTGAAACTACTTCCTCAATCATTAAAGATTGCTATCATTTCCCAAAGTCTTATGTTATTTTAAAATTTGTCCTCAAATCATTGAAATTTCTATTAGGTCCCGTTATTCTCTTGAGTTAATCCAAAATTAATCATGATAGTTGGAAATAACTAATGGTAATTTCAATGGTTTGAGGGACTGTTTTCGAAAAAAAAAACATTAGAAATAAAGAATCTAAGAAATTCTAATGATTTAAGGGTCCAAATTCCAAAATGGAAGATTTAAGGGACAAATATCACGCAAGCTTCACACATGAGTAGCATCGATAGATCAATTTTTTGATGTCCTTGTATAATAAATAAAATTTTGGGTAAATTTCAGAGGACCCCCCTGAAGTGCGGGTGTTTCTCAGATAATCCCCTTAACTTTTAAAATATCAAAAAATCCCCCTTAAATTTTGGAGTTCTCAAAAAAACTCCTTTGACTTTCAACACTTTTCAGGAAAAACCATTAAAGGTGTGAACCATAATTTCCACTGGTGAAAATATCCCTTGCATAATTTGACCTGTCTGTGTTAAGTTGTGGTTAATGTTGTTAAGGTTTTTTAATTGAAAATTGTTGAAAGTTGATGGGGCTTTCTGAGATCCCCTAAAGTTAAAGGGGTTTTATGACATTTTGAAACTTAAAGATGTTATTTGAGAAACAACAAAATAAGGAACAGATTAGAGCTATGAGTAGAATTGTCCGCTCAAATTTTATTTAATAGAATGTTTAGCATACAATAAAAGTAGGACTAAATTTACATCTAACAAGAGGTACAATGACTAAGTTGAGAAAAAATAAAGTATGAGGATCAAATTGAGTATGGGTCATAGTAGAAGAACCAAATTAGTCTTTTAGCCTATTATTATCCATTAACTGTTTCATGGTACATTAAATTCATTGTTCATTGACAACAAAAAAGTAGAGAAAGATAAATTAGCATCTTAGTATCAAAAGTAGCAGTGAAGGTTAAGAATTTACTCAGAGAGCCTATCCACAATCAATCCATTAATTTTAGGATAATTGTTTTATTACCTTAGTAGATGATTTCGTGTCACCAAAATAAATAGCTTTGTCACCCGACAAAAGATAGTAATCATCAAAAAAGCATAAAATTCAATGGTTGGTTGATGCACAAAGGAGATTATCATTTTGTTGCAATCAATGGCTATTTGTTTCAGTTTTCGAATAATTGAGAAGGATGCATCATTATTAAGGCCACTCATGGGCTCGTCTACGAACAAAAGGTGAGGCTTAGTGAGAACTATTTTTCAATCACAATAAGATCGATGATAAGATCAAAATTTCAATGAACTAATATTCTTGGTGATGAATTAAACAGGAATAACTAAAATTAAGAAGAACACACACTAATGTTTCATTATTAGTTATATTTGATGTTATCTGTCAATAGATATTAATTTTATGTTCATAAATTAGACGCTATCAACTAAACAACAATGCATCTAATTCTCAGTACAAGTTTTAATAAACTGATAGTTAAGGATTTAACTCTATACAGTACAAGGATTACTTCAAAACCTAGAGATTATTTACTTGTTGCTTTAAAAAATTCCTTTTTGAAGCTATTTCTGCTCAAAATCATTCAATAGAAGATTATGACCTTTTTAGGCAAGAAAGTGAGATCAAAACAACTTAGATATCATCTAGACGATTATGATTCAGAAAGTATTCGTCCAAATATACAAACTATTATTTACATAAAGGAGGGATCAATTGTTTAATTTTCCATCACAAGGCAATCTAATAGGACAATCCTAACTTTTTAATGAAAAAAATGATTTTCATATTCATATAGTCCAGTCATCGCCCATGTTCTTCCTTATTATTACTATAGATGGTATTTTCTAATCCAAACAAAAGCAAAATGATTACTTTTGTCAGACACTCATCACTTCAACACTAAAATAAATAAATAAATAAGATAAATAAAATAAAAATCAACTCACCATACTACCATAGTCAAGTCTCCTCTTCTTTCCATTGAGTAGCACATCCATCAGCACTACATTCTTTACTAACCTTCCTATTAATTAACAAAAATATGTATATCAAACTTACCCATCTCATAACTTTAAGAAAAATAAATTGAAAAACCACACTTTAAAAAAATGTTTACTTGTTCATAAACTTAAAGTTTAAAAACCTACTTATTTTGTAGACTCACCACTTCTACTTAAAGCCAAAATACACACATTATAGCAACTTAACCCAAATATATAGCTAGTTACACACCAATTATAGCAACTTAGAATAACATGCATCAATAATTCAAACTATTCGTATTCGATTTGATGCTAAGTAAATTGATAAGAGATTGTTCCAAGGCGTAAGTGATATACCAATTATTAGATATAGCAACCTAACAATTATTGCAGGATGAAACTTTGCATAATATTGCATAGGAAAATCCTTCTAATAAATCAAAGGATATCTAGCACACTAAAACACATAAACATATGCTTCATTCAATTCTTTATTAATCCATCATTCGACGAATGTAATTCTTTATAGGAATTCTCAAGAGTTGCTTCTAGCTTAAACTTAATGATTTATATTTAATCTTTGATCCTAATAGCAGGAAGGCAGGGACGGATGCACCATGGGGGCACTGTGGGCACTTGCCCCCATGGATATTACAATTTTTAAGAATAGCTTAATTTTATGAGGTGCCCCATGGAAATATTATGAGTGCCCCTACACAATTGGACCCAAACCCAATTATTACATCATTTTTATGTTGTTTTATAATCACATTTACAAAAAAATATATAACTTGTTATGTTTGTTGATTATTGTTCACAAACCATTTAGCCATTGAACTCAACAAAAATATTACGATATACCATCTTTATGTTATTTACTCAAGTTTATATTGATGTTATAGTCTTAAAGATATATGAATATGCATCCATATTAATCTTTAATGCTTATTGACAAATAATATTTTCTATTTGTGTTAGTTATGGATAGATATTTTAAAGAAAATCAATGACTAAGCAATTAATTACTCAACCTTCTTCTATAAAGAAAAGGTTTTGGAAGTTGATTTATCATTAGCTCCTAGGCTACTAACAAAATATTATATTATCATCCTAATGATCGTGAGGAAATTCAATAGCCTAAATGCTTTAAAGGTCTCTGTCAACCACAAGAGCATATATTTCCTCAAACAATTTCTAGAAAAATTTATGGCACTTCAATTAATCCTTAATGTTTGAAGAATTATGGTAATTGGTCATATATGTGCTCCCACAAGAAAAATTTTAATATTTGATCCTAATAGCATGAAGGCATCTATCAAAATGAGATCTTTTAATATAAGTAATTCACTAGGACAAGCAAAATCTATATCCGCTTCAAATATCATCAGAGTTGCAAAAAAAAAAAAGTACTCATCAACCTCGTGTCCATATTTTATATATATGAATGAAATGAACGGGATTTTCCCTTGTTTTTCTGCTCAAAAAAGTTACTTTGAAAAAAATCCCTTCATCAAAGGTACAAATTTTTTTTAAAAAAAGTACCTGCATTTGGCAAAAGCCTAGGGTATTGAATTGTCAAATTAGAACTTCAGGCTATCAAAGTTAAGAAAGCGCAAAACTTTGAGGAATTACAGTGCAAATAAACCTAAAACATAGATAAATTAGCATCTTAATTTATTGCATTATTCCAAAAATTAAAACTCTTATTTTAAAGAACTTTCTCTTTTTGAAACTCTATGAAGTAGGTACAGATTTTGCCTTGTCATGATATCTCCTCCTATTCCATAATCTTGCCTTTTCGGCCGGTTGAATGGTGTTCCGAACTTTCTTGTCTCTCTCTAGTATCTGCGCGAACAGAAGAAGGGGGAGGAGGGTTGGCAAAAGCAATTTTTGGAGAGAGGAATCAGCTAAGGGAAAGTTTAGGCTTATCTACTACTTCTTCTTCTAACCTAAAAGAAAATTCCCAAAATTACTATTCATGCTACACTAAAATACTCTATTGCCACGGTACGATTTAGAATATTAAAAACCCGTTCACACTTGCTAAGCATGATTCATAATATTTAAATTACTGTTCATGCTAGGTATTATTATCAACCTTAGCATACTGTCCGAGCAGTAATGGTTTTTCCCCATAAACACTGTTCATGATACAATATAATTTTTACTCTTAATCATGCTTTATACGCTACAGTTAATTTTTGGCCATGTATCCACTGTTCAAGCCAAAGTGATGTTTTTTAACTTTGAAAACACTTGCTCATGTCTTTTTTTTTGGGTTTTGCAAATGATGAATTTTACCTTAATCAGACATTTCGCAAATATAAATTTTTTCAAGCTCTATTATAAAAAATTAATAAAACTTGCTAATTGGTGTATTATTTTGTTAACTGGTTTGGAAATTTACTTTGTAAATAGTATTAAAAAAATTATCGCTAAATTTTTTTATAAATATTTTATACATAAAAACCATATTATAAATTTGGTGACAGATATAACTCGATAAATAATACTCGCAGCAATGTGCAAGCTTAATACTAGTGCATTTATATAGCAAGTTATGGTTTATCTTAAACTAACGGATGAGATGAGATGAGATGAGATGAGCTGGCTCATGCAAGGTGGAGACATGCTAATATGTGATTGAGAGGGGTGAAGTGCAATTCTGCAATTGTGCTTAGGCTCGTGAGGGTTTACATGCATATCCATTTGACTTGGGATTGTATAAGATTAGTAATTCAATTAACAGCTTGATTATTTAAAACACTATTAGGCTCATCCAAATCTAGATCTGAGTATACTGCTTTGATGACTCGATTAAATAACTATATTTTATTGGGTTATTAGGAGAGGATCACAATATAATATCTAAAAAAATTGTATTAATTAGGATAGAATAACAATATAATATTTAGAAAACTTAATATTCAAAAGGATAAAGAGTAATACTGATCACGGAAACTTTTTCCCAAACTCCCAATTTTATAATATTACCCAGGACCTTAAAATTCGGTCCATGCAATCCAATTAAAGGCCCAGTAGAAAGCGCGGTTACTTAAACGGTATTCTAATAAGAACCCGACCCGCTAACAAGCTACTGAACTGCCAATACTTTACTGCTCCGCTCGCTGCTGTCTATTAATAGCCAATAAACACCCAATAAGCAGCAGTTAGACCCGAATCCATTAATAAATAAATAAAAAAAATCCAAGAAAAGGAAGAGAAAAAGAGAAGACTCTCCTCCTCTCTCTCAAAACTCTCTGCTCGAAAATCTCAAACCTATATAAACAAATCAAATCCCTAAATCCCAATCTCTTTCTTCTCTCTCTCCTCCCTGTCTACAAAATCTCGATCGATTACCGAATTCGTCCCAAAACCCTAATCCAAAACCCTAGCTCATGGGAACGGAAACCCTAGAGATCTAGCGACATTCGTCGACCCTCAACTGATACCAACGGCGATACGGGAGGAGGAGGAAACGAAGGAGGTAGGTTTGATTTCGTTGGTTTTGAACTGTTTGGGTTGTTTCGGATTGGGGCACAAGTCGGGGGCGCTTGATCTGAAGATGGACGGTCGGGATTCGTCGCCGGCGGCGGGGGAGGACGAGCGGAGTTCGCCGGTGACTCATGCGCTGGCGAAGGAGGCCGAGGCGTTGTTTTCTAGTGGCAAGTTCCCGGAGTGCATGGAGGTTTTGAATCAGTTGTTGGCGAAGAAGGAAGGAGATCCAAAGGTGACATTTTGATTCCTGCTTTATGAATGGTTATTTGATTTTGTTCATTGTAAAGAACCGTGGGTGTAGTGCTGTTTGATCCCGACAGTTTTGAATAGGAAAGATCATTTTTCCCAGTAGGAATGAGGAATTTCCGTTTTCTGCGAGTTCAATGCAATAAAGAATGACTTGCATAGGAGAATACCCAGAATTAGAGTTCAATTAAAGCTAACATACGATTTACAGATTGATCTGAGTTCTTTACGTGTCAAGTTGACTGCTGTTGAGACTTGATTATCTAGAGTTGGTTATATAGAGCGAGGTGCAAGGCTGGTTGTTTAGATTTTCTTTTTTCCGTGAACTTGTGATGATAGGTGTATGAGTCAACGGATGACATAATTGTCTGAAGGACCAAAGTTACAGATGCTGGCTTAAAGGCTAAGAGTTGAGTTACCGTGAGCCTCGTGTTTCATTAGCGAACCATTAGTGCCCATGCGCCATATTTTATTGGTTTGATTTTGAAATTTTACCATTAACTTGCATATTGCAATAAGTATACTATACTAATGCTCGATGGATGGAGTATATCAATGCTAACTCTAATGTATTGTTTTCTTATCGATCTACATAGTTTTGTTTATGGGGTGCGCATCTAGGGATGCGTTTAGTGGATTTTAATTGAGACCGATCATTGAAAATATCTTTTAGGGTTTCGATGGCGTGACCAAGAAGGGAATGAGTACTGTAGAAGGAACTTGTTGAATCATTAAGAGTTGGTTGTAATTTGGACCTAGGAGCTGTATTGAAGGCTTTTGGTAAACTATTCTCTGCTAATTGCTCAATGCTTTGATTATAGTTTTTTTTAGAGGGTTTTCAGTTATAGGATCAGGCAATGTAACATCTAATTTTGTGTCTGTTGCTTTAAACTTGAAAGAAGAAAGCTTCAAGGTCCTTTTCATGCTCCAAGAAGGCTCTAATGTAGATTAATTTGAAATAAACATGGGGAGAAAGATGCATATCATCTTCTGCTGTCGATATATTTCCCTTCCAGGTTTATCCAGCAACTATCAATCTTTTGAAGGTTTTGGTGACCAATTTTGTTTACGATCAATCAGAATAAGGTGGATCTTCTTATCAATATGTGAATATAGAACACATCAAAAATTTATATTTTCTGCACTTAGCACAAGCCTAAAGTTATCCCATTTGATGAAGCGACATGATGTATTTAGTGGTAATCTTAGTAAGAAAGTGATAATATTCAAAAGGATAAAGAGTAATACTGATCACGGAAACTTTTCCCAAACTCCCAATTTTATAATATTACCCAGGACCTTAAAATTCGGTCCATGCAATCCAATTAAAGGCCCAGTAGAAAGCGCGGTTACTTAAACGGTATTCTAATAAGAACCCGACCCGCTAACAAGCTACTGAACTGCCAATACTTTACTGCTCCGCTCGCTGCTGTCTATTAATAGCCAATAAACACCCAATAAGCAGCAGGTAGACCCGAATCCATTAATAAATAAAAAAAAAAAATCCAAGAAAAGGAAGAGAAAAAGAGAAGACTCTCCTCCTCTCTCTCAAAACTCTCTGCTCGAAAATCTCAAACCTATATAAACAAATCAAATCCCTAAATCCCAATCTCTTTCTTCTCTCTCTCCTCCCTGTCTACAAAATCTCGATCGATTACCGAATTCGTCCCAAAACCCTAATCCAAAACCCTAGCTCATGGGAACGGAAACCCTAGAGATCTAGCGACATTCGTCGACCCTCAACTGATACCAACGGCGATACGGGAGGAGGAGGAAACGAAGGAGGTAGGTTTGATTTCGTTGGTTTTGAACTGTTTGGGTTGTTTCGGATTGGGGCACAAGTCGGGGGCGCTTGATCTGAAGATGGACGGTCGGGATTCGTCGCCGGCGGCGGGGGAGGACGAGCGGAGTTCGCCGGTGACTCATGCGCTGGCGAAGGAGGCCGAGGCGTTGTTTTCTAGTGGCAAGTTCCCGGAGTGCATGGAGGTTTTGAATCAGTTGTTGGCGAAGAAGGAAGGAGATCCAAAGGTGACATTTTGATTCCTGCTTTATGAATGGTTATTTGATTTTGTTCATTGTAAAGAACCGTGGGTGTAGTGCTGTTTGATCCCGACAGTTTTGAATAGGAAAGATCATTTTTCCCAGTAGGAATGAGGAATTTCCGTTTTCTGCGAGTTCAATGCAATAAAGAATGACTTGCATAGGAGAATACCCAGAATTAGAGTTCAATTAAAGCTAACATACGATTTACAGATTGATCTGAGTTCTTTACGTGTCAAGTTGACTGCTGTTGAGACTTGATTATCTAGAGTTGGTTATATAGAGCGAGGTGCAAGGCTGGTTGTTTAGATTTTCTTTTTTCCGTGAACTTGTGATGATAGGTGTATGAGTCAACGGATGACATAATTGTCTGAAGGACCAAAGTTACAGATGCTGGCTTAAAGGCTAAGAGTTGAGTTACCGTGAGCCTCGTGTTTCATTAGCGAACCATTAGTGCCCATGCGCCATATTTTATTGGTTTGATTTTGAAATTTTACCATTAACTTGCATATTGCAATAAGTATACTATACTAATGCTCGATGGATGGAGTATATCAATGCTAACTCTAATGTATTGTTTTCTTATCGATCTACATAGTTTTGTTTATGGGGTGCGCATCTAGGGATGCGTTTAGTGGATTTTAATTGAGACCGATCATTGAAAATATCTTTTAGGGTTTCGATGGCGTGACCAAGAAGGGAATGAGTACTGTAGAAGGAACTTGTTGAATCATTAAGAGTTGGTTGTAATTTGGACCTAGGAGCTGTATTGAAGGCTTTTGGTAAACTATTCTCTGCTAATTGCTCAATGCTTTGATTATAGTTTTTTTTAGAGGGTTTTCAGTTATAGGATCAGGCAATGTAACATCTAATTTTGTGTCTGTTGCTTTAAACTTGAAAGAAGAAAGCTTCAAGGTCCTTTTCATGCTCCAAGAAGGCTCTAATGTAGATTAATTTGAAATAAACATGGGGAGAAAGATGCATATCATCTTCTGCTGTCGATATATTTCCCTTCCAGGTTTATCCAGCAACTATCAATCTTTTTGAAGGTTTTTGGTGACCAATTTTGTTTACGATCAATCAGAATAAGGTGGATCTTCTTATCAATATGTGAATATAGAACACATCAAAAATTTATATTTTCTGCACTTAGCACAAGCCTAAAGTTATCCCATTTGATGAAGCGACATGATGTATTTAGTGGTAATCTTAGTAAGAAAGTGATAATCTTTCGTAAGGCTGATGCTAACTCGATTCTTTTGGTGATGTCCATATGAGTTCCTCTAAGAAATAATTAACCAGTTTTTTTTAAAGGTTTTGACGGGTACACTTCTTGATTACGTTGGACATTGTCAAGTCAAAAGGATTTCATTAAAATAAAGCTGTTGTGGAATTTTCCCACACATCAAATTAACTTTACATTATTCCACCGAGAAGTGACTTGCTGGAGTACATGGTGATACCATTATGTTAACGTACATAGCATTTAGTCATGCCTCCCCTTAAAATTCCACATACATAGCCATGCACTGTTGCTTCATTTTTGGTAGTGCGATGATACTCTCAATTTATTAGGTTATCTACTTGGAGGCTGCTGGATTATGATATTTTTCTGATTAAATGAGTAAAAAATAAACAAATGTAACCTCATGGAATTATGAGTGGAACTAATTTTAGAATATCATGTATGCCAATTGGATTTTTTATTGTAATTATAAATGGGGCTAGAAGTAAGAGAAGAAGTCAATAATTGCCTATTAGTCCTGGCTTTTAATATGTTGGGGTCAAATGCGAGAAGCTTCTTGTAAGAAGTTGTAAAAGTTTGAATTCCCTTTGCGAATTACTTCTGAAACAGAGGACTGTAGTGGATGCAAATTCAAATAATAAGCATCAATGTAAAACTTAATTAGCTGGCAATATAGACTAAATATATATTAACTTACGGCAAACATTGATTAAACTGTTGTATACATCTCATGTCAGTTATACTGTTATTTGAAGGTTCATTATGTGATCATCATGGTCATTTCATCATGTCTCATATGTGTCTAGTGCTTACGAATGTCTGTATTTTCTAACGCATAGAAATTTTGTTTCTTGATGTTGCTCATGGTAAAAATCCGATAGCATCTCGTTCTGGTTTCTAATATATAATTTTATGGATGTTACCTTTACATGTTGAACATCAGGGCTGAATGATTTAGTACACTGGCACAATCTTTATTGCCATTAACACGACAAATTTTTTATAGCTGGCCTTGGTGTTGTCAATAATATCAACTAGACCACTTTCCATCTTATCCTATTTCCTTGATCAGTCTGATGGACATGCCAGTCTAAAGATTGAATGACATAGTACTAGCCCAGTACTAGCCCATTAATATCATAATGATTGTCTGGTTATCAGTGTTCTCCAAAATATTAGCTGTTTCTAATGTTTTATCATAATGAAAGTATGGTATTCAGTGTTCTCCAGAATATTAGCTGGTTCTAATGTTCTCCATCTCATGTCTCCGCTCTGGTCTGCTCTTGAATTGACCAATCTTCAGTTGAGCTTCTATACTACTTGATAGGCTGACAGTTATGCGCATAGTAAATTTTGTTTTATCTTCCTGTTTGTTCCAGATCGATTTGTTTTCTATCTTAATTACTCTGTTTGTTTTACTGTTCTTCTGTAGTATATGCTTAAGAGGCAGGATACAGTAGGCAATCAGAAGTGAAGCAATCAACTAACAGCCATATCCTTGATGTTTGATTGTTAAAATATGACGGATATGTATTAACAATTTTAGTTTCTCAGTTCCAAATGCTTACTTGAGAACTAGTTAGTCATGAAGATGTGTTCGTTTAGTTCAATATCACCTATGGATAGCCACATCACCTCACCTTTCCATTTATTGCATTATGAACTACATGCATTAATAGCTGTCAATGGATCCTTTGTTTGTGTTTTTCTCTATATATGTCTCCATTTTCTTTTTTTAATCATCGAAAAATGTTAAAACTTAATTCTCAATGATCGTTTTTAAGATGTTGTTCCTAATGAATTATCATTCGATATAGTTGCATTTGCTAGCCATTTCTTACAAATACTGGCAGTAATTGCTGGTTGAATAATCTGTCCTATAAATCTCTATCAACCAAAATTCATTGGTAGATCCCATGTACAACTAAACTAATTTTATGCAGTAGTGTTTAGGGACCCATCAAATCATTAATTATGGAGTAAAAAAAAACCAGTTGTGCTTTTCTGCTGCATCAAAATCCTTTTTGTATTCATGCTTGCATGCGTGACATATACGTCTGGGACAAAATGATTCTTTTAGGTTACTTTCAGAGATTCTTTGATTAACACTTTGCATTGATTATCTGTTGTCTCTGTTCAGGTTCTTCATAACCTTGCTGTAGCTGAATACTTCCGTGATGGTTGTACTGATCCAAGGAAACTCCTTGATGTGCTCAATAAGGTTAAGGTAAGGTGCATTTATTTATCATTCCATGCAATATTTCTCATTGATTTGATAGTTGCTTAGATATTTGGGTTATTCTCTAATGGTAATCTAGGATTCCTGCAGTGTTACACCTATGCAGTCATGCATTAATAGTAACCGCCACGTATGCATTCATGCTTAGACAGTCTTATTGTTCAGATTGCTGTCATATTTTATTTTTGCTTATAACATTTTTTGCTTTTAGGATTTCTCTTCATTCAGTGCAGAAATCTATTTCTTCTTTATAGCAATGACAGTTATATACCAGTATTTCTTTTCTCCTTAAACACGTTTCATGAGTGCGCAATTAACTTTCTATATGACACTGTCCATCGCAGAGATCGGTTTATTGATTGACTCATTGTTTGAAAGAATCAATGTCTATGAATTTGTCCTATGCCTTTCTCAATTGTTAAAGTGATGCTTGAGTATGCCTGTAGTTCCTTGTTGGTTCTTTTATTTCGTGCCACTTTGCCAATATTACAGCTAAACCGCTGTCGGTTAACTATTTATTGGTTTTGTTGAAATGCTAAATATGCTATTGGTGGTTTATTGTAATGCAGAAAAGAAGTGAAGAGCTTTCCCATTCAGCAGGTGAGCAAGTGGACAGTGCAGGCAATCTTGGTAGCAATACTTCTGGATCTAAAGGGAGTAGTAATAACCTACATCAGCTATCTGCTACGGATACCGGCACTGCATATGCAGATGAGTTTGACACTTCAATTATCACACTGAACACTGTATGTTTCTGTTGTGCCATTCTATTTCAATATATCTCCCTTGTGCTTGAAGGAAACTGTAGATTATTTGAATATTAACACGTATTTGATTTATATGGGTGCTTCTGCAGGCAATTGTACTTTATCATCTGCATGAATATGCACATGCATTGTCAATTTTGGAACCATTATATCAAAACATTGATCCCATAGACGAGGTATGATGCACAGATGATTTTGATTTATGTGGTATGTGCAGGCTCTTTAGTCCTTTTTCTCTCACCTGTTACACGTTCATTTACAGACAATAGCTCTTCATGTCTGCCTTCTTTTGTTGGATATTGCATTAGCTTCTCATGATGCGGAGAAAGCTTCAGTAAGTTCAAATCTTTAATGCACCACACCTCTTTTCAGTGCAATTGATGTTTGGAAGATATTGTGATGGCCTTGTATGATTGTTGCAGTAACTCAATCACCGTTCTTATCCTTTCTGTACAAATTTTTACTTGCAAAGTATGTCAAAAGCTTACATTTTGTCGCCAGAGCTTTCTCATGCCTGTTTGTTTTACTTCAACTCTTGACTCAATCTTGATGAAATTCAAAGCTGAAACTTGCATGCAAGTCTCCTTTCAGTCTACCTTTTCCACCTTCTCTTCTTTTTGGCACTTTTCCTGTTGCAGTTGTTGGACATTTCTGCCATTTCAAGCTGTTCAGTGCCAGAGAACCTGTTTCTAGCAAATCTCTTATCTTATTGACTTATTCTCATTGTTTTTACCACATGTTTACACCAGTAGCACTCTTTCTGACTTCATCTTAATCTATAGGTCTATGCTGCACTATAGGAATTATCTCCTGATTCTCCTGTCAATTTATATTTACTTGGGAACTATCGTATTCATTTAGTTTTCTAACACTTCAATGCATGTTCATCTTCTTCATTCTGTTACTGCTGATACATCCTACTTTTGTCTTTACATCTTTTTTCTATAAAGGATCGTCTAACTTCTCCATCTTATAGGCTAAACTACCAATTTGGTATTTAAAATAGACCCAGTTTGTCACTTTGGTATTTAAAAACGCTCCAGTGTCTTTTTGGTATTTAAACCGTGTAATTTTGGCGAATAGGTACAAAAACTCAGTTGGCATACATTTTCTCCGGTGAGAACTTTTGGGAAAATTTCTTCAAGCCCCCTGATCCCTTAAATTTACTGTATTTTACTCCCTTCTTCTTAAACCTCCAAAAACTCAAATTTCTTCTACCTTTTTACCCAATAAGACCCTCTTCCACCCTTTCCTTCTCTCTCATTAATGGAGCCCCTCCTCCTTCAACCTCTCCCAATTCAAACCCAAAACCTAATCCAAAATTCAAACCTAAACCCTAATCCAAAGAAGGAGTTGAGCATTTGAATTAAGGTTTGGGTTTGAATAGGACAAGGTTGAAGGAGAAGAAGGGGGCTCTATATTGATGAAAGAGAAAAAAGGGTGAAGAAGGGTATTATTAGGTAAAGGGGAAGAAGAAATTTGAGTTTGTGAAGGTCGAAGGAGAAGAAGGGTGTAAAATACAATAAATTTAAGTGGTCAGGGTGTTTGAAGAAATTTTCCCAACAATTCTCTCCGGAAAAACGAGTTTTTTAATTATCTAATTGCCACTTTTACACACTTTAAATACCAAAAAGACGCGGAGCATTTTTAAATACCAAAGCGGTAAACTGAGTCTATTTTAAATACCAATTTGGTAGTTTAGCCCCATCTTATATGATGGAAAATTTCAGCAGATCTCTTGAACCCTATATGCATATCTTCAATTATCCTGACAGCATTTGAAATGTCTGAATTTTCTCAGATTTACCTTCATTCGTAAAAAGCATCTTATTTTGGATGTTTTACCCCAAAAAGTATCCTTGTTTTTTGTATGCCATCCTTGAAACCCTCAAGTTCATGCATATGTTGGTGGTTCCACCTAACTTTATTATGCTTTTTTGCTCAAATTTTTTTGACCTCTTCCCATTGCATTTCTTATAAGCCCCATTCACAAAACTTATTTGCTACTCTCACGTGCATAAAGATCTCCTGTTTGAATTTAATCCTTATTGTGTTATACCTTATACATACCTCAAGGGCTCAAACTTAGCGACATAGCCCTATCCATTTATATGGCATCAACGTGCAAGTTACATCAGATAATTTCAGAATGTTTTGCCAGCTAAACTTCTCTGGAATTAGCTTTCTGAATTGAAAGTAAATTCCTACGCATAGAGGGATCAGTTATCGTACCTGAAATACAATTATATTCCTGTTTTAAACATGAAAGAAATTTTGCTCTTACACTCATAGTTGGAAATCCATTATCACCTTAACAAACAATTGTTGGTGAAGTGGTGAAATATTCCTCTGAGGGAGCATATTACGGCAACTATGTGTCAAACCACTAATCTGATATAACCTATGTTTGTTAGTTGACTACAGAATACACTAATCAGTACAGGTTACTCATTAACATTGAGGATTAAATTCACTTAGTTGCCATTATTTATTATTTCTAATCCAGAGCAATCTCAAGGCTCAGGACTAGAGGATTTGTTTTTTAACCTTAGGAAGGTCGAACTACCATGAAAACCAATGGCAACCATTTCACATAACTGAATGTGATTCAAGGCTTTGGGATCTGTTCATCATGGGGCAAAGTTCTCTTACTGGCTGCGTATTGCCTAGGAAGTTTCCCTTTTTGATTGCTTTATGGAACCTAACCCAAGAACTATGGTGAGATGCACCCAAGAATCTCTCTTGTTTTTCATATTTAAACTAGTATGTAACTGGTTGAATCACATAGCTCCTTGTGAATTTGAGAATTCTAGACCTTTCATCTCTGCTAAGCCTCTTTTCAAAAAGTTATCCTTTAAGTTAACTAGCTTTTTTTGGTCAACTCCAACCCAGCTCCTAACTATCATTGATGGGATACAGTTTTGGTTAATGTCATACATGCTACTATGTATGATTTCTTCTTCACCCTTACAGTATTGCCTTGTGTCCACTTCATTATGCTTCTACTTTATCTAGCTAGTATCCGTGGAGTACAGATCCTATCAGAACCTCCCCTATAGGAGGGCGGTGCTTCCGACACTAACCCTCTACTTAGTCGTGAATGGTATAGATCACCCTATTGTATGAGGTTAATTCCGATAAAATATGTACTCGTTCCATCGCACTCATTGGTTAATTTTGTCCATCCATTCCTTTTTCCGGAAATGATGAACTACCTTTGTAGGCTGGAAAATTATGTGCAATGACCTACTGCTTATACTGTGCAGTTTTTGTTGTGTTCCATCTTATACCAAACATTATTCATGCATGTTATTGACTTACTAAATGCTAATTCAGATTAGGACGGCATCCAACACATTTAGTCGAGTCTTTAATTTTCTTTGTTTAAATTGGACAGATATTTTCTTTTATTTCGTAAATCCAATAATAATGTACTTTCAAGTTTTGTAAGATTTTAAGATTCTCGCATGACACATTGCCGATCAAGTGTCAGTGACCTATACATACCAGAGCTGGTTTTTAAGTGTCCTATTTATCCATAGTAAATTATGTTCTTTCTGTCCCTTACAACAGAAGTGAATATCTCCCAGATTTATTGTTTCTTATGTGCCACAACTAAAATGTTGAAGTGAAATGAAATGTAATTTGACATTGCATGTTCGGATGAGCCTTAAGAACTGAGTCATGGTTCACGATATTTGTTCTTTGTTGAAGCATATTGTTGTTTTACTGTTCTTTAAATCTGCGATGTTGATGGTTTTTGTGTGACTAGTTATGGAAGTTTTAGAATCTACAGCCAGATGTAATATTTCTGTTAGGAGCTAAATTGAGAAAGTTTAGAAACTAAAGAACTTATGTTTGTGCTATGCAGCGGGAAGGGGATCTTTTGAAAGGCTCATAGCAAGGAGGGTCTGAAGTTCTTACTGAATTGTGTTTATGGGCTTGAAAATTTAGTTGAACCCAGTAATGGGATCTGGACAATGGGAAAACATGATTTGTAGATGGATTAGATTATGGGTTTTAGTGTTGGGGAAAAGTTTTAAGTTTGGAGCAACATAGTAAAGAAGTTTAAGAAATTGCTTGTGCAATAAATAATTAAATAGGTTATGGTGCTAAAGCATGGGCCACTGGCAACCCAAATGACCATGTCCCCAAACTTAAAAGTGATCTGAAGTTATAAATGGACCATTTTCCAGACATTCTCGATGCCTAATGGCTTGTAGAGGATTCCTTTTTCTGGATAGTTTTCCTTATCCTTTACATATTATAATCTCGTCGATATTGTGATATCAAATGAAAAACCAGAACATAGAACACAACTCAGGCTTTTCGAAATGGGTTAAGGAATATAGAGATCTCTAAGATTAATTGTCATGTTTGACCAGGAACTGATATTGGCTGGTTAGCGGATTCTAATAATTTTTTATGAATACCTGGTGGAGACAAACTCACCTAGGCTATCTGATACATTTGACAATGCTGTTTGCTTTCTTAAGTTTTCTTTTTATGGTCTGGATTCTTCCCTCAGGAAGCACCTTCTATATGCCTGCCCTGGAGTCTGGGCCACTTCATTACCATGCTTTGCTCTTTTCAATGTCACCATTGGATGGACATACTAATAAAATAATAATACTACTTCTCTGGTTAATAGTTTGAGATTTGGTCTTTCCTCATTTCAATGTCATTGTGGAAGTATATGGCTTTGGTCTTGTTTTAGATCTTTTCTAGTTGGCTAATTTCTCCTTTAATCTGCCATAACATCTTATTCTTGGTTTCAGGATGTGATCCAGTACCTGGAAAAATGTTTCGGTGTTGGCTACACCATGAACCAGAGTGATAATGGAAACACGACTCAACAGCAATCTCTGAATCAGGGTCTGAAAGCATCTACAATGGGCAGTACCTCCGTGACAGATGGTACCAGTTCTGATTCGAGTGCCAACATCAATGATAACTCTCTCTCAGGAACATTATCAGATGATGCCCTAGAGTATGAGAGTTTGTATTCAACACTGGATGGTAGCGGTCAGAACTTGGGCCGCCGCTCAGTAAATGATGTCACAAAAGCATCAGCTCATCGTGCTGCTCCTGCTACTGATCTAAAACTCAAAATGCACCTCTACAAGGTCCGGCTACTTCTTCTCACTAGGAATTTAAAGGCTGCAAAACGAGAAGTTAAGCTTGCTATGAACATGGCAAGAGGAAGAGATTCATCGACAGAGCTAATCTTGAAGTCTCAGCTAGAATATGCCCGTGGTAACCATCGGAAGGCTGTTAAGCTTTTGATGACATCCAGCAACAGAACAGAACCAGAAATTCTTAGTATCTTCAATAACAATTTTGGCTGCGTTCATTACCAGCTGAGGAGTCACCATACTTCAGGCCTTTTCTTTTCCAAGGCACTGAAAAGCAGCTCGTTGCTTCGTTCTGAGAGACCTCTGAAGCTTTCTACATTTTCGCAGGACAAATCGCTTCTCATCATATACAACTGTGGGATTCAGAACCTGGCCTGTGGAAAACCGTTGGTTGCAGCTAAGTGTTTTGGTAAATCCAGTTTAATTTTCTACAACCGGCCTCTCCTGTGGCTTCGTCTTGCTGAATGCTGTCTCATGGCTTTAGAGAAGGGGCTTTTGGGATCAAAGAGTGAAGACATAGGAGTTCATGTTGCTGGTTCAGGCAGATGGAGACAGTTAGTTATCGATGATTTGAAGTCAACAGATGGATATTCTAACTCAGAAAATATCAATGGATGCAAGCTCTCCCTTCCATTTGCTCGTTATTGTCTGCAAAATGTGTTAATCTTATTGAGCAAAACTGAGCAGAAAGCAATTAAATCAGGTGATTCGGTCACTGCCTTGAATCAGGAGGAATCTGATCAGGTAAAATCCGGCAAGAATTCGAGCCACAAGAATGCATCGACAGGAGACTCAAAAGCTAATGGAGATTCAAAAGAAAACAAGGGAACTTCGAGTTCATCCTCCATATTGCAGAGCTCTGTTTCTGCATATGAGGACATGAGGAGAGAAGAGAATCACATGATTAGGCAAGCAGTTCTTGGAGCCCTAGCTTACGTCGAGTTATGCTTAGAAAACCCTTTGAAAGCTCTTTCTTTTTCAAAATCGCTCCTCGATCTTCCAGAATGTTCCAAAATTTATGTCTTTCTTGGTCACATTTATGCCTCTGAAGCACTTTGTTGGCTGAACCGATCTAAAGAAGCAGCAGAACATTTATCAGTATACCTCACAGATGGGAACAATGTCGAATTGCCTTATAGTAATGAGGATAGAGAAAAGTGGTTTTCAAAGAGAGGGGCTAATGATTTCGAAGATTCAAATAGTTATTCGCCTCCCAAAAGTAACACCGAAGATACCCAGAGCTTGATGTTCTTGAAGCCTGAGGAGGCTCGTGGGATTGTTTTTGCTAATTTCTCAGCAATGTTTGCAATTCAAAGGGATCTTGAAAAGGCTGGCAGATTTGCTTCTGAAGCTCTAGCTTTAGTTCCTAAGCATCCAAAAGCTTTGCTTGCAACTGTGTATGTCGATCTCTTACAAGGGAAGACAAAAGAGGCTGTTTCCAAGTTGAAGCAGTTTAACCATGTGAGATATCTTTCAACTGATGTATCATTGAGCAGCTGATGATGAACTCTGTATTTGATCCATGATGCCTGCATCTAGTGAATTTTCGACGAGTATTCTAGATTTTATCTGTACAATATAACAAAGAATTGCCGTACAATAAGTTCAATTTTAGTTTTTAGGGATCGGTGGCATGGCACGGGGTTTTGGTCTGCAGATGCCCACATTTTCAGTTGAAGATGATAGCAGTGAAAAAGGTTTGATAGTTTAATTCATTTAGGATAGTTAATGCAAAGCCTTCATTCATAGCATCCTCTAGTTTGGTTCCTAGTCTCTGATGAGTACTGATATGTTGTAATTTTGTCCCAGCTTTTTTTCCCTACCAGAAATTTTCAGTCTTTACAGCTATCTTATCAATTTGTGCAGTATAATCAAATGTTTAGGTGAAATTTGTCTGTAATCCTACGTAGAATGTGGCTCTCTTGCACTGTTTAGTATCTTGTATTCTGATGGACTCAACAACTTTTAAGCTCTTCTAGCCCTGGCATTAAACAAGAAAGCTTTAATTTTTCCCCCCTGAGGGAAAACCTAAATAAATTACGTAGCCGAAGTGTTGTGTATACTATGACAACAATATGAGAAGTGGCTATATGCTTTTCTTCTTATAGAACATTTTGAGGGTTATCCCCTTTATTACATTAGAAGCATCATGTCTCCCTTTATTATCTGAATTTATACATTTTTAAGCCCATCTCTGCTACTCCCTACATCACTATTCTGTTGCCGTAAAACTTGCGCTTGTGTTCGTGTATCATATTTGTGCATCTTTTTAGCTATCAACTATCAAAGAATACTACTACTTTGATATGCCTTCATTCTTGATGACACAAATCAAAGGCGATATCATAACTGTCTGTTAAATAATGCACGATTATGATTCACAACGTTGGAATGCATGTCATATTTTATGTGAATATGAGAGTAGTTTTATTTGGAAATTACAATGAAGTATAATCATTCAAGATTTTCTTGGATGATGATGATTTTGGAAATCTCTTTCCAGGGCTAAAATCAGAATGAATCCAATCCCAACTTTTATACGCTTATCTTTCCAAGATTTGCAAGTTAACAATTACTTTTGAGACCAACCATCTTCAAACTTACAATTTTATACAAATCATAGGTAAGGAAAATATCAATGTGAGCATGTGCTCTCCTTTCAAGACCTTGATTAGAGATAACACATGCATGCATCTGCCAGCGAGAAAAAAAAAAAAAAAACTAAAATCAAACAAGCAGCAAACTATTCACGGACTCACTAGATCCAATAGACTCCTGCGCAAATAAGAACACAAGCTAGTCACGGGCTAAGCTCAAGTGAGTCAATATTTCTCAAATTCCGAAAGAAAAAATCCCAATTGGTACCAAATTTACAATTTTATACTTACTGCTTACTAAGATTTTAATGGCAAGTGGAGGGATGCCAGCTGTAAAATCTTGGAGCTATCTTTTGTACTTTGCATGCAATTTTCGGTAGGCTGAGTATGGGAACGTGTCATATCACTGCACTTGTTGTTTGTTGTTTTTTTGGAGGATAGAAAGTTAGAAAAGGTAATTATTTGTGTGTGTATTTTAACTGCACATTAGAAAGCGTGGATCAAGTTTTGGTTGTTATTGTTTGATGGTTTTGTTGTTTGAGGGAAATGAAAGGAAGTGATTGGTAACTTGGTTAGTTTTTTTTCTTAATGTATGAGAGAGATTGATTGGAAAGTTGTCCAATAGGAAGTGAATGCAATTTGGATTGATAAAAAAAGTTGTGTGTGAGAGGAAAATAGAAATCCTTACACTGCACCCTCTATAGAATATCATATAATGAGAAAAGAGAGGGACACATTAAATGGCACCAAAAAATGAAAATAAAAATCATTGCTATATTTGATTAGCTATAATATTTTTCTCTTGCGCCACCATCACTCAAGAATTAATTTTTCTAAAAAATGTTTCTTTTCCTTTCCACTTTTTCCACTAACCAATCTCTTCAATCTTGTGTTCTTTGGGAAAACTGGGGCCCTTTAGGATCTTTCTTTTGGTTGTAGCCCATCTTAGAAAACAAGCAAAATTATCTAATAGGGATATTAAATATATTTAGTGGTTAGAAGTAGAGGTTAAAAAAGCAAAATAAATTACTTCTTTGTAGGATCCCTTATTAATTACAACTTCTCAGATTAGGAACCAGGTCCAAAGCAATGTTTTCATAAGAAGTACGAATAATGTGAAAAACAGTAAAAAACACAGTGAAATCATTTCCTCCCACTTGCACAACATACTAGCACAAATCAAAACTTAATTTTTTTTTATAGATATATATCATCCTCGAAATATAAAATAAGCTCCACCACCTCATATTTAAAATAGCGTTTTGATTAGTTTCTACTTGATTTTTGATCAATAAGGTATATTTTTCTAACTCAAAAGGTTTGCATGATATTGCCCAAAAATCCCAACAAATTATAGGATATGTACTTAATGAAAATAACGAATAAATTAAATAACTAAAAAAAATCCCTAACTTGAAATTTGATTTAATTATACATCTTGAAAAAAATTACTAAATATTTTATTCTTGCATGAACCTCATCAGTACATGTCCATTGCAATTTGCAACATTGCATGTGTTCACGTGAACCTCTATCTAGTTTTTTTCTTTTTTGTTTTTTTAAATTTAAAAAAAAAAAAATTTGTAAATTTTTACTCCCTCTATAAATTAGGAGCAAAACTCTCACTACATATCTACACTAAAAATCCTCTCAAACCCTAAAACCATGGACTCCACCAAGCTCACCTCCTTCCTCCTCATCCTCACCCTTCTCACACCCACCCTCTCTTGCCCCCATTGCCCACCCACCACCATACCCACTCGCCCACCCACCACCAAACCCATCCACCCACCCACCCACAAACCCCACCCACCCAGGGGCCCCATCGTCCACCCACCCGTCTTCCTCCCGCCCGTCATCGGAAAACCTCCGTCCACAGGCAATGTGCCATGCCCGCCATCGCCATCGACACCGACACCGGTGACACCGACACCGACACCGGTGACGCCGGTGACACCGACCCCCTCGGCACCCGCCACGTGTCCAATAGACACATTGAAGCTAGGGGCGTGTGTGGACTTGTTGGGTGGGCTCGTGCACATCGGGATCGGTGACCCGGCTGTGAACCAGTGTTGCCCGTTGCTTGAGGGGCTCGTCGAGATTGAGGCTGCGGTCTGTTTGTGTACTACTATTAGGTTGAAGCTGTTGAATATTAATTTGTACTTGCCGCTTGCTCTTCAGTTGCTGCTCACTTGCGGCAAGACTCCACCCCCTGGCTACACTTGCACCATTTAGAGGTACTAATTATTATTAGATATCGATTCAGTATTGATATTTTAACTGTTTGCACTAGTTTATTGTTTGCACGAACAGTCTTTGTTTTGTATGGCAACTCCGCCCTAAACCAGTTTAGTTCTGGACCGGAGGAGATGGATCAAAACAGAACCAGTTTAGTTAAGACCGAAAATGCGCACAAGAAATTTAGTTTACATCTTTGTTTTTTTTTTTTTTCCCCTTCCAAAGCAGGATCAGGACTTAAATTGTTTTTGTTCTAGTGGAATAGTTTTAAGCGGAGTTGTCAAACTGGCCCTTTATCTAAATTTGGGAGATGGTTATATGTGAATTTTATTTTTATGTTTTAGTTCAATTGAGGACCATCTTTCTTTCTTGGGTTAGTAATCATTTTTTGAAGTGTTTGTGATTTAATTGATAGTGAATCACATAGGCTCCTATTTCATAGAATCTCCTTTGTAAAGAGTTTAGCTTAATTATTTTCTCGTAGAGAACTAAAGTTATGTATGTTTCTGTTTATTTTTCAGGAGGTCAAGGTTGTGTTGATGGATGCATGGTAGATGATTGATGAGACATGAGAGGATGCCAAGAGGAAAGTTTTTGGATTCATGTATGAGTGACGAGACATGAAAGGATGTCAAGTACTCGTTGATGTTTGCTAGCTTAGGTTTTCTATTTTTCATTGTGATTTAGTGCGATTGTTTTCAAGGGGGTTCAGTTAATGTTATTGTTATGGTCATTGCTTTGAGAGGAAAATTGGTGGCTTTGGTTGATTATCTCATATGAAAATTTCTTCGCTTCGATTTTAGCATATTGTGAATTCTTCAAGCCCGGTATTTTGGTTTTTATTATGGAGTTCTTAGGAATCCATGAAAAATTGGATATCAAATCAAGAATTATTTCCACATACAGTTAAAATTTCTATGTTGGAAATGCATATTTTCTTCCATATTCCAGATTTTGTAGAGAAATATATAAATGGAATTCACATACCACTTTTCATTCAACCAAACGGAAAATAAACTTTAATGTGAGAAGGAATGATACTCTGATTTTCTTTTCATGTTCATACATTACCTTGTAATTGATTAGACTTCATTCATCTTTTTGTTTCTTTCTTCTTTCTGTGTTTGTCCTAAAATCTAGGCATGAAGAGAAGGAAAAGTAACAAGAGAGAGGCTCCCGAAAGGTTTTTAATAAAGCAAGAGACGAAACAAATGCGGTTATTAAATATAATGGAAAGTATGTGAGTGGTGTATTAAAAATCAATGATTCAAACCTTTACAAGTTACAACATTAGTATTTTCAACGGTATTATCCGGTCTGCTGTTGACATAGTATATATACAGTAGAATCTCTACAGATCATTGATATATTCAGATCATGATGAATAGCTTGAACATGTGTCATGTCGGTAAAATACTATTTAGAATATTTATGCACAAAAAATTATCCTGACCGCTGGGCCTTGTGCAACTTCACATAGTAGAGGGCCATCTACAACTTATCCAAAAAATTTCTTACCTAAGAAAGCTAAATGTAATTTTCCCTATCTTGTTGACTCAAAAAGACTAATCAATATCTGTAATTAGTGCTTTCAAAGAAAAGAAACAAGAAAACCGCCATGATATCCAAACATAGACTAAGCGGCTGCATGTGATCATACAAAGTCATATTGTTTGCAATTTACACACCACTCTCATTGTTTGAAACTCAACATTCTGAAACAACAAAACAAAAAAATGTCAAGACTCTAGAATAACATTGCTTGCGATTAACAGCACAGGACCACTCTTTCACAATTTATTTATCTATAGATCAAATATTCAATCACAATTGTACCTTTTATTGGAAAATATCACTCTCTCACATTTCCACAACTATAAAGCTCATATATAACAATAACTGATGATTCAAGAGACCAGCCATCTCATAGCACACAACAGTATCGACAAGGGTCTCTTTAAACAGCTGAATTTTCCACACCTCAAACTCTTGAATTTCTTTGAACTCAACAGCTGTCTGTCTTCTACCTCAATGAATCTGCCATCAAAAAGTTAACAAAGAGCACAAAACGCATTAACATAATTAAGCGGTTTACTTCTTTGTGTACTCATACTTAGGGTACTTGTCCTTCAGCATGTAACTAATTCCTAATATACGTATGTGTACATGTGTGCATACTGCATATCTATGTTTATATATGAATATATACATGTATGTATGTGGGTATGCATGTACGCATTCATGCATGTATATGTATGTATGCATGTATGATCTTCTTAATTGCTTACGAGCAAAGCTATACTAGGCCTGTACCTCTAGTCATCCTACCGCAGTAGCTCACATTTCAAGTGTGAATCATCTTATCAAGTGAATTTGAGTACTGCCAAGAACTCAAGCTGTTATACATCAACACTCAAGGTAATTTGCTATCTCGGTCAATCTCGAACTTATCCTATGTCACATGGATCAAATTTCAAACTGTAGCATAGTTATCTACCATTTTCACAGGGGCAACTCAAAAAGATGCCTCTTAACTTCCCATTCTTTGTCGCGAATGCTTCCCATTCTTTGTCTAGAATGCACATACCGTAACCTGAATCATATATGAGGAGAAATTAATGAGAAGACAACAACAATACTGTTTGTTTAAATCTCTCTTTCCTCAAACATACTTACATTAATATTACTTCAAGCTAAGTCTATATCTATATCGACAACTAAATCTGTATCAGCAACTGGAGATAATGATCAGTGCCTTACGTTTGATAAATGGTCTTGGATGTGCTGTTGGTTCAAATCAAATGTTTATTTTTTAAAACAAAAATTATAGTGTCGATAGTAGTACACATAGAAGCATGCATTGCAACAGAAACAATGAGCTTTTGAATCTCATGGTGTCAGCCCAGAATATACACACAGAAAATGCAAACTATATGTGATGAATTGCAGAACATGTCTCGCTACGAGGTTTCCTTTGTTTCGTACAGAACATACTTTCTCATGACATGGATGCTGATACACTTGTAGGGGACAGTACTGAAGGACCACGAAAAATTAGAAAGATGTCCAGCTATCTGATGAATTATGATGCTCTTCATTTTCATTACAGTAATTTAAGACCTGAACAATTTGTCCGATAATAAAATATATAAAGCAAACATGTCTCTAGTCCTACAGAAATTATGTATATATATGCAGGTATTACGTAGCAACGTATAACTAGCTTCCTTGTGGCACTATTGGTACATAGGCTACATTGTATTTCAAAATGTTGAACTTATTAACTGGAAGGTGTGGTGAAGAAAAGAAGATAAATCTTATTTGCTTGTTATCCTCTCATTAGCATTACTTACAGCTTCAGTACAACATTTGATATTTGTATATCCAAAGAATCAACAGACAACTTGCATGAAAACTTGGAATTGCTCATAACAGTTGATGATTCAGAAATGAGAAATTTAAAGAGGGGTATTCATTTCTCATAAAACCAAGTTAATTTGTAGTTTCTTACAACTAGATTATAGCCTTTAAATTCTTAACTCCTTGTTATATAGAGAAATCAAGGTGAAAACAGCACAAAAGTAAATCTTGTTACTTTCCATATTTGAATTGCATGAATTGCTGACAATGGTTGATGATCTATTTATGAGAAAATTAAAGAAGGGTTCACACTTCTTATAGTTTAAGGAGGAAAAAAAAATCAAGTTTGTAATTAATTATAATAAAATTAGTCTTTAGATTCTCCTTGTTCAACCTGCATTAGGATTCATTTGTTGTTGGGTATATAACCATAAGGTTAGAGTTCATCTGTTCCAGTAGAATCCAATTATAAAAAGCTTTTCCATTTGCTCGTCGTCATATAGATCCTTCAACCACAGTTGGCACCTTAATGCCATGAGCTCAAAATTGATAACTATGCAAACTGTCCTTGTTAAAACTTCATCGCCTCCTTACCTTGATCAAAGTGTGACCCTTTGTTATCGCATCCCTCATTAAACTCGTAGCAGATATGCTTTCAGGAATCAAGAAGAAAGAAGCATTAGGGAGGAACAGGGACAGAAATGGTTTACAGTTTCGTGTCCGTTTGCAGATGTAAGCGAATTTAAGGGTGTACATTCTGAAATTTTGAATACTGGTCAGGTTGATGAGTGACAGTAAGAAATTTCTAATCCTAGAATTGGTTTGACAACCCAAGCCAAAAAATTCTAAGTAATGCTTTTAGAGTGAGCTATGCATAGACTTCTGGACTGAGTATGCTTTATAAAGTGGACCAACATTTTGATGATATGTCTAAAATGATGATAATTACATAATGATAACTTTTATGCTCGATATAATTGCATTTGAAATGTGATCTTAAAAGAATGAATTTCTTTCCTTGTATGCTGAGCAATAAGGCTCTATCTGACAATATTTTTTTAGCAGTAACACTTACCTAGATTATAATATTAATTAGATGAGCATACAACATCAATGTGTAAAAGAAAAGTTAATTCAAATATTTCAAAAATAAAAATGTTCAGGCAATCATGGTTGGTGTTTCTATTACATATGAACTTATTTTCCATGTTAACATAAAGCTTTTTAGTTGTACGAGTGCATATATGATTTCATATGTAAATGCATAAATGATGATATTAAAAAATAAAATCCATTATCATTTGTCACATGAATGTATTTCTCTCGTTCTTATTTCCAATTCTGAGTTGGCTGAATGAGCTCCGATTCTATAGAGAGGAAAAAAAAAATCTAAATTTTGGATCCGGCAAATCTTAATCCATCCTTTGTTCATCCATTTTGGTCTATATCGTCGTTAATTCATGAACCATTTATGAAAAACTTTCGGAACAATTTGCGGAGGAGAGCTGGAGGAACAATTTGCGGAAAGGGACGATGAACATACAGGTGCTTAAAAGTTATTCACAGCCTATAAATATCTCCCTCATATTTATCTAGTCTCCACAAATCAGAAGAAAGTCCACAAGAGTGAAAAAAAAAAAAAAAATCAACCTACTTAGCTGACTATAAATATAGGCATGGCTAATGAAAATCTTGATGTGTACCCAATTCCAAACCAAGGCGAGCCTCAAATTGAAAATGAAGATATAACTGAAGGGACCAATGTAAGTGATTACAATTTTCAATTTTAGATGCATTTTCACTTGATACTCTATTTTTCCACTCCGAAAGTTTGGATTAAAGGTTGTGTCCTTTTTATTTGTATGGTAACGAAGTATAGAAATAATTAAAATACTAGTTTTAGCTCTTATGGACTTCGATTGTGTTATACTGATTCATACTATTAATAAGCATAATTATTCAGACTGATGTAGGTCATTCAGAAATCTCGCTACCAATCTAAACACAAAATATTGGATTAATTGGTCAACATGCCTACAATTTCTTAAACAATTATGCATAGCTGTAACCATTTTGCTCCAATGTAGAGAGATTTTGAAATACTAATTATGCAATATTTAATCTTGCAGGCTGAGATTCGAGGTGAATTCATTGCCATGGATGATCTAGTCGATATGGAGATAGATGACAAGGATCTGGAAGAAGGCTACCTTGAACTCAATGATCTTGCTTAATTTCTCCCAGGCAATGATCTACTTAGGAAAAAATAAATTTCAGGAGGATGATATTAATGATAGTAAATAAGGATTATATGAAAGCATATTTATTGTATTAGCTTGCAGCTATGCATGCTATTGTTTGAATCAAACTTGATAATTAATATGCATAGTCATACCTTGCTTTTACGCTTAAAAATTACGTGAGCAATATTTACATAATGATCATATGCTCCCTCCATTCAGTGGCGGATCCAGAAAAATTTTCTTAGGGGGGCGGACTACAAGTATCTATTTACAGAAATAAACGGAACTCAATTCGGAGATATATAGCTTGTGATATGAATGTTTTAACAAGATAATGTCAAAACAATTAGCAGCAGACTGAAAACATACACAAATGCTGAAACTTGCATGACCCATAACTTTTGACTCGGTTATCGGAATCACTATTATAATATGTTTTCAGAAAGCTCTCAACATGATCTACAAAAGTAAGATTTCCAGGGGTGCAGCTGCCCACCCCGGGCACCACTTGGATCCGCCCCTGCCTCCATTTACTAATTATTATATCAAATCTACTTCTTTCTCTATAGAAAGATTTGATCTCATGGCGAGTGATACACATTTGGACTCCTATTAGCAATATTCAATTCTTGAAAAATTGTTCCTTACGTATACCCACGTATGTAAATAATTAGTCAAATCAAACAGAGATGAAGAAATAAGTAGTAAATTACTCAAAATTTTAAATTTACTCCAAAAAAAAAGACATTTTGATGGTGTTCTTAAGGAATTAGCTAAATTGTCCCAAAACTTTTCATGGTTTCAATTGCATATGCTTTCTCGCCAATCAAACGATAGCACAAAACCCTAAAGCTAAAAATTAGGTTACAAAGATTAAAACATTAACCAAAAAAAAAATCAAAATTAACCAAGGGTTTTGTTGCAAATAATAAGCTGAAAAGCAACCTACGATAGGAAATCAAGAGGGAGAGACCCCGGGAACTTTCCACCGCCACGTGTCACTCCGGTAGCCGGGGAAACCGACAGCTGCCGGTGAAATAGCCGCTGCCGTCTGCTCTGTCGATCACAAATAGAGTTGAAAATCTTTATTGGGCTTGGTCTAATTGGCTCCGGATCCAGCTTAATTAGAATTTGGATCGCAAACGGGTACAGATCCTCCTGTGATGTACCCGACAATTACGTTTTGTAGTTTTTATAAGGCAAATCTTCACTATAGGTCCCTAATGTATTAGCCAAATTTCACTTGGGTCCTTAATATTTGAAAGTCATCAACAGAGATCCCTAACGTTTTCTCCGTCATCAAATCAGGTCCTTTTCGATATTTTTCGTTTTCTATTGCTGATGTGGCAGCTGACTGGACTGTTTTTCTCTCTCCTTTTTGCACATAACCCCCTATAAGTTTTTAAAATTATAAATAACACCCTGAAAGTTTTTAAAAATTATAAATAACACCCTATTAGTTTGGAACATCACAATATCCCCCTAAAATTTTTTAAAAGCTACAAGTGGTCTGGTAAAAAATTTACAACTAACCCCTTAAAAGTTTTAAAATTATAAATAACACCCTAAAAGTTTTAAAAAATTATAAATAATACCCTGTTAGTTTGGAACATCACAATATCCCCTAAAATTTTTAAAAGCTACAAGTAGTCACCTAAAAATTTACAACCAACCCCTAAATGTATTGAAAATTATAAATAACACCCCAAAGTTATTTGTATTTTTAAAGAACTTCAACAGTTCTTTATAAAATTTTTCTGGTCTATCTATAAAAACTTTAGGGGTCCATTCATAGTTTTAAAACTTCTAAGAGTCGTTTGTATATTTTCTAAACAAGGGTCCCCTTCATGGTTCACCTCCCTCTCCCTCTCCTCCCTTCAAGCTCCCACACCTTCATGGTTCACCTCCCTCTCCCTCTCCTCCCTTCAAGCTCCCACACCTTCATGGTTCACCTCCCTCTCCCTCTCCTCCCTTCAAGCTCCCACACCTTCATGGTTCACCTCCCTCTCCCTCTCCCTCTCCCTCTCCCTCTCCTCCCTTCAAGCTCCCACACCTTCATGGTTCACCTCCCTCTCCCTCTCCCTCTCCTCCCTTCAAGCTCCCACACCTTCATGGTTCACCTCCCTCTCCCTCTCCCTCTCCCTCTCCCTCTCCCTCTCCCTCTCCTCCCTTCAAGCTCCCACACCTTCATGGTTCACCTCCCTCTCCCTCTCCTCCCTTCAAGCTCCCACACCTTCATGGTTCACCTCCCTCTCCCTCTCCTCCCTTCAAGCTCCCACACCTTCATGGTTCACCTCCCTCTCCCTCTCCTCCCTTCAAGCTCCCACACCTTCATGGTTCACCTCCCTCTCCCTCTCCCTCTCCTCCCTTCAAGCTCCCACACCTTCATGGTTCACCTCCCTCTCCCTCTCCCTCTCCCTCTCCCTCTCCCTCTCCCTCTCCCTCTCCTCCCTTCAAGCTCCCACACCTTCATGGTTCACCTCCCTCTCCCTCTCCCTCTCCCTCTCCCTCTCCTCCCTTCAAGCTCCCACACCTTCATGGTTCACCTCCCTCTCCCTCTCCTCCCTTCAAGCTCCCACACCTTCATGGTTCACCTCCCTCTCCCTCTCCCTCTCCCTCTCCCTCTCCCTCTCCCTCTCCTCCCTTCAAGCTCCCACACCTTCATGGTTCACCTCCCTCTCCCTCTCCTCCCTTCAAGCTCCCACACCTTCATGGTTCACCTCCCTCTCCCTCTCCTCCCTTCAAGCTCCCACACCTTCATGGTTCACCTCCCTCTCCCTCTCCTCCCTTCAAGCTCCCACACCTTCATGGTTCACCTCCCTCTCCCTCTCCCTCTCCTCCCTTCAAGCTCCCACACCTTCATGGTTCACCTCCCTCTCCCTCTCCTCCCTTCAAGCTCCCACACCTTCATGGTTCACCTCCCTCTCCCTCTCCTCCCTTCAAGCTCCCACACCTTCATGGTTCACCTCCCTCTCCCTCTCCTCCCTTCAAGCTCCCACACCTTCATGGTTCACCTCCCTCTCCCTCTCCCTCTCCTCCCTTCAAGCTCCCACACCTTCATGGTTCACCTCCCTCTCCCTCTCCTCCCTTCAAGCTCCCACACCTTCATGGTTCACCTCCCTCTCCCTCTCCTCCCTTCAAGCTCCCACACCTTCATGGTTCACCTCCCTCTCCCTCTCCTCCCTTCAAGCTCCCACACCTTCATGGTTCACCTCCCTCTCCCTCTCCCTCTCCCTCTCCCTCTCCTCCCTTCAAGCTCCCACACCTTCATGGTTCACCTCCCTCTCCCTCTCCTCCCTTCAAGCTCCCACACCTTCATGGTTCACCTCCCTCTCCCTCTCCTCCCTTCAAGCTCCCACACCTTCATGGTTCACCTCCCTCTCCCTCTCCTCCCTTCAAGCTCCCACACCTTCATGGTTCACCTCCCTCTCCTCCCTTCAAGCTCCCACACCTTCATGGTTCACCTCCCTCTCCCTCTCCCTCTCCTCCCTTCAAGCTCCCACACCTTCATGGTTCACCTCCCCTCTCCCTCTCCCTCCCTGAACCCAAACCAATCAAACTCAACAACCAAAAACCTCTCGCCTTCACCCTCAACCTCTCCAACTCCTCCCTCGGAAGCTCCAACTCCGCCCTTGTCACGGCTGCCAAGCCATGAGAAAGATAGTTCACAACATTAAAAACCTCAATAAAGCCGAACCCGAACCCCAACGAGAATTAGTTCAACAAGTCTTAGAGTTCAGAGAAGAGGAGAGTGTGAATGTGCCATGGGCGAGGGTGGAGGAGAGAATGGTGTTCAGGAGAAAGAAGGAGAGAGTGGCGACGAGGGCGGAGTTAAAGAGGTTGAGGGTGAAGGCGAGATGTTTTTGGTTGTTGAGTTTGATTGGTTTGGGTTCAGGGAGGGAGAGGGAGAGGGGAGGTGAGCCATGAAGGTGTGGGGAGCTTGAAGGGAGGAGAGAGGGGAGTTGGCCGGAGTCCGGCGAAAATATGGGTCTTATTGTCACTTTTTAACAATTATGATGCCTTATTGTAGTCGGAGCTATTTAAAATGCTCTATTGTCATTTAGGGTCGATTTAAAATGCCAATCTGGTATTTTAGCCTTTTAAAAACTATAAATGAATCTCTAAATTTTTACAAACAAACATTCAAAATTTTTATAGCCCCGTGAAAGTTCTAAAAATTATAAATAACTTTCAGGGTGCTATTTGTAATTTTTAAAACTTTTAAGGAGTTGGTTGTAAATTTTTTACCAAACCACTTGTAGCTTTTGAAATTTTTAGGGGGATATTGTGATGTTCCAAACTAACAGGGTGTTATTTGTAATTTTTAAAAACTTTCAGGGTGTTATTTATAATTTTTAAAACTTATAGGGGGTTATGTGCAAAAAGGAGACAGAAAATAGTCCAGTCAGCTGCCACATCAGCAATAGATAGCGGAAAATATCGAAAAAGGCCTAATTTGATGATGGAGAAAACGTTAGGGATCTCTGTTGATGACTTTCAAACATTAAGGATCTAAATAAAATTTGGCTAATACATTAATGACCTACAGTGAAGTTTTACCTTTTTATAATTAGTTTTTGTCGTATAATATCTGTCCCTAAATCCTCTTATAGGCCTCCAAATCTTCATATTTCTCATTGACGCCTCAAATCTATTGAATTGTTCAAACAACACCCCATAGGGCCCATAAAAATAGAGTTTTAACATTTTAGACCATAAATGCTTTCTTAATTTTATATTCAGTAACTAGACCTTCATATTTCTAAATAACACCCCATTAATTTCAAGAGTTAATCAAATTATTATAAGGGTTATGGGCGGTGTTATGACCCTGAAAAAATTAATTAATTAAAGTATTACTTCCTAAGAGAATTCCAACATGAGTCCTATTTCACGCCAAAAGAGGCTAATTCAAGACCGAAAGGCGGTCATAGCCGACTTGCTACACTATTCTAAGACCACGACGCTACAAGAGTCAAGACTCTGGCCGCAGCTTCTCGGACTCTACCGAAGGCGGTCTTAGTCGACTTGCTACAATACTCAGCACTCGGCGCTACAGTAGCCACTGCTACAGTAATTAGCCTCGAGCCCCGCGCCAACAAGAAGTCACCATCACAATTAATAGTACTGTCATAGTCATCATTGTGCTAGCCACATGGCCCTTATAACTCATCATCCATGCCTCATCAATCGCATCCATATCAAATCAGTGATGACTCATGCCACACAAAAACTGGCATGTATAAAACTAATATTGATTCTACCATCAAGCCATACTCGGCTGAATTGACCAAACTACCCCTCTCTCATTATATAAATAGAGGGACTCTTCTCAACACCAAGGTAAGCAAACTCTGCACACTTAGGACTTAGAACTCTTCAGTTCATTTGGTTACTTCTCCACTCAAGCTCAAAGTACTGACTTGATCGTCGAAGGCAAAACCCGGAGGACCCAACTCCAGTCCTCTAATGTGTTGCAGTTTTGCAGGCAGCTCCGGCGACGGCGATTCACCGGAGGATCAGCAATCAAGGGGGATAAGGGACCCTAATCACCTCACCAACATACTTAATTGGCTGTGTGATCCATAGCATCAACAAGTGGAATTCAATTATGGGTGTCCTTTAAATTAAATTTTTTTTAATAAATGTAGAGGTGTAAATTGAAAATATAAAGAGTTGAGAGCCTTATATCAAATTAAGAAAGAATTTAGAGTCTAATGTGACAAAACCATTTTTATATTACATTTAGTCATATCTCAATAATTACTTTTATTTCTTGTTAATTTGCTTAAAATTAGTTATTGGGAAAAAATTAATATTAATTAAGACTATTTAAATCTGATAGTTAACTAGATTAATCAAGACCCCTTGCAATTTGGTCTCTGAATTATCAAAACTCTCCTCAAATTATACTTTTTTCAATGTACGGGGCTGTTTGGTTCGTGGATTCTATTTTGATGCAAGCTATGGATTTGGAAAAAACCATATTCAAAATCTTGTACGCTTGTCATGGATATTAAAATGTATTTGCATTAAAAAAAATCGAATCAAATTTTATTTGGTTGCACATGTATTTTGTTGAGAATATGTGACTAATATCACAAATTTGGATGAAATCAGCACAATTTTAGAGAATCATATTTGATGTATTTATACTATGTGACAACTCCAAATTCGTAGCACGAAAAATAACAGATAAACATTGTATTTGATAAAAATCTTGATTTGGGCTTGTGGATCCCCTTTTTCAATGTAAAACTCACTAATAAATGCAAAAATGCATGATTTGGGCTTGTGGATCCCCTTTTTCAATGTAAAACTCACTAATAAATGCAAAAATGCATGGAAACAAACGGGCTTAGAGGCGTTTGGATTGAGGGATCAAATTGTGGCCTTTGATTTGAGGGACGTATGAGCAATTTCAAAAAACGTCAAATTGCTACTAACAAACATTGCTAAAGAGTTCCAAATAAACTTCAAAGTTAACTGATTGATAAAGGAAGAGAATCTCATAGGCAAACTCCTCAACAGAAGAGAAAAAGAAAGAGAAAAAAAAAAGAAAGACAAACCCACTAGTTTAAAATTTCAAACTACTTAATTCGTTAACAACGAAGGATTGGAAATATACATTTAAAATAGAGGGGATTCAATTTTCATTGATGCAGCCATATTTTGCTCGCATCTTTCTTTACTTACAGAGTTCCATCAGAGCGCCTTCGTTCTTTTTTATCCCAGTCGTACTCATCGGGAGTATGGAAATTTGTAATTTCACCTGAAAAATGATAAGAAATACAACTATCAGTTATATCAAATTGACATAATCAGCTAAATTACACCAAGATTAATCCGCATTTTCAGGTCTATTCTTTGAATAGGACTTCCTGGATACCTATAGGTGCCGTTTGGCAAGAGGTTAAGAGAAAAGAGTGTAGAGGAAGGACTAATTTAGTTAATCCTTCATGAGAGGTTAAAAATAATTTATTCTGTTTGGATTTGATAGTCAAGATAAATGATTAAGTTTTTTGTGTTTGGCAAATAAAGAGTTAAGGATATAGTTACCATAAATATCCTAAAATATATTCTTTTTTAAAGTTTCATTTCTTATTTCGAGAGAGAATAACGCTTAATCCTCCTCTTTAGGCGGATTTGTTAACCCCTTTAATGAGGGGTTAACTAACTTTAACCCTTACAAAGGGTTTGTTAATTCTTTGACCAAATTAACCCGTTTGGATGGTTAACGAGGAGTAAACCCTTCTCTTAACTCCCTGCCCAACGGAGCCATAAGGGTTAACTACAAATACACTCCATGTAATCTAAGGATCGCGTTACCACTCATAACCACCCCCCTCCCCCTCACCAAAAAAAACAAAAAACAAAATGCCATACGCGTGCGCACAGACACCTCTTTTACAAGCACATATACCAATATAATTTCAGACGACTATTTGGTTGGAGATGTCAATGTAACTCTGACGTGACAGTAAATTAACTTTTACCCTTTAAAAGTAAAGAGAAAGCATCTCCTTAAGAAACTACTTTCTCATGACTTTCTATTTGTACATATTGTTTGGATGGTAGAAAGTGAAAGATAAAAATTTGAAATGACAGTTGACGTGGGGGCTTCCACTTTCTTTATTTTGTGTTCAGCTGGCATGAAAAATAGACAATGAAAAGTGAATATTAAAATCTACAACAATAGGGAGAATAAAAAAACTAATTGCTCTCTTCTCTTAATTCACTTTACATCCACTCTTAAAATTTTCAAAAAAAGTGAAAGGAGCTAAAATAATCACGAGGCAACCCTCCCTCCAAACAAGTTCCATTTACCTTTCAGGCAATTTCTGAGTGCCAAACAGGGGGGGGGGCGCTCTAAATTAAGGGTAAAAATGTAATGTTGTCGCTGATTTAGGTGTAAATGTAAATAAAATAGTTTAGAATATGTAGGTGACTACACCATCATAGTACTGGGCAAAACGCATGTGGCCATGAGAAGAGACAGCCACGCAAATCAAAAGCTGAGAAGAGAAAACATACCAGGAATATCTTCGATTATTTCCACTCTTCTAGCATATTTCAATTCTAACTTGGCAGCACAGTCTCTCGACAGGTTCTGTAACCACATAAGGAACAGCAAAATGCAGAAATAATTAATATCCACTGACTAAAAGCAAATGTCTATTTAGAAAGAAGAGAGAAAAGTATAATACATTGTTACTTATATCTTTTAATTACTCTAATCTTTCTCTCGCGTCGATAAGGAATTCAACGCTTTTCTGCTACTTCATCCTGCTACCACAAACATCAATGATCAACACGAAAAATGGAAAACTTTATGTCGAAAAAGATATGTAGCCATGTTTTTTTTTTTTTGATACAGAGATTTTAGAAAACTTTCTTCTGAAATCAGGATGAATGTCTGAACAATACAGACAGGAAGCTAACCTTTACCTGCTTGAGTAGATCATCCAATTGCTTATATCTTTCCATTGACTCCATAAAATGTTCCCCACCTCTAACAATAGTAAAATAAACCTGCACTTAAATAAAATCAACTGAAAGGTCTATACTCTCCTATTCAACCTGTTACATGATAGTAGTGACATTCATGCCTGTTGACAATCCCAAAGACAAATCTTCATTATCCATTTCAGGAAGATTTTTTATTAGAATCTTTATCACTTCTCAAAATATTTGAAGGTATCTTTTAGATAGAGCTCAACAAGTAAACAGATTTTCTAGTATACTTGTTGAATGTACATGACATTTGCAGCCTTTTGCTATATTCATATTTTCCGAAGTGTAATTAAGCAACTCAAAGAAAGTCGCTATACCCACAATGTGAAAAATCAATATTTATACTTTTGACAGAAATGCGATCTATTTGCGACTTAAAAATAACATAATTGTGCATGACACAGAAAGCAAAGACTACAACACAAATAAAACTCAGAAAACTATGCCTTACTGCAAATATTCACACAAAATAGACCCTCCGAATCCTTGAATTCTCTGGTGACTTTTTCACAGCTTTATACACAAGTAAATTGCTCTATTTACTTGGTCCAAAAATGGGGTGCATAAACTGAAACTTTCACTAAATATAATATAAGTCCTTATGATCCTTTACTGTAATCATGCGACTTTGCTTCACATTCCACATCCCATCAATAATACAGAATCTCTGATGATCTGTCATATTCAATAGAGAACCTCCAGCATATACCTGTTGGAATGTGAAACAAATAAAATGACAACTGCAAAGAAATAAATACACATCCAAGGAAACAAAGCAAAACTTACAATCACAACAAAATACAGAATTTGATGTCATCACTATCTTCAATGGTTATTCTACTTCAAGCGTATACCTTACATATTTGTAAACAGCACCTAAGTTGAATTCCATTGTTTAATCTCTACGAAAATGATCCACAGGAAATCTTAGCAATTGTTATACCAAACAGTCCAACAGTTATAAGACCTTGCAATCCCTTCGTGGTTAGTATAATGATATTCATTGTTAGGATAATGATAGATCCAAGATGGATAATTACCCAAGGGAAACAAAGAGTAGTAATTACCGAGTGATTAAAGTATAACTAAACACAATCAGAACCCTCTCCTAGGTTGTTCTGACAAACTAAAACAATAAGTGATAAACCAAAATGATAATCAAAATGAGAGTAAATAGGCACAAGCAAAGCCCTACATTAGGTTGTTACAACAAATCGCATTATCCAAAAGGCTAAATCATAAAGAAACACATTTACTATATAATAGTAAACCTCATATAATCTCATATGCTAAAGAAAATGTATACTGATCTAAAATACTCTCCATACCATAAATTGCAACTAAACAACAAAAATGATGATGACGACAACAACAAAATTTGGTATAAAAGCTTAGTTGTTGGTATAAAGGCTTTGTTGTAGGTATAAAAGCTTTGTTGTTGTTACTAGTAATGTAGACAATAATAACTGAAATCGTCACCAATATAGCCACCAGAAGATGTAATTTAGATTTTCTATCGCATCCTGCTTATGATTCAGTCAGGAGAGATGAGTCAAATCTAAACCTTATAACCTGATATGAAGCATTCTGCACTCAATACATATAAAGCAACAGTGAGACCAAACTTACGGATGCATCTATGTTACAACAGGACCAAGTTGCGTGTAAAAATCACATGTTCAGTCAGATCTAATATCATTACTTGTGGTGGTGTTGGGGAGGTGGGGGATAAGTGACATTTTAAAGGCGTTATCTTAAAAATGGCCAAACTTAAGGGGGTGTTGTGAAACTTACCCTTCATTTAAATTGTCGTATACTTATATTTTATCTAGCAAATGGAGACACACATATATAGGTAACTAATGTAGATAATAATCACCGCAACCATCACCAACAGCCACCAGAAGGTGGCATTTAGATTTCCTATTGAGCCCCTATTTAAGATTCAAATCAGAAGAGACAAGTCAACTATAAACCTTATAATCTGATTTCAAACAATAAGGCTTTATCCAAAAAGAACTATTTTAGCACTAACACTTAACAGATTCTAATATTAGATGGGCATCCAACATTAATGTGCAAACAGATATTAATTCAATTATTTAACAATCCAAATTCTTCAGGAAATCATAGCTGGTATTTTATTAAGAACTTATTTCCCATGACAAACAAAGTTTTATTTTTATTTTTACCTTTTAGTTGTATAAGGATATAGATTATTTGGTGTGTAAAACACAAATGATCTCATCAAAAGTGGAATCTAGATAATATGTTCATTCCTTTCTTATTTCTAACTTTGAGTTGTCTGAATCTGCTCCAATTCTAGGAAAACAAATCTAAATTTATATCCGTGAAATCTCAATCCTTCTTCGTTCACCCGCTTTGGTCTGTATCGGCAATTCATGAACCATTTATGAAAAACCTACGGAACAATTTGCGTAAGAAAGCTTGCAAAACAATTTACAAGAAGGACCGACGAACATACAGATGCTTGAAAGTTATTCATAATCTATAAATCTCTCCCACTTATTTAACCAATCTTTGCAAATAGCTTAGAACAAACACAAGAGCGAAGAAATTCGATCTACCATGGCTAATGAAAACCGTGATGCGTACTCAATTCCAAACTACAGCGAGGTTCAAACCGAAAATGAAGATATCGACACTACAGAGGAAGATGAATCCAAACTCATAATAGCTGAAATGACAAAGGTAAGTGATTACAAATTCCAATTTTAGACGTATTTTCACTTGTCATTTTATCTTTCTGCACCAAAAAATTGGGATAAAGATGTGATGTTTTTACCACTATTCCTCTATAAAATGTGTCCATCTAATTTTATCAACTTTCAATAAGTTGAATGTGCATGAGCAATTGAAAATCATGGTTTTTTTACCAATATAAGAGGACTTTAGAACATAATACAATTCCTTCACTTTGGTTTTTGAAGTGATTATATCGAGTACACTTCCTTACCGCTAGTTTCAATTTCTGTGAATTTATGTTGTTATGGTTTATAGATAGAAATGAAAGAAGAAGCAAAATCCTTCACAACTATTTCAGTTTTTAAAGATTTTGGATTAGTTCGTCTTCATATGAAGTTTACAATGCATACCATTTAAAGTGCTAATTGAAGGTAAGTTTATAGTGAGTACATCTCAGTGCATTACATAATGCTCGTACTCACGTATTTGCAGTTTTCTGAAGAGCAAATAATGGAACTTGGTAATGCCATCAAAGACAGTAAGGAGCAAGCAATGGAGGAGATTCAGAAGGTTAGGTTTTTTTTTCTTTCTCTGCTTGTTTTAATAAAAAAGAAATGAATTGGAACAAGCATATATAATTTCATTCATTATTACATAAAATTCAGCACTTACCTTTTATCTTGCTAGGTATATTTTAAGCATATAAGCTCGGATACAAGTAGAAAATAATGCCTGTCTCGTCAGGATTACTTTCTCAAACTAAAACTTTCATAAAGATCTAATTCATTACCACAAATCGTAGGATGTAGCAGACAAGAAATTATCTAGGTGTTTTATATAAATATAGATATAATGATGAGATGTGAGAGAGATAGTAACACTAATTGTGCTAGTTTCTCATAAGGATTCAAAGCCAAGAAAATCATAACATACCAAGCTATGGATAAATGTGCATCAAATATGTTCACTTCTACTATTGTATCCACTAATGTAAGCTGAAAATATACAGATATCACCTGTTAGTATAACAAAATACTTTTGAGAATTACCTTAAAAGAAAATTGACTAGAATGATTAAAGTGAAGCATGTGAGATGGATTTGAACTATTTCAGACTGATCTTGGCCATTCAAAAGTCTCAATAACAATTCAAACACAGAATATTGTACCCCTTAAAACACCAACAGGTTCTTAACACTACAATCCATAACTCCAAGTTGTACAAGCACAGAAAAGAATAATTACCATTTTGCTCCAATGTAAAGAGATTCTGAAATATTAATTATGAATATTTGACTCTTGCAGGCTGAGAACATTGAAGACTTTGGCATGGATGGACTGATGGAAGATATGAAAATAAATGAAGATGATCTGGCAGGAGCCTACATAGAACTGAACGATTTTGCTTGATTATATTACAATATTAATGATAATAAAAACTATTATGTAAGAGCATACCGATTTGGATAGGCCTGGAACTATGTGTGCTATTACTTGAATCAAACTTGGGAGATGATTTGTAAAATCATATATTGCTTTTAATAATAAAAGTTAGAGAAGCACTATTTACATAATCGTTATTTGCTTTCTCTATTTACAAATTATATATTGAACCTTCCTCTTCTACATAAAAGCTTTGATCCCTTTTCTCTATCATGTTCTATCCATTTGTATATTTCCAGTGAAGAATTTGTCGACAACACAGCTTTATCTTTAAAATATAGGGTTTTTTAGAAATCACCTTAAAATAGGATAATTCTACGGAAACACCTTTGAATTTCAATTTTATACATGAACCACCTTAAAAGTGGGTTTGTGTTGCAATTAACCACCTCCTAGTCAAAATTTTCACTAAAACACCACAAATACCCATAAAAAACTCGCATTCGAGGCACATGACTTATTTTGTTAATGTTTATGTCTTGTGAGGATACATGTCATATACATTGAATGCGAATTTTTTTAAGGTTATTTTTGTTTTTAGTGAAAATTTGCCTAGGAAGTACTGCACACAAACCCACTTTAAACGTGGTTTCTGTATAAATTGAAATTCAAAAATAGTTCCTGTAGAATTAAACTATTTTAAGGTGGTTTTATGAAAACCCTAAACCACTTTAAAATATTGCCAATTTACTTGGAAAATGTGCTTGAAGAGAGAATTTAGAAAGAAACGTAAAAGTAACTAAGCGGAAGGGAAAAAAAAGGAACGTCTTTGGCAAGTTGAAAATTTTGGAATTTGGCTCCTAAATAAAGGGATGATCATCAATAGAACACACATGGACAAATTTAACAAAAGAAACTACTAGAAACTCCATAATAGCTTGGAATTGGACTTAAATGTGTTAATAACTTTAACAGAACAAACTACATTCGGACTAATCTTAATGATAGAACCAAGGGAAGTAGTCATTGTTTGGGTAATGATTGATCCAAGATGGATAATTAGTAATTACACAAGGGAAACAAAAAGTAGAGATTACCGGATGATTAAAGTAACTAATTACAATTAAAGCCCTCTCCCAGATTGTTCTAAACAACTAAAACGATAAGTCATAAACAAAAATGATAATCAAAATGAGAGTAAATAAGCACAAGCAAAGCCCTACATGAGGTTGTTCCGGCAAATTGCATAATCCAAAAGGCAAAATCTAAAGAAACATGTCTTCTATATAATCGCAAGCCTCATATTATCTAATATGCTAAAGATAGTGATCAACTAATCTAAAATACTCCATAGAAGAAGAACTCAACATATATCCATACCATAATTTACACACCTAAACAACAAAATGACGATGATGACAACAACAAAACTTTTGTATAAAAGCTTAGTTGTTGGTATAAAGGATACCTTCTTGTTGGTATAAAGGCTTTGTAGTATTACTAATATTGTAGACAAATAATCACTGCAATCCTCACCAGTATAGCTGCCAGAAGATGGCATTTAGATTTTCTTTTAAGTTCCTACTTATGATTCAATCAAGATAGATGAGTCAAATCTAAACCTTGTAACCTAATAAAAAAACATTCTGCAGTCTATAAATATAAAGTGACAAAACCTTCTGCATATGAGAGAAAACTGACAGATGCATCTATGTTACAAGACTAAGTTGCAGCTAAAAATCACGCATTCAGTCAGATCTAGTACCGTTAGTTGTGGTGGTGTTGGGCGTGGGGGATAAGTGACATTTTAAGGGGTTATCTCAAATTCCGGCCAAACTTAATGGGGTGTTGTGAAATTTACCCTCCATTTCAATTGGTGTATACTTGTATTTATCTAGTAAATGGAGACACATGCATAGGTAACCAATGTCGATAATAATCATCGCAACCATCATCAACATAGCCACCAAAAGGTGGCATTTAGATTTCTGTTGAGCCCCTACTTATGGTTCAAACCAGAAGAGACGAGTCAAATATAAACCTTATAATATGATTTGAAACAACAAGGCTTTATCCAACAATAATAATTTTAGCACTAACACTTAGCAGATTCTAATATTTGATGGTCATACAACATTAATGTGCAAATGAAAATTAATTCAATTATTTAACAATCCAATTTCTTCAAGAAATCATAGTTGGTATTTTATTAAGAACTTATTTTCTATTAAAAATAAATTTTTTACTTTTTAGTTCTATAAGTATATAGGTGATTTGGTATGTAAATGCACAAACAACCGCATCAAAAATGGAATCTAGATAATGTGTTCATCCCTTTCTTATTTCTTACTTTTGAGTTATCTGAATATGCTTCAAGTCTAGGAAAATAAATCTAAATCTGAATCCTTCCTCCGCTCACCCAATTTGGTCTATATCATCAATTCATGAACCATTTATGAAAACCCACGGAACAATTTGTGGAAGAAAAGTTTGCAGAACAATTTACAGCAAGGGCCGATGGACATACAGATGCTTGAAAGTTATTCATAATCTATAAATCTCTCCCACCTCTTTATCCAATCTCCGAAAATAGCTTGGAACATCCATAAGAGTGAAAATTTCGATCTACCATGGCTAATGAAAACCGTGATGTGTACCTGATTCCAAACTACAGTGAGGTTCAAACTGAAAATGAAGATATCAATACTATAGCAGATGTCACCGAAATCATAATAGCTGAAAGGACAATGGTAAGTGATTACAATTTTCAATTTTAGACACATTTTCACTTGTCATTTTATCTTTCTGCTCCAAAAATCTGGGATAAAGGTTTATTGTTATCCCTATCCCTCCATAAAATTTGTCTGACTTTCAACAACTTGAATTTTCATGAATAGAAAATCATAATTTTACCAATATAACAGGACTTTAGGACATAATACAATTCCTTCACTATGATTTTTGAAGTAATTATATTGAGTAAACTTCCTTGCTGTTTGTTTCAATTTTGTAATCATTTATGTTGTTATGGTTTATAGATAGAAATGAAAGGAGCTTCACAATTTTGGATTATTTCATCTTTATATAAAGTTTATGATTTATACCATTTAGAGCTAATTGTGGTAAGTTTATAGTGAATAGCATCTTAGGACATTACATCATGCTCGTACTCATATATATATTTGCAGTTTTCTGAAAAGCAAATACTGGAACTTGCAATGCCACCAAAGATGGCAAGGAGCAATCAATGAAGGAGATTCAAAAGGTTAATTTTTCCCTTTTCTGTGTATGTTGGTAAAAGAAGGACATCGATTGGAACAATAGGATACAGGTTTATTCATTATTACATCAAATCCAGCAATTACCCTTTATCTTGCAAATAAGTCATTATCCAATTGTTTAGGTATATTTTTAAGCATATAGGCTCAGATACAAGTAGAAAATATTGCTCTTCAAGATTACTTTCTTGATTTTTAAACTTTCATGAAGATCTAACTCATTTCTACAAAACATATGATGTATCAGACAAGGAATTATCTAGGTGCTTTAGATAAATATAGATATAATGACGATATAAGAGAGATACTGACAATAATGGTGTTAGTTTCTCATAAGGATTCAAAGCCAAGAAAATCATAGCATACCAAGCAATGGATAAATGTGCATCAATTATGTTCAGGACTTCTGCTATTGTATCCCCTGATGTAAGTTAAACATAGACAACACCTGTTAGTGTAACAAAATACTTGTGCTAATTTTATTAAAAGGAAATTAACGAATGATTAAAGTGAAGCATGGGAGGGACTGTGAATTTTACAATTTCAGACTGATCTAAGCCATTCAGAAAGCCTCGATAACAAATTAAACGCAGAATATTGGGTCCCTTAAAACACCTATAATTTCTTAAATTTATAGTGCATAACTCCAAATTGTAAATAACTAATAAAATAATAATAATCATTCTTCTCCAATGTAAAAGAGATTTTGAAATATTAGTTATAAATATTTAACTCATGCAGGCTGAGGACGTTGAAGAACTTGGCATGGATAGACTGATGGAAGATAATGGAAATAGATGACGACGATCTGGCTAGAGCCTACATGGAACTGAACGATTTTGCTTGATTTTATTATAATGTTAATGATAATAAACAATTATTATATAAGAGCCTTCTGACTGGATTGGATTGCAGCTATATGTGTTATTATTTGAATCAAACTTGAGAGATAATTTACAAATTCATGTATTGCTTTTATTAATAAAGTTAGAGGAGCAATATTTACATAACGGTCATTTGCTTTCTCCATTTACAAATTATATATTAAACCTTCCTCTTACTGAATAGAAAATTTTGATCCCTATTCTCTATTCTGTTCTATCCATTTGTATATTTCCAATGCAAAATTTGTCGATAGTACACTGCTCCAGCTTTAAAATGTTGCCAAATTTATTTGGAAAATGTGCTCAAAGAGGGAATTTTAACTTCTTCCTAAATCCTACCTCATACATATAGTAAGAGACATAAAAGTAACTATGTGGAAAAAATCAAGAAATGTCTTTGGCAAGCTGGAAAATTTGGAATTTGACTCCTAAATCAAGGGATGGTCATCAATAAGACACATACGGACAAACTTTAACAAAAAACAACTAGAAACTCCATAATAGCTTGGAAGTGGACTTAAATGCATTATACATTTGGATTAATATTAACAACATTTAGCTCTTGCAAAGTCTGTTACCTATTTATATCAACATGTGTAAATAATTAGTCTACTCAAATGGAGATCAAGATATAACTAATAAGTTACTCGAATTATAAAAATACTCAAAAAAGGACATTTTGACGGTGTTTGTAAGGAATTACATAAATTCCCCCAAAAATATTTCATGGTTCCCATTGCATATGCTTTGTGCAATTTACGCAATTAATTCCTAACCAATTAAAGGATAGCCAAAACGCTAGAGCTAGAAATTAGGTTACCAAGATTACAACTTTGAAAAAAAAAACACAAAATAAACCATTCTCGTAATTAAGCTGAAGATAAGCTTACGATGGAGGAATCGAGAGCCATGAACCATTGAACCCTTTTGACTGCCACATGTCAGCGGAGTGTGAGAGTTCTGCTCTTGATCACTTGCCACCGCCGCCAAGGAAAAGGACAGCTGCTGGTGTAATGGCGGTTGGCGTCTCAATTTCGACGTAAGAGAGTTTTTATATCCATGCAATTGGAATTTGGGCCATAATCGGGTATTGGTCAGATTTCTGGTGTACCCGATAGTTATATTCTATAGCAACATTTAACAGTTGGGTTTTTTTAGATATTAGTCCCTCACATCTTCAATAATTCTATATTAGTCCCTCAAATCTTTGAAATCACTCATAAGTCTGTCAAATCTCATAGGGTCTTGCAAATTGGTCCTTCAATGATCAACACGCCTCTCAGCTTATGCTTTTGTGAACACCAGGGTACTGGGGGAACATAGGCTGAGGGCATGTTGGTTGTTCAGGGGTCAATTTGCAAGATCATACACGGTTTGAGGGACTTATGCGTGATTTCAAAGATTTGAGAGACTAACATGGACTTTATTAAAGATTTGAGGGACTAATATCTAAAATACCCTTAAGAGTTAAGGAAGTGTTTTTGCCAAAAAGAAAAATATCATGCATTCGGAAACCATGGTGTTTCTGTTGGGCTAAGACATCCAAAACCAAAGCATTACACTTATTTCAAAACACCAAAAGGTGTTTTGAGTTTGGTATTTTGAGTTTAAAGGGTGTTAATATAGTATCTAAATTCTAATATAGTGTATTAATAATATATTTAATATAATATATTTGCTATATATTATATTATATTATATTATTTAACATATTACATAATAACATAATATTATATTATAGTTTCTTAATATCTTAATACTATGTTTAATACTATTAATGAATAATACATGGTATATTACAATTAAGATAATATAATAATGATATTTTAAATAATATTTACATTATATTAAATCAATAATAAAATAAAAAAAATAAAAATAAAAATGATAAAGTAATAATAAAATAAAAATATATCATTAAAAATATTATAATTAATTTATCAATGATGATGTCCAGCAACGAGAGCCACCAGAGTTCATGCTTTCATCCTCAGTTTCTCCACAGCTTACTTCATCATATGGCCAAAAGCTCGATAACAAATGATTTTACTGCACGTTAAGGCAAAAAGGCGTTACCAAAAGCTTCTAATGTTGTTAAGCCAAATATATAGGATCTATTTGCAACTAAAAAATGACACAAAAGTGTATGACATAGAAAGCAAAGAATACCTCAAAACAGATGAAAAGAGGCTGAACCAATTCTCTCTTCTAAGAAAGTTAATTGGTACAATTTTAAGAAGAAATTCTAAGGTTTAGCTGCTTTAGCATATACCGATCTGAGCAAGAAAACACCAAAGGATGCCATACATACATGTTGAAATGTGAAGCAATAAAATGAAAACTGTAGAGAAATAGAAGCACATGCTGACCAAGTTGAAGGAAACAAAGCAAAACTCAAAACAGTCACAACAAAATACAGAATTTGATGTCATCACAATCTTCTAGGAACTGTTACTTCCAGCGTATGCATTACATATTTATAAGCATTCCATTGTTTTAATCTCTAGTGAAATAATCCACAGGAAATTTGAGCAATGGTGTAATATGTCAAACAGTTATAAGACCTTGCAATCCCTTCATTGTTAGGATAATGATAGATCCAAGATGGATAATTACCCAGCAGAAGTAAGCATTGTCAGTATAATGGTAGATCCAAGATGAATAATTGAAGTAAATAAACACAAGCAGAGCCCTCTCCTAGGTTGTTCTCGCCATAAATTTTCGAAACTAAAACGATAAATCATAAACCAAAATGATAATCTAAATGAGAGTAAATAAGCACAAGCAAAGCCCTACCTTAGGTCGTTCCTACAAATTGCATAATCCAAAAGGCTAAATCATAAAGAAACACATCTTCTATATAATAACACACTGCATAGTGCATAGTATCTCAAATGCTAATGAAAATGTTCAACTAATTTAAAATACTCTATAGAAGAAAAGGAAAATGTAGATTCCTTACCATAATCTGCAACACCTAAACAACAAAAATGACGATGATGACACTTAGAAGATCCTTGAATTGCCAAATTTGAAGACAACACGACTAACCACAAAAGCTATATATTATTACAATATGCAAAAGGTGATATGAGCACTAACTTAGGAATCATACTTAGAAAGCAGTTGGACAACCATAGTTGGTTGGAAGTTGTGATCAAAGGATCAAACAATGCAACTATATGAACTTTTATTGACAACAATTTCATATGTAGAAAAATTAGATACTTTGGTGAATATGGTATAACTAATAAAAAGCTAAACCTAGTCCAAGCTTCCAAGTAATACTGGTCAGGTTGAATAGTGATGGTATTGGGTCATTTCTAATCGTTGTTTGCTTGACAACCCAAGCAGGTTAAACTTTCTACTCTCTGTTAAAAAGGCTCTTTCAAGTCAGGAATTGGCTATGTATAGATTTCTTATAAAGAACTAACATTTTGATGAGTCTGTAATGGTGATGATGTAGGCTTTATGCTCACTATATAACTGCACTTGAAAATGTGACTTGAAGCATGAATTTCTTTCCTTCTAAACTGAACAATAAGGTTTATCCAACGATAATTTTTTTAGCACCAACACTTACCCGATTCTAATATTAGATGGACATACAAAATTAATGTGCAAACGAAAATTAATTCAATTCTTTAAAATTACAAATTCTTTAGGAAATCATAGTTGGAATTTTATTACGAACTTATTTTCCATGACAAAGTAAAGCTTTTTAGTTTATGAGATATAGATAATTTGGTATGTAATTGCACAGCTGATCATATCATAGATGGAAGGGTAAACTTCACAAAGGTTGGCCATTTGTAGATAACCCTCTTAAGTTTAAAAATGTTAGCGAACCCTCCTTAAGTTTGACCATGTTTTAGATAACCTCCCAAACTTTAAAAATGTCACCTAACCCCCCTAAGTTTTGTCAGATGACCCCTAACTAACACTGTTAGCTCTGACTGTGCACATGGAAATCAGTGGCGGAGCCACGAATTCATAATAGTGGTGTCACAATATATATATACTTGTTTTCTACCCGTGCAAAGCACGGTGTAATATTAAAAAAAAATTCTCAAAATTTGAAATAATGTATTTTTTGATTATATATATGTTATTTTGCCTATTTTATTATGTACCTATGATATCTATAAATTATTTTTATAAAATTCAAATATACGGTTGATAATGTTATAATATAAATATATATAAATAGAACGACTTATCGATTATTTTATTGATCTTAACACAATATAAGCATTAAAACGATATCAGCTCTATTGATTATTTAAGTTATTAATTTTCTTCATTTGATAGGCAATTAATAGTCTTAATCACCTACCAAATCTATGAAATATCTTAATTTCGTATTATTAATTTCAATATAAATTTTATGCTATTAATTAATATATATTTAATTAATATGTAAATATGGTATACAAATAATTAAACTTTAGTTAGAATATATAATATGGTACATAATTCAGTCTAAAGATGTTCAGTTTAAAAATTTTAATATAATTTTGTCCAGACTTACTTTTTGGGTAAGTGGACATACGCTAAAATATTCTCCACCACTTAACTTTTCCTATCTTCCTCCCCCTTCTCGCATCTTTCTCCACGCGGAAAAGTTTTATTAATCCACCGTTTTCCTTTCGTGTGTGTATCTTGAGAGGAAGTTAAAAAGCCGCACCACTGATCCATTCTCTTCATCCCTACTCTCCCTTGTTTCTCCTCGAGGCCACTTTCCCTTTTGAAGATCCTCTTCTGTTAGAAGAGTATGTTAAATCTTCCTTTAGAAGAGTATGTTAAATCTTCCTTTTTTATTTTCAATCTTAATTATAGTGCTTGTATCTTCTTATGAATGTCAAAGTTAGATTTAGCATTAGATTTGAAATATCTACTTCTTTCACTTCTGTGTACTTGCTTTGATCTTGTCAACTTCAGTTATCAAATCCGTCAGCAACTATATTTAATTCCACACCCACCCAGATCCATGACTGCCCAAAGTTTTTTATATGCTCCCCACATCTATTTAATTGTCACATGTCCACTGTAAACACATTGCCCTTGACTCTAGTATACACTATTTTAGAGATCTTCATCATAAGTGACCGCGTCTCTCTCCAGTGGTAAGTTTTTTTCATATGAAATCATACTTTATGTGTAGAAATAGAATATTTTCAATTTAAAACTCATGCTAAAGAAGAGCTCCATATTTGTTTAGGAAACATGGATAATCTAGGTTCTGCAGCAAGCGCAGTAGTCGATGACATGGATACTGAAATTGTTTATGAGGTAAAACATTTCTTTATTAAAATTTCCAGGATTGTTTTCATCAATGAGCGTGGTTCTTCATATTTTCATTTTCACAACATCTATTTTCAAACTGATGAAGAGAGTGATTTCATGGCTCTGGATTGAGCACTACGTGAGGGTATTGTGATGGAACATCTTGATTTACATCAATATCTTGTTATACCGTTTATGCCTACTATATGTCCATATTGCCACCCTATTCCTTTACGTAGCTACAAAGAATTAATGGAGCATGCAAAGCAAGCTTCCAAGGAAGACAGTGGCATGGACTATAATCCTCATATAAAACACGGTGGAATTGTTAAGTTCTGAATAAATCTGTTGCACGATTTGAAAACGTTAAAAACACTAAACTTTCCACTCATAGGAGGTTTAGTATTTAGTTTAGTATCGACTTTTGTAGATAGTGTTAAGTTTATGGAAGTTTTTCGATATTTTCTTTGAAAATTTAAGCATGGAAGTTTAAGATATTGTTTTGTGCAAGTGATCAATGCTATATAAAGCAATATGTAGTAGTTTGTGTGAATACTATTTTAGCTTTGTGTAAGACTACATGAGTGATATTTGTCCTGTTTTAATGGAAGACTTATATTTTGTTATATTCAGTTAGTATCAACTGAGATAGTTTCATTTTGAACATATTTTCGGTAACTATCTTAGAGTGATATCATAGAACTTGTAGAGACGCAGTGCTATCCTGTGCAATATGTAGTAGTTTGTGTGAATACTATTTTAGCTTTGTGTAAGACTACATGAGTGATATTTATCATGTTTTAATGGAAGACTTATATTTTGTTATATTCAGTTAGTATCAACTGAGATATTTTCATTTTGAATATAGTTTCGTTAACTATCTCGAATGATATCATAGAACTTGTAAATGAAGTAACCGCAATATCTGTTTTATATTTGATATTTGTGTTAGGATGGATGTTTAACTGTCTTAGAATGATATCATTTTGAAATTATTTTTTTGTTATGGATGTTTAATTGAGATATTTGAGCAGGGAAGGTTTACAATAAAACAGCTTATTGAACAAGAAAGGTTTAATTTTGTAAATGGAGATTCTATGATAATCTAGTTGACCGACCATGGATTTATAAGTTTCTTGAGCCTTTCCAAACCTGCAATATGTAGTAGTTTGTGTGAATACTATTTTAGGTTTGAGTAAGACTACATGAGTGATATTTATCCTATTTTAATGGAAGGCTTATATTTTGTTATATTCGTTAGTATCAACTGAGATATTTTCATTTTGAACATATTTTCGTTAACTATCTCGTAATGATATCATAGAACTTGTAAATGAAGTAACCGCAATATCTGTTTTATATTTGATATTTTTAGGATGGATGTTTAACTGTCTTAGAATGATATCATTTTGAATTTTTTGTTATGGATGTTTAATTGAGATATTTGAACAGAAAGGTTTATATTAAAACAGTTATTGAGCAGTGAAGGTTTAATTTTGTAAATGGAGATTCTATGATAATCTAGTTGACCACCATGGATTTATAAGTTTCTTGGGAATTTCCAAACCTGCAATATGTAGTAGTTTGTGTGAATACTATTTTAGCTTTGTGTAAGACTACATGAGTGATATTTATCCTGTTTTAATGGAAGACTTATATTTTGTTATATTCGTTAGTATCAACTGAGATATTTTTATTTTGAACATATTTTTGTTAACTATCTCAATGATATCATAGAACTTGTAAATGAAGTAACCGCAATATCTGTTTTATATTTGATTTTTTAGGATGGATGTTTAACTGTCTCGAATGATATCATTTTGAAATTATTTTTTTGTTATGGATGTTTAATTGAGATATTTGAACAGAAAGGTTTATATTAAAACAGTTATTGAGCAGTAAGGTCTAATTTTGTACATGGAGATTCTATGATAATCTAGTTGACTAGCCATGGATTTATAAGTTTCTTGGGCCTTTCCAAACTGATTTAACTTTACATATTATTTGTGGTTTGTTGGTCCAAATTATATGTGTGAATTTACTTGGGCCTTTCCAAAGATGATGTAAATTTACACTTGTAAATTTACATTGTGACACGTTGAGCGTCCAACTACACGTGTCAACTTCTCTATCACTTTCTCGCTATAAATGTGAGCAGCCAAAGCTATTTCTTGCAAAGTATCATTATTGAAGGTCACGGGTGGATGGGTGTGTGTGTGAGAGAGAGAGAGAGCTATTTTAGCATCTATCAGCATCGGTGTCTCAAAACAGAGTTCAACATCTATATGTGGAGGGGATTTTTCAAGCTTCAAACACCTACAATTCTCTAAGAGGTAAATATTCTTGTTTTATTAATGTACCTTTTTTAGTATTGGTAGATTTTAGAAGCGCACAACTTCTCTCAAATTGATATCTTGGACTTGAGGTACTTTCTTATTAATATTCAACTTGATCTTATGTATAAATTTGTTCTTTACGTAGAGAGAATCTTGGATTTTTTAGTAATGAAATTTTTGGCCATTAATATAAATAAATATTTTTAGATGACAATCGGTTTTGCTAGTCTGTTGACATGTAATTATTAATATTTATTGTATAAATTAGGTCTTTATATTATTTATTCAGATTGTCTTCATCATATTAATTAATATTGACCATTATAGTATTTTATACAAACCGAGAACTAATTTAAATTTTAGATATATGTAAAGTGACTGTGTCCATATTTTATTTTAATTAAAAATGTTAGTTGATGGACATTAATGTTTTAATTTTACAGACATTTAGATTTCCTACCTTCTTACAATAATGTGTACATGTAGGTTTCATGAGGACTAATTATGTTATAGTTTATTTACACACAACCATTATGTTCAATTATCCTTCTATTAAATAGACCAATACATCAAGCAAGATGAGCTCTAGAGGAAGCAGCTCACCGCCCTCACGTAAGGTAAATTAAATAAATGTGAATGTGCACTATTCCACTATTAATTCTTGGATTTTGCTATTTAGTGTATCCGGAATGCATTAGAATTAGTACTTGTTTCCTAATAAGCATGCATTATCATAGAATCTAACAATCAATATGCCCGAACAAATTTTCTCCAGAATGGATGCATTATGGTGTTCCTTCTTCAAAGGGTCCGATAATTACCTGCTGTGAGGATCTGAATGCTATTATGCAAGACCACATTGACTTCTATTACAACGCAATTCTATGTGGTCAAGTAAAAATTGAAGATGAAACCAGGAATTTTTACACATGTCCACTGTGTGATAATGTAAAAGTAAAAAAACTGACGAAGATGAGATTAAAACAACATGCCAATAGAGTCATTGCTTCTCCGGGAAATACTCGTACTTTCAAGGATATCGGCCATCACATAGCTATTGTGAATTATCTCAACGATCACTAAAATTCGACAATGCAATGGAGAAGTTTAGCTTTATATTTACCTCGTTATCTTAATGATTATTTACTTATGTTTGTATTTGTTGAGTATGTAATTTGCACTTTTCAATATATTTATTAGTTAGTTATGCGATGTTGTTCAATAGATTCTATAGCGTAGTAGATTACTCGTAGCAGTTGATAACATGCATATTTGGTTCATGTTTGCTTCATATACTTATATTATTTATTGTAATGATTCAAAATAGGTAGAGGGACTACTATTGTATTTGATTAATAGAATCTACATCAATATGTGATATTGTATTTTTATTCAATGATAAATAAATATAACCACATAAAGAGCAAACATGAAAGAAGGTATCTTGCATTATATGAAGAGTAAAGATGAAAGTCTAAAGTACCTAATACCTCTAGTTTCTTCCACCACCGATATAATAACACTGTGTTGAAAACCTATAATAACAAAATGAGTCGCTTGAGAACCTTGTTATAGTATGAGCATACCATCAAAATATATATTACCTTAACTAATGCAATAAAAATTGCAAAAAACATTTAATGTGGGCATTTGGAAAAGTATTTAATATGGCCAAATAGAGTCACAATATATGCAATTATGGTTGTTGAAGACTCACCAGGAATTTTTAAGGAGAATGTGTTGATTCTCTCTGAGTGTTTAATTTAGGCTGTAATGGTTGATGTGGGTTGTTGAAGATCTAAAAAGGAAAAATGTGGGAAAATTTTTGAAGTACTGCGGAGGAGGTGAGAGGAGATGTGTATTTTATTAAAGTAATTTTTTCAATAGTTTTTGAAATTTTTTTGGCAGAATTCAAGGGTGTTTTAGCGATTTTTTTATGGGTTAGGGTGAGCATTGAAAGCTCATGTCAGAGAGAGAACTGTTAGAGAGAGAGCGATAGTAATTGTGGGCCACATATATTTGAAATGGGCCGACTGTTAGAGAGAGATGAAGAGAGAGATAGAGCTGGTCAGTGGGCTAGAATTACCAAATTATCAGGCTATTAGAGAGAGGGAGAGAATTTAATGGGAAAATATGGCTGATTTTTGGGGAGGAGTTGGAAAATCGACGCAATATGATTGGTCCACGTTGGATTAACTGTTCATAGAAACTGTTCATCGGTTTGCATTCATTATAATGGTATATATATATATATATATATATATATATATATATATATATATATTAAAGACGATATTGCTACTTTTTCTCTCACATTCAATATAATTAGGAACTTTAATGAATGAGATACAAAAGATATATACCTAAATATAATAACAATTGACTCCTACATGTCTTCATGTTTTGAAATTGTTTCTAATAGCCTCATTTGAAATACTATTAAAAACATTGTTTTCAATCTAAACCTATGCAATTTTTTTCTTTTTCAAAATTTGATGGTAGCTCTTTGATATGTGGTGAATTGGGCCATTTATGTTAACGGATCCTAGGGTCACTTTATCTTTAGATTTGACATGTTAAGAGTTAATGAGTCACAACTCAATACTCAAATAATTTAAGGTATCACTTTATATCATAAGCTCACATATACTTATTTGATTGTATGATTCATGGTGGTGTCACTTGAGACCACCTTCTATGCACTAGCCTCTAGTAGAAATCATCTGCATCCAAATGACCAAAATGTCTTTAATGGAAATTTTCTTTCATGTCGCTTTTAAATATTTTTAAAGGTAATTTTCATGAAAACCCTTAAGTTAGGTTAGGGATTTAATTAATTTAATTATTGACTAATTTGTTTTAATTTAATAATTATAGTGCTAATTGAAAAGCGTATTTTGGTATTCATACTAGTTCATCTAATGTAGGTGCGGGGTTATTAGAAAAATTAAATATATTTTGGCAGGTTTTTTTGGAAACACCCTAAACTTAAGGGGGGTTAAGTGATATTTTTAAAGTTTATTAGGGTTATCTCAAAAGCGCCAAACTTAAGGGGAGTTAGTGATATTTTTAAACCCAGGAGGGTTATTTCAAAAATAACCAAACTTAAGGGTGGTTTGTGCAATCTACCCAAAAAAGGAATCTATAGAATGCATTCATCCCTTGTTTATTTCTTATTTTGAGTTGGTTGAATGCGTTCATCCTCAATTCTAGAAAAACAAATCTAAATTCTGGATCCAGAAAATCTTAATCATTCCTCCGTTCATCACTTTTGACCTCGTCGTCAATTCATGAACCATTTATGAAAAACCAACGGAATAATTTGCGTAAGAGAACTTGCGGAACAATTTACATGGACCGATGAAGATACATATGCTTGAGAGTTAGTCACAATCTATAAATATCTTCCTCCTATTTATCCAATCTCTGCAAATATCTTATAACATCCACAAGAGTGAAAAAATCAATCTACCATGGCTAATGAAAACCGTGATGTGTACCCAATCCCAAACTACAGTGAGGTTCAAATCGAAAATGAAGATATCGATACTACAGAGGAAGATGACACCAAAGTCATAATAGTTGAAGGGACAAACGTAAGTGATTACAATTTTCAATTTAAGACGAGTTTTCATTTGTTATTTTATCTTTTCACTCCAAAAATTTGGATAAAGGTTGTGTTGTTAGCCCTATCCTTCTATAAAATTTGTCTATATGATTTTATCAACTTTAAGAATTTGCATGAGCAACAGAAAATCATGATTCTTTTACCAAAATAAGAGGATTTTAGGACATAATACATTTCCTGCACTTTGGTTTTGAAGTGATTATATTCAATACACTTCCTTACTATTCGTTTCTATCTCTGTAATCATTTATGTTGTTATGGTTTATAGCAAGAAATGAAAGGAGAAGCAAAATCCTTCACAATTGTTTCAGTTTTTAAAGATGTTGGTTTAGTTCATCTTTATATGAAGTTTCCAATTTCTACCATTTAGAGTGCTAATTGAAGGTAATTTTATAGTGAGTAACGTCTTATTACTTTACATAATGCTCGTGCTAATATATATTTGCAGTTTTCTGGAGAGCAAATAAGTGCCATCAAAGACAGCAAGAAGCAAGCAGTAAAGGGGATACAGAAGGTTAGTTTTTTTCTATTTGTGTTCGTAAGAAATGGAAATGAATTGGAACAATAAGATACAGCTTTCTTCATTATTACATCAAATTCAGCATTAACCTTTTATATTGCAAATAAGTTATTATCCAACAATTTAGGTATATTTTAAGCATATAGGCTCTGATATAAGTAGAAAATAATGTCCATCTATTCAGGATTACTTTCTCAATCTTAAACTTTCATAAAGGTCTAACTCACTCCTATAAAACATAAAATGTAACAGACAAGAAATTATCCAGGTGTTTTAGACAAAATAGACATAATCATGAGATATAAGAGAGATAGTGACACAAATTGCAAGTTTCTCATAAGGATTCAAAGCCAAGAAAATCATCGCATACCAAGCAATAGATAAATGTGCATCAATTATGTTCAGGACTTCTACTATTGTATCTGCTAATGTAAGTTGAACATAGACAGATATCACCTGTTACTGTAACAAATTACTTTCGCTAATTATCTTAAAAGGAAATTGACTAGAATGATTAAAGTGAAGCATGGGAGATGGGATTTCCACTATTTCAGACTGATCTAGGCCATTCAAAAGTCTCAATAACAATTTAAATGCAGAATATTAGACCCCTTAAAACACTTGCAACTTCTTAAAAAACTATAGTGCATAATTCCAAATTGTACAAGCCCATGAAAGAATAATTACCATTTTGCTCCAATGTAACGAGATTTTGAAATATTGATTATATATATATTTGACTCTTGCAGGCTGAGGGCATTGAAGACTTTGGCATGGATGGACTAATGGGAGATATGGAAATAGACGAAGATGATCTAGCAGGAGCCTACATGGAACTGAACGATTTTGCTTGATTTTATTACAAAATTAATGATAATAAACAACTATTATATAAGAGCATACTGATTGGATTGGCCTGGAGCTATGTGTGCTATTATTTGAATCAAACTTGAGAGATGATATGCAAATTCACATATTGCTTTTATTAATAAAAGTTAGAGGAGCAATATTTCCATAATGGTTATTTGCTTTCTCCATTTACAAAGTATATATTGAACTTTCCTCTTCTGCATAGAAAACTTTGAACCCTATTCTCTATCGTGCTCTATCCATTTGTATAATTTAAATGCAGAATATTAGACCCCTTAAAACACTTGCAACTTCTTAAAAACTATAGTGCATAATTCCAAATTGTACAAGCCCATGAAAGAATAATTACCATTTTGCTCCAATGTAACGAGATTTTGAAATATTGATTATATATATATTTGACTCTTGCAGGCTGAGGGCATTGAAGACTTTGGCATGGATGGACTAATGGGAGATATGGAAATAGACGAAGATGATCTAGCAGGAGCCTACATGGAACTGAACGATTTTGCTTGATTTTATTACAAAATTAATGATAATAAACAACTATTATATAAGAGCATACTGATTGGATTGGCCTGGAGCTATGTGTGCTATTATTTGAATCAAACTTGAGAGATGATATGCAAATTCACATATTGCTTTTATTAATAAAAGTTAGAGGAGCAATATTTCCATAATGGTTATTTGCTTTCTCCATTTACAAAGTATATATTGAACTTTCCTCTTCTGCATAGAAAACTTTGAACCCTATTCTCTATCGTGCTCTATCCATTTGTATAATTCCAGTGCAGAATTTGTCGACAATACACATCTCCATCTTTAAAACAAAGGTTTTTTCCCTAGAAATCACCTTAAAAATAGGGTAATTCTACAAAAAACACCTTTGAATTTCAATTTATACATGAACCACCTTTAAAGTGGGTTTTTGTTGCAATCAACCACCTCTTAGTCAAATTTTTCGCTAAAACCCCACAAACTCACAATCAAGGCACATGACTCATTTTGCTAATGCTCGGTCTTGTTAGGATATAGGTCATGTACTTTGAACGTGAATTTCGTAGCTTATTTTTAATTTTTTAGTGAAAACTTGACTCGAGGTAATTGATTGCTACACAAAACCATCTCAAAGTGGTTTCGTGATAAATTGAAATTAAAGTGGTTCTTGTAAAATTACCCTACTTTTAAGATGTTTTTATGGAAAACCCCTTAAAATATTGTCTCTTAAAATATTGTCAATTTACCTGTAAAATAAGCTCAAAGAGGGAATTTAGAAAGAGACATAAAAGTAATTAAGTGAAAAAAAAATCAAGAAATGTCTTTGGCAAGTTGAAAATTTTGGAATTTGGCTCCTAAATCGAGGGAAAGTCATCAATAAGACACATATGGAAAAAGTTTAACAAAACAAACTACTAGAAACTTCATAATAGCTTAGAACTGGACTCAAATGCATTATACATTTGGACAAATATTAACAATAACAAAACAAACTACATTTGGACTAATATTAATCATAGACCCAAGGGAAGTAGTCATTGTTAGGGTAATGATAGATACAAGATGGCTAATTAGTAATTACCCATGGGAAACAAAAAGTAGTGATTACCGAATGATTAAAGTTACTAAATGCAAGCAGAGGCCTCTCCTAGGTTGTTCTGACAAACAAAAACGATAAGTCATTAACCAAAATGATAATCAAAATGAGAGTAAATAATGACAAGCAAAGCTCTATCTTAGGTTGTTTCGGAAAATTGCAAAATCCAACAGGCTAAATCTAAAGAAACATGTCTTCTATATAATAGCAAACCTCATATTATCTCATATATTAAACAAAATGATCAACTAATCTAAAATACTCAATAGAAGAAAAAGTCAACATAGATCCATATTATAATTTGCAACACCTAAACAACAAAATGATGATGATGACAACAACAAAAATTTGGTATAAAAGCTTCGTTATTAATATAAAGGCCTTGTTGTTGATATAAAGGCTTTGTTGTTGTTACTAATAATGTAGACAATAATCACTGCAATCATCACTACTATAGACGCTAGAAAGTTGTAAAACCCGAAAATTTAAATATTTTATGATAAATAATAATAAATGAGTTATATGGTGATAAATACATTTTATTAATGTTTGAGTATGCTAGGAATTGATTTGAGATCAATTCAACATATATTTGTGTATATATGAGTGCAAATGCACAAATCATGCACGAAGAGAAATCTGGAAATAATGACCAATTAAGAGTTTATAGGTTTTACACAATCGACAGTTAGAATCGGAAAAACTTAAAAGACCAAAGTTATAGGTCTCTTCAACATTTCCAACAAGTCTTAGATCACCTCATTTCGAGGTCATATGAGAAAGTTATAGCCAAAATACCGAAGGTCTTTTTCCCATCAAACTAGGTTTCTTGGTTGGTCAAACGGGTTTAATTCGGTTTGCATATATATATACCTGTGTTTTCACAAAAATTATTATCTTTTATCGAGTTTCAAAGACTTGCACACATGATAAGGCAAGATCACTTGCATCCAAACCCGTCCCCATAGTTAAATAAGTATTTTAGATGTTTAATTTATATTTACATGTCTAAATCTTAACTTGGAGGGTTAAAAGAATAGATTTTAATGTTAGATTGTAAACAAATGTTAGATCTACATGTTTTCTTCTTTGTTTATGAGAGAAAAATGATCATGATGATTAGGATTAATAGAAATTTCATTTTAAATTGGTAAACTAAGATCTACCTTGTGAAAACCCTAGTTATTTAAATATTGGGGCTCTTCTTCTACACTAATCTTGTGATATATATATTTTTCTAGAAAACTGCTGCACATAAATAATATTTAACTGAAATTTTGAGATTGAAAATAAGCTCCAAATTAAACTAAAATAGTGTCAAATGAAATATATGTGAATCTAGTTTCTAGAAACAAAGACATTCTAAAAAATAGTTTGTATAGAGAAAGATATACTCAATTTACTAATGATATGTTGCCGCAGTGTAATGAAATGATTTTATTACAAAATTAATGATAATAAACAACTATTATATAATAGCAAACCTCATATTATCTCATATATTAAACAAAATGATCAACTAATCTAAAATACTCTCCATACCATAAATTGCAACTAAACAACAAAATGATGATGATGACAACAACAAAATTTGGTATAAAAGCTTTGTTGTTGTTACTAATAATGTAGACAATAATAACTGAAATCGTCACCAATATAGCCACCAGAAGATGTAATTTAGATTTTCTATCGATCCTGCTTATGATTCAGTCAGGAGAGATGAGTCAAATCTAAACCTTATAACCTGATATGAAGCATTCTGCACTCAATACATATAAAGCAACAGTGAGACCAAACTTACGGATGCATCTATGTTACAACAGGACCAAGTTGCGGTAAAAATCACATGTTCAGTCAGATCTAATATCATTACTTGTGGTGGTGTTGGGGAGGTGGGGATAAGTGACATTTTAAAGCGTTATCTTAAAATGGCCAAACTTAAGGGGTGTTGTGAAACTTACCCTTCATTTTAAATTGTTGTATACTTATATTTTATCTAGCAAATGGAGACACACATATATAGGTAACTAATGTAGATAATAATCACCGCAACCATCACCAACAGCCACCAGAAGGTGGCATTTAGATTTCCTATTGAGCCCCTATTTAAGATTCAAATCAGAAGAGACAAGTCAACTATAAACCTTATAATCTGATTTCAAACAATAAGGCTTTATCCAAAAGAACTATTTTAGCACTAACACTTAACAGATTCTAATATTAGATGGGCATCCAACATTAATGTGCAAACAGATATTAATTCAATTATTTAACAATCCAAATTCTTCAGGAAATCATAGCTGGTATTTTATTAAGAACTTATTTCCCATGACAAACAAAGTTTTTATTTTTATTTTTACCTTTTTAGTTGTATAAGGATATAGATTATTTGGTGTGTAAAAACACAAATGATCTCATCAAAAGTGGAATCTAGATAATATGTTCATTCCTTTCTTATTTCTAACTTTGAGTTGTCTGAATCTGCTCCAATTCTAGGAAAACAAATCTAAATTTATATCCGTGAAATCTCAATCCTTCTTCGTTCACCCGCTTTGGTCTGTATCGGCAATTCATGAACCATTTATGAAAACCTACGGAACAATTTAGTAAGAAAGCTTGCAAAACAATTTACAAGAAGGACCGATGAACATACAGATGCTTGAAAGTTATTCATAATCTATAAATCTCTCCCACTTATTTAACCAATCTTTGCAAATAGCTTAGAACAAACACAAGAGCGAAGAAATTCGATCTACCATGGCTAATGAAAACCGTGATGTGTACCTGATTCCAAACTACAGCGAGGTTCAAACCGAAAATGAAGATATCGACACTACAGAGGAAGATGAATCCAAACTCATAATAGCTGAAATGACAAAGGTAAGTGATTACAAATTCCAATTTTAGGCGTATTTTCACTTGTCATTTTATCTTTCTGCACCAAAAATTGGGATAAAGATGTGATGTTTTACCACTATTCCTCTATAAAATGTGTCCATCTAATTTTATCAACTTTCAATAAGTTGAATGTGCATGAGCAATTGAAAATCATGGTTTTTACCAATATAAGAGGACTTTAGAACATAATACAATTCCTTCACTTTGGTTTTGAAGTGATTATATCGAGTACACTTCCTTACCGCTAGTTTCAATTTCTGTGAATTTATGTTGTTATGGTTTATAGATAGAAATGAAAGAAGAAGCAAAATCCTTCACAACTATTTCAGTTTTAAAGATTTTGGATTAGTTAGATCTTCATATGAAGTTTACAATGCATACCATTTAAAGTGCTAATTGAAGGTAAGTTTATAGTGAGTACATCTCAGTGCATTACATAATGCTCGTGACTCACGTATTTGCAGTTTTCTGAAGAGCAAATAATGGAACTTGGTAATGCCATCAAAGACAGTAAGGAGCAAGCAATGGAGGAGATTCAGAAGGTTAGGTTTTTTTCTTTCTCTGCTTGTTTTAATAAAAAGAAATGAATTGGAACAAGCATATATAATTTCATTCATTATTACATAAAATTCAGCACTTACCTTTTATCTTGCTAGGTATATTTTAAGCATATAAGCTCGGATACAAGTAGAAAATAATGCCTGTCTCGTCAGGATTACTTTCTCAAACTAAAACTTTCATAAAGATCTAATTCATTACCACAAATCGTAGGATGTAGCAGACAAGAAATTATCTAGGTGTTTTATATAAATATAGATATAATGATGAGATGTGAGAGAGATAGTAACACTAATTGTGCTAGTTTCTCATAAGGATTCAAAGCCAAGAAAATCATAACATACCAAGCTATGGATAAATGTGCATCAAATATGTTCACTTCTACTATTGTATCCACTAATGTAAGCTGAAAATATACAGATATCACCTGTTAGTATAACAAAATACTTTTGAGAATTACCTTAAAAGAAAATTGACTAGAATGATTAAAGTGAAGCATGTGAGATGGATTTGAACTATTTCAGACTGATCTTGGCCATTCAAAAAGTCTCAATAACAATTCAAACACAGAATATTGTACCCCTTAAAACACCAACAGGTTCTTAACACTACAATCCATAACTCCAAGTTGTACAAGCACATAAAAGAATAATTACCATTTTGCTCCAATGTAAAGAGATTCTGAAATATTAATTATGAATATTTGACTCTTGCAGGCTGAGAACATTGAAGACTTTGGCATGGATGGACTGATGGAAGATATGAAAATAAATGAAGATGATCTGGCAGGAGCCTACATAGAACTGAACGATTTTGCTTGATTATATTACAATATTAATGATAATAAAAACTATTATGTAAGAGCATACCGATTTGGATAGGCCTGGAACTATGTGTGCTATTACTTGAATCAAACTTGGGAGATGATTTGTAAAATCATATATTGCTTTTAATAATAAAAGTTAGAGAAGCACTATTTACATAATCGTTATTTGCTTTCTCTATTTACAAATTATATATTGAACCTTCCTCTTCTACATAAAAGCTTTGATCCCTTTTCTCTATCATGTTCTATCCATTTGTATATTTCCAGTGAAGAATTTGTCGACAACACAGCTTTATCTTTAAAATATAGGGTTTTTTTTGTAGAAATCACCTTAAAAATAGGATAATTCTACGGGAAACACCTTTGAATTTCAATTTTATACATGAACCACCTTAAAAGTGGGTTTGTGTTGCAATTAACCACCTCCTAGTCAAAATTTTCACTAAAACACCACAAATACCCATAAAAAACTCGCATTCGAGGCACATGACTTATTTTGTTAATGTTTATGTCTTGTGAGGATACATGTCATATACATTGAATGCGAATTTTTTTAAGGTTATTTTTTTGTTTTTTAGTGAAAATTTGCCTAGGAAGTACTGCACACAAACCCACTTTAAACGTGGTTTCTGTATAAATTGAAATTCAAAAATAGTTCCTGTAGAATTAAACTATTTTTAAGGTGGTTTTTATGAAAACCCTAAACCACTTTAAAATATTGCCAATTTACTTGGAAAATGTGCTTGAAGAGAGAATTTAGAAAGAAACGTAAAAGTAACTAAGCGGAAGGGAAAAAAAAGGAACGTCTTTGGCAAGTTGAAAATTTTGGAATTTGGCTCCTAAATAAAGGGATGATCATCAATAGAACACACATGGACAAATTTAACAAAAGAAACTACTAGAAACTCCATAATAGCTTGGAATTGGACTTAAATGTGTTAATAACTTTAACAGAACAAACTACATTAGGACTAATCTTAATGATAGAACCAAGGGAAGTAGTCATTGTTTGGGTAATGATTGATCCAAGATGGATAATTAGTAATTACACAAGGGAAACAAAAGTAGAGATTACGGATGATTAAAGTAACTAATTACAATTAAAGCCCTCTCCCAGATTGTTCTAAACAACTAAAGCGATAAGTCATAAACAAAAATGATAATCAAAATGAGAGTAAATAAGCACAAGCAAAGCCCTACATGAGGTTGTTCCGCAAATTGCATAATCCAAAAGGCAAAATCTAAAGAAACATGTCTTCTATATAATCATAAGCCTCATATTATCTAATATGCTAAAGATAGTGATCAACTAATCTAAAATACTCCATAGAAGAAGAACTCAACATATATCCATACCATAATTTACACACCTAAACAACAAAATGACGATGATGACAACAACAAAACTTTTGTATAAAAGCTTAGTTGTTGGTATAAAGGATACCTTCTTGTTGGTATAAAGGCTTTGTAGTATTACTAATATTGTAGACAAATAATCACTGCAATCCTCACCAGTATAGCTGCCAGAAGATGGCATTTAGATTTTCTTTTAAGTTCCTACTTATGATTCAATCAAGATAGATGAGTCAAATCTAAACCTTGTAACCTAATAAAAACATTCTGCAGTCTATAAATATAAAGTGACAAAACCTTCTGCATATGAGAGAAAACTGACAGATGCATCTATGTTACAAGACTAAGTTGCAGCTAAAAATCACGATTCAGTCAGATCTAGTACCGTTAGTTGTGGTGGTGTTGGGTGGGGATAAGTGACATTTTAAGGGTTATCTCAAATTCCGGCCAAACTTAATGGGGTGTTGTGAAATTTACCCTCCATTTCAATTGGTGTATACTTGTATTTATCTAGTAAATGGAGACACATGCATAGGTAACCAATGTCGATAATAATCATCGAACCATCATCAACATAGCCACCAAAAGGTGGCATTTAGATTTCTGTTGAGCCCCTACTTATGGTTCAAACCAGAAGAGACGAGTCAAATATAAACCTTATAATATGATTTGAAACAACAAGGCTTTATCCAACAATAATAATTTTAGCACTAACACTTAGCAGATTCTAATATTTGATGGTCATACAACATTAATGTGCAAATGAAAATTAATTCAATTATTTAACAATCCAATTTCTTCAAGAAATCATAGTTGGTATTTTATTAAGAACTTATTTTCTATTAAAAATAAATTTTTACTTTTTAGTTCTATAAGTATATAGGTGATTTGGTATGTAAATGCACAAACAACCGCATCAAAAATGGAATCTAGATAATGTGTTCATCCCTTTCTTATTTCTTACTTTTGAGTTATCTGAATATGCTTCAAGTCTAGGAAAATAAATCTAAATCTGAATCCTTCCTCCGTTCACCCAATTTGGTCTATATCATCAATTCATGAACCATTTATGAAAAACCTACGGAACAATTTGTGGAAGAAAAGTTTGCAGAACAATTTACAGCAAGGGCCGATGGACATACAGATGCTTGAAAGTTATTCATAATCTATAAATCTCTCCCACCTCTTTATCCAATCTCCGAAAATAGCTTGGAACATCCATAAGAGTGAAAATTTCGATCTACCATGGCTAATGAAAACCGTGATGTGTACCTGATTCCAAACTACAGTGAGGTTCAAACTGAAAATGAAGATATCAATACTATAGCAGATGTCACCGAAATCATAATAGCTGAAAGGACAATGGTAAGTGATTACAATTTTCAATTTTAGACACATTTTCACTTGTCATTTTATCTTTCTGCTCCAAAAATCTGGGATAAAGGTTTATTGTTATCCCTATCCCTCCATAAAATTTGTCTGACTTTCAACAACTTGAATTTTCATGAATAGAAAATCATAATTTTACCAATATAACAGGACTTTAGGACATAATACAATTCCTTCACTATGATTTTGAAGTAATTATATTGAGTAAACTTCCTTGCTGTTTGTTTCAATTTTTGTAATCATTTATGTTGTTATGGTTTATAGATAGAAATGAAAGGAGCTTCACAATTTTGGATTATTTCATCTTTATATAAAGTTTATGATTTATACCATTTAGAGCTAATTGTGGTAAGTTTATAGTGAATAGCATCTTAGGACATTACATCATGCTCAGTACTCATATATATATTTGCAGTTTTCTGAAAAGCAAATACTGGAACTTGCAATGCCACCAAAGATGGCAAGGAGCAATCAATGAAGGAGATTCAAAAGGTTAATTTTTTCCTTTTCTGTGTATGTTGGTAAAAGAAGGACATCGATTGGAACAATAGGATACAGGTTTATTCATTATTACATCAAATCCAGCAATTACCCTTTATCTTGCAAATAAGTCATTATCCAATTGTTTAGGTATATTTTAAGCATATAGGCTCAGATACAAGTAGAAAATATTGCTCTTCAAGATTACTTTCTTGATTTTTAAACTTTCATGAAGATCTAACTCATTTCTACAAAACATATGATGTATCAGACAAGGAATTATCTAGGTGCTTTAGATAAATATAGATATAATGACGAGATATAAGAGAGATACTGACAATAATGGTGTTAGTTTCTCATAAGGATTCAAAGCCAAGAAAATCATAGCATACCAAGCAATGGATAAATGTGCATCAATTATGTTCAGGACTTCTGCTATTGTATCCCCTGATGTAAGTTAAACATAGACAACACCTGTTAGTGTAACAAAATACTTGTGCTAATTTTATTAAAAGGAAATTAACGAGAATGATTAAAGTGAAGCATGGGAGGGACTGTGAATTTTACAATTTCAGACTGATCTAAGCCATTCAGAAAGCCTCGATAACAAATTAAACGCAGAATATTGGGTCCCTTAAAACACCTATAATTTCTTAAATTTATAGTGCATAACTCCAAATTGTAAATAACTAATAAAATAATAATAATCATTCTTCTCCAATGTAAAAGAGATTTTGAAATATTAGTTATAAATATTTAACTCATGCAGGCTGAGGACGTTGAAGAACTTGGCATGGATAGACTGATGGAAGATACGGAAATAGATGACGACGATCTGGCTAGAGCCTACATGGAACTGAACGATTTTGCTTGATTTTATTATAATGTTAATGATAATAAACAATTATTATATAAGAGCCTTCTGACTGGATTGGATTGCAGCTATATGTGTTATTATTTGAATCAAACTTGAGAGATAATTTACAAATTCATGTATTGCTTTTATTAATAAAGTTAGAGGAGCAATATTTACATAACGGTCATTTGCTTTCTCCATTTACAAATTATATATTAAACCTTCCTCTTACTGAATAGAAAATTTTGATCCCTATTCTCTATTCTGTTCTATCCATTTGTATATTTCCAATGCAAAATTTGTCGATAGTACACTGCTCCAGCTTTAAAATGTTGCCAAATTTATTTGGAAAATGTGCTCAAAGAGGGAATTTTAACTTCTTCCTAAATCCTACCTCATACATATAGTAAGAGACATAAAAGTAACTATGTGGAAAAAATCAAGAAATGTCTTTGGCAAGCTGGAAAATTTGGAATTTGACTCCTAAATCAAGGGATGGTCATCAATAAGACACATAATGGACAAACTTTAACAAAAACAACTAGAAACTCCATAATAGCTTGGAAGTGGACTTAAATGCATTATACATTTGGATTAATATTAACAACATTTAGCTCTTGCAAAGTCTGTTACCTATTTATATCAACATGTGTAAATAATTAGTCTACTCAAATGGAGATCAAGATATAACTAATAAGTTACTCGAATTATAAAAATACTCAAAAAGGACATTTTGACGGTGTTTGTAAGGAATTACATAAATTCCCCCAAAAATATTTCATGGTTCCCATTGCATATGCTTTGTGCAATTTACGCAATTAATTCCTAACCAATTAAAGGATAGCCAAAACGCTAGAGCTAGAAATTAGGTTACCAAGATTACAACTTTGAAAAAAAAAACACAAAATAAACCATTCTCGTAATTAAGCTGAAGATAAGCTTACGATGGAGGAATCGAGAGCCATGAACCATTGAACCCTTTTTGACTGCCACATGTCAGCGGGAGTGTGAGAGTTCTGCTCTTGATCACTTGCCACCGGCCGCCAAGGAAAAGGACAGCTGCTGGTGTAATGGCGGTTGGCGTCTCAATTTCGACGTAAGAGAGTTTTTATATCCATGCAATTGGAATTTGGGCCATAATCGGGTATTGGTCAGATTTCTGGTGTACCCGATAGTTATATTCTATAGCAACATTTAACAGTTGGGTTTTTTTAGATATTAGTCCCTCACATCTTCAATAATTCTATATTAGTCCCTCAAATCTTTGAAATCACTCATAAGTCTGTCAAATCTCATAGGGTCTTGCAAATTGGTCCTTCAATGATCAACACGCCTCTCAGCTTATGCTTTTGTGAACACCAGGGTACTGGGGGAACATAGGCTGAGGGCATGTTGGTTGTTCAGGGGTCAATTTGCAAGATCATACACGGTTTGAGGGACTTATGCGTGATTTCAAAGATTTGAGAGACTAACATGGACTTTAATTAAAGATTTGAGGGACTAATATCTAAAATACCCTTAAGAGTTAAGGAAGTGTTTTTGCCAAAAAGAAAAATATCATGCATTCGGAAACCATGGTGTTTCTGTTGGGCTAAGACATCCAAAACCAAAGCATTACACTTATTTCAAAACACCAAAAGGTGTTTTGAGTTTGGTATTTTGAGTTTAAAGGGTGTTAATATAGTATCTAAATTCTAATATAGTGTATTAATAATATATTTAATATAATATATTTGCTATATATTATATTATATTATATTATTTAACATATTACATAATAACATAATATTATATTATAGTTTCTTAATATCTTAATACTATGTTTAATACTATTAATGAATAATACATGGTATATTACAATTAAGATAATATAATAATGATATTTTAAATAATATTTACATTATATTAAATCAATAATAAAATAAAAAAATAAAAAATAAAAAATAAAAATGATAAAGTAATAATAAAATAAAAATATATCATTAAAAATATTATAATTAATTTATCAATGATGATGTCCAGCAACGAGAGCCACCAGAGTTCATGCTTTCATCCTCAGTTTCTCCACAGCTTACTTCATCATATGGCCAAAAAGCTCGATAACAAATGATTTTACTGCACGTTAAGGCAAAAAGGCGTTACCAAAAGCTTCTAATGTTGTTAAGCCAAATATATAGGATCTATTTGCAACTAAAAAATGACACAAAAGTGTATGACATAGAAAGCAAAGAATACCTCAAAACAGATGAAAAGAGGCTGAACCAATTCTCTCTTCTAAGAAAGTTAATTGGTACAATTTTTAAGAAGAAATTCTAAGGTTTAGCTGCTTTAGCATATACCGATACGAGCAAGAAAACACCAAAGGATGCCATACATACATGTTGAAATGTGAAGCAATAAAATGAAAACTGTAGAGAAATAGAAGCACATGCTGACCAAGTTGAAGGAAACAAAGCAAAACTCAAAACAGTCACAACAAAATACAGAATTTGATGTCATCACAATCTTCTAGGAACTGTTACTTCCAGCGTATGCATTACATATTTATAAGCATTCCATTGTTTTAATCTCTAGTGAAATAATCCACAGGAAATTTGAGCAATGGTGTAATATGTCAAACAGTTATAAGACCTTGCAATCCCTTCATTGTTAGGATAATGATAGATCCAAGATGGATAATTACCCAGCAGAAGTAAGCATTGTCAGTATAATGGTAGATCCAAGATGAATAATTGAAGTAAATAAACACAAGCAGAGCCCTCTCCTAGGTTGTTCTCGCCATAAATTTTGAAACTAAAACGATAAATCATAAACCAAAATGATAATCTAAATGAGAGTAAATAAGCACAAGCAAAGCCCTACCTTAGGTCGTTCCTACAAATTGCATAATCCAAAAGGCTAAATCATAAAGAAACACATCTTCTATATAATAACACACTGCATAGTGCATAGTATCTCAAATGCTAATGAAAATGTTCAACTAATTTAAAATACTCTATAGAAGAAAAGGAAAATGTAGATTCCTTACCATAATCTGCAACACCTAAACAACAAAAATGACGATGATGACACTTAGAAGATCCTTGAATTGCCAAATTTGAAGACAACACGACTAACCACAAAAGCTATATATTATTACAATATGCAAAAAGGTGATATGAGCACTAACTTAGGAATCATACTTAGAAAGCAGTTGGACAACCATAGTTGGTTGGAAGTTGTGATCAAAGGATCAAACAATGCAACTATATGAACTTTTATTGACAACAATTTCATATGTAGAAAAATTAGATACTTTGGTGAATATGGTATAACTAATAAAAAAGCTAAACCTAGTCCAAGCTTCCAAGTAATACTGGTCAGGTTGAATAGTGATGGTATTGGGTCATTTCTAATCGTTGTTTGCTTGACAACCCAAGCAGGTTAAACTTTCTACTCTCTGTTAAAAAGGCTCTTTCAAGTCAGGAATTGGCTATGTATAGATTTCTTATAAAGAACTAACATTTTGATGAGTCTGTAATGGTGATGATGTAGGCTTTATGCTCACTATATAACTGCACTTGAAAATGTGACTTGAAGCATGAATTTCTTTCCTTCTAAACTGAACAATAAGGTTTATCCAACGATAATTTTTTTAGCACCAACACTTACCCGATTCTAATATTAGATGGACATACAAAATTAATGTGCAAACGAAAATTAATTCAATTCTTTAAAATTACAAATTCTTTAGGAAATCATAGTTGGAATTTTATTACTTAACTTATTTTCCATGACAAAGTAAAGCTTTTAGTTTATGAGATATAGATAATTTGGTATGTAATTGCACAGCTGATCATATCATAGATGGAAGGGTAAACTTCACAAAGGTTGGCCATTTGTAGATAACCCTCTTAAGTTTAAAAATGTTAGCGAACCCTCCTTAAGTTTGACCATGTTTTAGATAACCTCCCAAACTTTAAAAATGTCACCTAACCCCTAAGTTTTGTCAGATGACCCCTAACTAACACTGTTAGCTCTGACTGTGCACATGGAAATCAGCATGAGCCACTAATTCATAATAGTGGTGTCACAATATATATATACTTGTTTTCTACCGTGCAAAGCACGTGTAATATTAAAAAATTCTCAAAATTTGAAATAATGTATTTTTTGATTATATATATGTTATTTTGCCTATTTTATTATGTACCTATGATATCTATAAATTATTTTTATAAAATTCAAATATACGGTTGATAATGTTATAATATAAATATATATAAATAGAACGACTTATCGTATTATTTTATTGATCTTAACACAATATAAGCATTAAAAGCGATATCAGCTCTATTGATTATTTAAGTTATTAATTTTCTTCATTTGATAGGCAATTAATAGTCTTAATCACCTACCAAATCTATGAAATATCTTAATTTCGTATTATTAATTTCAATATAAATTTTATGTTATTAATTAATATATATTTAATTAATATGTAAATATGGTATACAAATAATTAAACTTTAGTTAGAATATATAATATGGTACATAATTAGGTCTAAAGATGTTCAGTTTAAAAATTTTAATATAATTTTGTCCAGCACTTACTTTTTTGGGTAAGTGGACATACGCTAAAATATTCTCCACCACTTAACTTTTCCTATCTTCCTCCCCCTTCTCGCATCTTTCTCCACGCGGAAAAGTTTTATTAATCCACCGTTTTCCTTTCGTGTGTGTATCTTGAGAGGAAGTTAAAAAAAGCTGCACCACTGATCCATTCTCTTCATCCCTACTCTCCCTTGTTTCTCCTCGAGGCCACTTTCCCCTTTTGAAGATCCTCTTCTCGGTTAGAAGAGTATGTTAAATCTTCCTTTAGAAGAGTATGTTAAATCTTCCTTTTTTATTTTCAATCTTAATTATAGTGCTTGTATCTTCTTATGAATGTCAAAGTTAGATTTAGCATTAGATTTGAAATATCTACTTCTTTCACTTCTGTGTACTTGCTTTGATCTTGTCAACTTCAGTTATCAAATCCGTCAGCAACTATATTTAATTCCACACCCACCCAGATCCATGACTGCCCAAAGTTTTTTATATGCTCCCCACATCTATTTAATTGTCACATGTCCACTGTAAACACATTGCCCTTGACTCTAGTATACACTATTTTAGAGATCTTCATCATAAGTGACCGCGTCTCTCTCCAGTGGTAAGTTTTTTTCATATGAAATCATACTTTATGTGTAGAAATAGAATATTTTCAATTTAAAACTCATGCTAAAGAAGAGCTCCATATTTGTTTAGGAAACATGGATAATCTAGGTTCTGCGGCAAAGCGATGAGTCGATGACATGGATCTTGAAATTGTTTATGAGGTAAAACATTTCTTTATTAAAATTTCCGTGATTGTTTTCATCAATGGCGTGGTTCTTCATATTTTCATTTTCACAACATCTATTTTCAAACTGATGAAGAGAGTGATTTCATGGCTCTGGATTGAGCACTACGTGAGGGTATTGTGATGGAACATCTTGATTTACATCAATATCTTGTTATACCGTTTATGCCTACTATATGTCCATATTGCCACCCTATTCCTTTACGTAGCTACAAAGAATTAATGGAGCATGCAAAGCAAGCTTCCAAGGAAGACAGTGGCATGGACTATAATCCTCATATAAAACACGGTGGAATTGTTAAGTTCTGAATAAATCTGTTGCACGATTTGAAAACGTTAAAAACACTAAACTTTCCACTCATAGGAGGTTTAGTATTTAGTTTAGTATCGACTTTTGTAGATAGTGTTAAGTTTATGGAAGTTTTTGCTGATATTTTGCTGAAAATTTAAGCATGGAAGTTTAAGATATTGTTTTGTAGGCGAGTGATCAACAGTGCTATATAAAGCAATATGTAGTAGTTTGTGTGAATACTATTTTAGCTTTGTGTAAGACTACATGAGTGATATTTGTCTGTTTTAATGGAAGACTTATATTTTGTTATATTAGGTTAGTATCAACTGAGATAGTTTCATTTTGAACATATTTTCGGTAACTATCTTAGAGTGATATCATAGAACTTGTAGAGACGCAGTGCTATCCCTGCAATATGTAGTAGTTTGTGTGAATACTATTTTAGCTTTGTGTAAGACTACATGAGTGATATTTATCATGTTTTAATGGAAGACTTATATTTTGTTATATTAGGTTAGTATCAATGAGATATTTTCATTTTGAATATAGTTTAGTTAACTATCTCGAATGATATCATAGAACTTGTAAATGAAGTAACTGCAATATCGTTTTATATTTGATATTTGTGTTAGGATGGATGTTTAAGCTGTCTTAGAATGATATCATTTTGAAATTATTTTTTTGTTATGGATGTTTAATTGAGATATTTGAACAGGGAAGGTTTACAATAAAACAGTTATTGAACAAGAAAGGTTTAATTTTGTAAATGGAGATTCTATGATAATCTAGTTGACCGACCATGGATTTATAAGTTTCTTGGGAATTTCCAAACCCGTGCAATATGTAGTAGTTTGTGTGAATACTATTTTAGGTTTGAGTAAGACTACATGAGTGATATTTATCCTATTTTAATGGAAGGCTTATATTTTGTTATATTGGTTAGTATCAATGAGATATTTTCATTTTGAACATATTTTCGTTAACTATCTCGAATGATATCATAGAACTTGTAAATGAAGTAACTGCAATACTGTTTTATATTTGATATTTTTAGGATGGATGTTTAACTGTCTCGAGAATGATATCATTTTGAATTTTTTGTTATGGATGTTTAATTGAGATATTTGAACAGAAAGGTTTATATTAAAACAGTTATTGAACAAAGGAAGGTTTAATTTTGTAAATGGAGATTCTATGATAATCTAGTTGACCGACCATGGATTTATAAGTTTCTTGGGAATTTCCAAACCCGTGCAATATGTAGTAGTTTGTGTGAATACTATTTTAGCTTTGTGTAAGACTACATGAGTGATATTTATCTGTTTTAATGGAAGACTTATATTTTGTTATATTCAGTTAGTATCAAGCGAGATATTTTTATTTTGAACATATTTTTGTTAACTATCTCGAGAATGATATCATAGAACTTGTAAAGGAGGTAACTGCAATACTGTTTTATATTTGATTTTTTAGGATGGATGTTTAAGCTGTCTCGGAATGATATCATTTTGAATTTTTTGTTATGGATGTTTAATTGAGATATTTGAACAGAAAGGTTTATATTAAAACAGTTATTGAACAAAGGAAGGTTTAATTTTGTAAATGGAGATTCTATGATAATCTAGTTGACCACCATGGATTTATAAGTTTCTTGGGAATTTCCAAACCCGTGCAATATGTAGTAGTTTGTGTGAATACTATTTTAGCTTTGTGTAAGACTACATGAGTGATATTTATCCTGTTTTAATGGAAGACTTATATTTTGTTATATTCAGTTAGTATCAAGCGAGATATTTTTATTTTGAACATATTTTCGTTAACTATCTCGTAATGATATCATAGAACTTGTAAAGGAGGTAACTGCAATACTGTTTTATATTTGATTTTTTTTAGGATGGATGTTTAACTGTCTCAGAATGATATTATTTTGAATTTTTTTTGTTATGGATGTTTAATTGAGATATTTGAACAGGGAAGGTTTACATTAAAACAGTTATTGAACAGGTAAGGTCTAATTTTGTACATGGAGATTCTATGATAATCTAGTTGACTAGCCATGGATTTATAAGTTTCTTGGGCCTTTCCAAACCTGATTTAACTTTACATATTATTTGTGGTTTGTTGGTCCAGCTATATGTGTGAATTTACTTGGGCCTTTCCAAAGATGATGTAAATTTACACTTGTAAATTTACATTGTGACACGTTGAGCAGGTCCAGCTACACGTGTCAACTTCTCTCTATCACTTTCTGCTATAAATGTGAGCAGCCAAAGCTATTTCTTGCAAAGTATCATTATTGAAGGTCACGGGTGGATGGGTGTGTGTGAGAGAGAGAGAGAGCTATTTTAGCATCTATCAAAGATCTGTCTCAAAACGAGTTCAACATCTATATGTGGAGGGATTTTTCAAGCTTCAAACACCTACAATTCTCTAAGAGGTAAATATTCTTGTTTTTATTAATGTACCTTTTTTTAGTATTGGTAGATTTTAGAAGCGGAACAACTTCTCGCAAATTGATATCTTGGACTTGAGGTACTTTCTTATTAATATTCAACTTGATCTTATGTATAAATTTGTTCTTTACGTAGAGAGAATCTTGGATTTTTTTAGTAATGAAATTTTTGGCCATTAATATAAATAAATATTTTTAGATGACAATCGGTTTTGCTAGTCTGTTGACATGTAATTATTAATATTTATTGTATAAATTAGGTCTTTATATTATTTATTCAGATTGTCTTCATCATATTAATTAATATTGACCATTATAGTATTTTATACAAACCGAGAACTAATTTAAATTTTAGATATATGTAAAGTGACTGTGTCCATATTTTATTTTAATTAAAAATGTTAGTTGATGGACATTAATGTTTTAATTTTACAGGACATTTAGATTTCCTACCTTCTTACAATAATGTGTACATGTAGGTTTCATGAGGACTAATTATGTTATAGTTTATTTACACACAACCATTATGTTCAATTATCCTTCTATTAAATAGACCCGAATACATCAAGCAGTATGAGCTCTAGAGGAAGCAGTTCTACCGGCCCCTCACGTAAGGTAAATTAAATAAATGTGAATGTGCACTATTCCACTATTAATTCTTGGATTTTGCTATTTAGTGTATCCGGAATGCATTAGAATTAGTACTGTTTCCTAATAAGCATGCATTATCATAGAATCTAACAGTCAATATGCCTGAACAAATTTTCTCCTGTAGCGTGGATGCATTGCGGGTGTTCCTTCTTCAAAGGGTCTGATAATTACCTGCTGTGAGGATCTGAATGCTATTATGCAAGACCACATTGACTTCTATTACAACGCAATTCTATGTGGTCAAGTAAAAATTGAAGATGAAACCAGGAATTTTTACACATGTCCACTGTGTGATAATGTAAAAGTAAAAAAACTGACGAAGATGAGATTAAAACAACATGCCAATAGAGTCATTGCTTCTCCGGGAAATACTCGTACTTTCAAGGATATCGGCCATCACATAGCTATTGTGAATTATCTCAACGATCACTAAAATTCTGACAATGCAATGGAGAAGTTTAGCTTTATATTTACCTCTGTTATCTTACGTATTATTTACTTATGTTTGTATTTGTTGAGTATGTAATTTGCACTTTTCAATATATTTATTAGTTAGTTATGCGATGTTGTTCAATAGATTCTATAGCGTAGTAGATTACTCAGAGTGCTTGATAACATGCATATTTGGTTCATGTTTGCTTCATATACTTATATTATTTATTGTAATGATTCAAAATAGGTAGAGGGACTACTATTGTATTTGATTAATAGAATCTACATCAATATGTGATATTGTATTTTTTATTCAATGATAAATAAATATAACCACATAAAGAGCAAACATGAAAGAAGGTATCTTGCATTATATGAAGAGTAAAGATGAAAGTCTAAAGTACCTAATACCTCTAGTTTCTTCCACCAGTCAGATAGCACAATACTGTGTTGAAAACCTATAATAACAGTTAAAAATGAGCTGCTTGAGAACCTTGTTATAGTATGAGCATACCATCAAAATATATATTACCTTAACTAATGCAATAAAATTGCAAAAACATTTAATGTGGGCATTTGGAAAAGTATTTAATATGGCCAAATAGAGTCACAATATATGCAATTATGGTTGTTGAAGACTCACCAGAATTTTAAGGAGAATGTGTTGATTCTCTCGAGTGTTTAATTTAGGTCAGAATGGTTGATGTGGGTTGTTGAAGATCTAAAAAGGAAAAATGTGGGAAAATTTTTGAAATCTTGGAGGAGGTGAGAGGAGATGTGTATTTTATTAAAGTAATTTTTCAATAGTTTTGAAATTTTTGGCGTAATTCAAGGGTGTTTTAGCGATTTTTATGGGTTAGGTGAGCATTGAAAGCTCATGTCGAGAGAGAACTGTTAGAGAGAGCGATAGTAATTGTGGGCCACATATATTTGAAATGGGCATTGTTAGAGAGAGATGAAGAGAGAGATAGAGTCGGTCAATGGGCTAGAATTACCAAATTATCGTGCTATTAGAGAGAGGGAGAGAATTTAATGGGAAAATATGGTGATTTTTGGGAGGAGTTGGAAAATCGACGAATATGATTGGTCCACGTTGGATTAACTGCTCATAGAAACCGCTCATCAGCTTTGCATTCATTATAACAAGAGGGATATATATATATATATATATATATATATATATATATATATATATATATATATATATATATATATATTAAAGACGATATTGCTACTTTTTCTCTCACATTCAATATAATTAGGAACTTTAATGAATGAGATACAAAAGATATATACCTAAATATAATAACAATTGACTCCTACATGTCTTCATGTTTTGAAATTGTTTCTAATAGCCTCATTTGAAATACTATTAAAAACATTGTTTTCAATCTAAACCTATGCATTTTTTCTTTTTCAAAATTTGATGGTAGCTCTTTGATATGTGGTGAATTGGGCCATTTATGTTAACGGATCCTAGGGTCACTTTATCTTTAGATTTGACATGTTAAGAGTTAATGAGTCACAACTCAATACTCAAATAATTTAAGGTATCACTTTATATCATAAGCTCACATATACTTATTTGATTGTATGATTCATGGTGGTGTCACTTGAGACCACCTTCTATGCACTAGCTCCGCCTCTAGTAGAAATCACTGCATCCAAATGACCAAAATGTCTTTAATGGAAATTTTCTTTCATGTCGTTTTAAATATTTTTAAAGGTAATTTTCATGAAAACCCCTTAAGTTAGGTTAGGGATTTAATTAATTTAATTATTGACTAATTTGTTTTAATTTAATAATTATAGTGCTAAATTGAAAAGCGTATTTTGGTATTCATACTAGTTCATCTAATGTAGGTGCGGGGTTATTAGAAAAATTAAATATATTTTGGCAGGTTTTTTTGGAAACACCCTAAACTTAAGGGGGGTTAAGTGATATTTTTAAAGTTTATTAGGGTTATCTCAAAAGCGCCAAACTTAAGGGGAGTTAGTGATATTTTTAAACCCAGGAGGGTTATTTCAAAAATAACCAAACTTAAGGGTGGTTTGTGCAATCTACCCAAAAGGAATCTATAGAATGCATTCATCCCTTGTTTATTTCTTATTTTGAGTTGGTTGAATCGTTCATCCTCAATTCTAGAAAAACAAATCTAAATTCGGATCCGAAAATCTTAATCATTCCTCCGTTCATCACTTTTGACCTCGTCGTCAATTCATGAACCATTTATGAAAACCAACGGAATAATTTATGTAAGAGAACTTATGAACAATTTACATGGACCGATGAAGATACATATGCTTGAGAGTTAGTCACAATCTATAAATATCTTCCTCCTATTTATCCAATCTCTGCAAATATCTTATAACATCCACAAGAGTGAAAAAATCAATCTACCATGGCTAATGAAAACCGTGATGTGTACCCAATCCCAAACTACAGTGAGGTTCAAATCGAAAATGAAGATATCGATACTACAGAGGAAGATGACACCAAAGTCATAATAGTTGAAGGGACAAACGTAAGTGATTACAATTTTCAATTTAAGACGAGTTTTCATTTGTTATTTTATCTTTTCACTCCAAAAATTTGGATAAAGGTTGTGTTGTTAGCCCTATCCTTCTATAAAATTTGTCTATATGATTTTATCAACTTTAAGAATTTGCATGAGCAACAGAAAATCATGATTCTTTTACCAAAATAAGAGGATTTTAGGACATAATACATTTCCTGCACTTTGGTTTTGAAGTGATTATATTCAATACACTTCCTTACTATTCGTTTCTATCTCTGTAATCATTTATGTTGTTATGGTTTATAGCAAGAAATGAAAGGAGAAGCAAAATCCTTCACAATTGTTTCAGTTTTTAAAGATGTTGGTTTAGTTCATCTTTATATGAAGTTTCCAATTTCTACCATTTAGAGTGCTAATTGAAGGTAATTTTATAGTGAGTAACGTCTTATTACTTTACATAATGCTCGTGCTAATATATATTTGCAGTTTTCTGGAGAGCAAATAAGTGCCATCAAAGACAGCAAGAAGCAAGCAGTAAAGGGGATACAGAAGGTTAGTTTTTTCTATTTGTGTTCGTAAGAAATGGAAATGAATTGGAACAATAAGATACAGCTTTCTTCATTATTACATCAAATTCAGCATTAACCTTTTATATTGCAAATAAGTTATTATCCAACAATTTAGGTATATTTTAAGCATATAGGCTCTGATATAAGTAGAAAATAATGTCCATCTATTCAGGATTACTTTCTCAATCTTAAACTTTCATAAAGGTCTAACTCACTCCTATAAAACATAAAATGTAACAGACAAGAAATTATCCAGGTGTTTTAGACAAAATAGACATAATCATGAGATATAAGAGAGATAGTGACACAAATTAGCAAGTTTCTCATAAGGATTCAAAGCCAAGAAAATCATCGCATACCAAGCAATAGATAAATGTGCATCAATTATGTTCAGGACTTCTACTATTGTATCTGCTAATGTAAGTTGAACATAGACAGATATCACCTGTTACTGTAACAAATTACTTTCGCTTAATTATCTTAAAAGGAAATTGACTAGAATGATTAAAGTGAAGCATGGGAGATGGGATTTCCACTATTTCAGACTGATCTAGGCCATTCAAAAGTCTCAATAACAATTTAAATGCAGAATATTAGACCCCTTAAAACACTTGCAACTTCTTAAAAAACTATAGTGCATAATTCCAAATTGTACAAGCCCATGAAAGAATAATTACCATTTTGCTCCAATGTAACGAGATTTTGAAATATTGATTATATATATATTTGACTCTTGCAGGCTGAGGGCATTGAAGACTTTGGCATGGATGGACTAATGGGAGATATGGAAATAGACGAAGATGATCTAGCAGGAGCCTACATGGAACTGAACGATTTTGCTTGATTTTATTACAAAATTAATGATAATAAACAACTATTATATAAGAGCATACTGATTGGATTGGCCTGGAGCTATGTGTGCTATTATTTGAATCAAACTTGAGAGATGATATGCAAATTCACATATTGCTTTTATTAATAAAAGTTAGAGGAGCAATATTTCCATAATGGTTATTTGCTTTCTCCATTTACAAAGTATATATTGAACTTTCCTCTTCTGCATAGAAAACTTTGAACCCTATTCTCTATCGTGCTCTATCCATTTGTATAATTCCAGTGCAGAATTTGTCGACAATACACATCTCCATCTTTAAAACAAAGGTTTTTCCTAGAAATCACCTTAAAATAGGGTAATTCTACAAAAACACCTTTGAATTTCAATTTATACATGAACCACCTTTAAAGTGGGTTTTGTTGCAATCAACCACCTCTTAGTCAAATTTTTCGCTAAAACCCCACAAACTCACAATCAAGGCACATGACTCATTTTGCTAATGCTCCGGTCTTGTTAGGATATAGGTCATGTACTTTGAACGTGAATTTCGTAAGCTTATTTTTAATTTTTTTAGTGAAAACTTGACTCAGAGGTAATTGATTGCTACACAAAACCATCTCAAAGTGGTTTCCGTATAAATTGAAATTAAAGTGGTTCTTGTAAAATTACCCTACTTTTAAGATGTTTTTATGGAAAACCCTTAAAATATTGTCTCTTAAAATATTGTCAATTTACCTGTAAAATAAGCTCAAAGAGGGAATTTAGAAAGAGACATAAAAGTAATTAAGTGAAAAAAAAAATCAAGAAATGTCTTTGGCAAGTTGAAAATTTTGGAATTTGGCTCCTAAATCGAGGGAAAGTCATCAATAAGACACATATGGAAAAAGTTTAACAAAACAAACTACTAGAAACTTCATAATAGCTTAGAACTGGACTCAAATGCATTATACATTTGGACAAATATTAACAATAACAAAACAAACTACATTTGGACTAATATTAATCATAGACCCAAGGGAAGTAGTCATTGTTAGGGTAATGATAGATACAAGATGGCTAATTAGTAATTACCCATGGGAAACAAAAAGTAGTGATTACCGAATGATTAAAGTTACTAAATGCAAGCAGAGGCCTCTCCTAGGTTGTTCTGACAAACAAAAACGATAAGTCATTAACCAAAATGATAATCAAAATGAGAGTAAATAATGACAAGCAAAGCTCTATCTTAGGTTGTTTCGGAAAATTGCAAAATCCAACAGGCTAAATCTAAAGAAACATGTCTTCTATATAATAGCAAACCTCATATTATCTCATATATTAAACAAAATGATCAACTAATCTAAAATACTCAATAGAAGAAAAAGTCAACATAGATCCATATTATAATTTGCAACACCTAAACAACAAAATGATGATGATGACAACAACAAAAATTTGGTATAAAAGCTTCGTTATTAATATAAAGGCCTTGTTGTTGATATAAAGGCTTTGTTGTTGTTACTAATAATGTAGACAATAATCACTGCAATCATCACTACTATAGACGCTAGAAAGTTGTAAAACCCGAAAATTTAAATATTTTATGATAAATAATAATAAATGAGTTATATGGTGATAAATACATTTTATTAATGTTTGAGTATGCTAGGAATTGATTTGAGATCAATTCAACATATATTTGTGTATATATGAGTGCAAATGCACAAATCATGCACGAAGAGAAATCTGGAAATAATGACCAATTAAGAGTTTATAGGTTTTACACATCGATACGCTTAGAATTGAAAACTTAAAAGACCAAAGTTATAGGTCTCTTCAACAGATTTCCAACAAGTCTTAGATCACCTCATTTCGAGGTCATATGAGAAAGTTATAGCCAAAATACCGAAGGTCTTTTTCCCAGTCAAACTAGGTTTCTTGGTTCGGGTCAAACGGGTTTAATTCGGGTTTGCATATATATATACCTGTGTTTTCACAAAAATTATTATCTTTTTATCAGAGTTTCAAACCCTAGCAGCCCCCCTTCCTCTCTCTCTCAAACTCTATCCCTAAATTTGAGATTTTGGGAGCGTCTTGTGAGGAGAGAAGCGAGGAAAATGCGAGATCTAGGACGTTTGGCGACGAGGAATCGTTTCACATCAGTTTCAAAGACTTGCACACATGATAAGGCAAGATCACTTGCATCCAAACCCGTCCCCATAGTTAAATAAGTATTTTAGATGTTTAATTTATATTTACATGTCTAAATCTTAACTTGGAGGGTTAAAAGAATAGATTTTTAATGTTAGATTGTAAACAAATGTTAGATCTACATGTTTTTCTTCTTGTTTATGAGAGAAAAATGATCATGATGATTAGGATTAATAGAAATTTCATTTTAAATTGGTAAACTAAGATCTACCTTGTGAAAACCCTAGTTATTTAAATATTGGGGCTCTTCTTCTACACTAATCTTGTGATATATATATTTTTCTGAGAAAACTGCTGCACATAAATAATATTTAACTGAAATTTTGAGATTGAAAATAAGCTCCAAATTAAACTAAAATAGTGTCAAATGAAATATATGTGAATCTAGTTTCTAGAACAGAAAGACATTCTAAAAATAGTTTGTATAGAGAAAGATATACTCAATTTACTAATGATATATCCTGTAGAAAACTCGCGACGCGGTGTAGCTTTTAACCGGTAATTTGAGATAACAAATAAACTCCAAACTAAATCAAACCAAGGCCAAATGATTTCTATGTGAATCGGTCTCCAAAAGTGAAAACTATTCTTAAACGAGTTTGTCTAGAGAAAGATATGCTTACTAATGATATGTTCTAAAAACTGCTGCACATAAATAATATTTAACTGAAATTTTGAGATTGAAAATAAGCTCCAAATTAAACTAAAATAGTGTCAAATGAAATATATGTGAATCTAGTTTCTAGAACGTAAAGACATTCTAAAAATAGTTTGTATAGAGAAAGATATGCTTACTAATGATATGTTCTGAAAACTGCAGATATGAAATAATTGATTTATTACGAAGGTTTCTTTGAGTTTTCATGTTAATTAATCATGCTTAAATCCTAGGTTTGTGATACCTAAGTAAGATAAACATGTTAATAAATTTTACCTCGTTCATGAGTAGTTTTATCATGTGTTAATAATCACTTGGTTTACATATGAGATAATTGAAGAAATTATTTAATTAGGATGTTAAACCCTAATTTGGAAGATATAATAATTTAATTTGATGATTTAGATAATTCATGATGCATATGCTAAGTATAAAATCTCGCTTTAACATTATGATATGTACAATTGATATAAACACGCTTGTGCACTAAAGAATGTGTGTCTTGACAGAGTAGTCGACTAATGTTCATAATAGTCGACTACTAAGGCTATTGCCTAAATTTTTATTTTGCATCTGTTGGAGATATGTTTGCGGGTTTGAGCCGCACTTTCTTACTCGTAAATTCACGAATAGTATAGTAGCATACACACGAGTACACCTGAATAGTATCGTAGTACACATATGAGTATCCCAAAGGGGAATTTGACAAGTGTTGAGTTGATTACACTTGAGTTGGAGTTATTTATACACACGTTGGATATTGTTGATGGGCGCATTTCGATTACTCGTGGAGTAGTGTGTCGATATTCGGATATACGGTTTATACGAGATGGATATCGTTGATGGGCTCATTTCGATACTACGTGGGGTAGTCGTCGATATTTCATATGTACGAGGCCATTGAGTCGGTTGGATGCTTTGTATAGCGGTCGAGTCATACGAGGGTGCGATGAAGCTTGTGAGCCGTCTATTTGGATCCCTATAAGGTAAGCCGTTCCGCACTCATGTTACGCACTGAGATCACGATGAGACTAATGAGTCGTGTACACCGTTTAGGATACCTACAGGGTAGTCCGTTGCGCATGATAATGCTATGTAACAGAATCTTGCACGAGGATTACATTGAGATAGTTAATTGATAGCCTGAGTCATTGGCAGATGCCAGTTATATTGACTCGCTACTAAAACATATAGACGAGGGTACTTTATATTTAAAAGTACACCGGATTTATGCTGATATTCATTCTATCTTCCTAGTGATAGTGGGAGATATTATGAATACGATATGTTGATGTCTTTATTCTCGGCTAAAATACCAGATTGGCATTTTAAATCGACCCCAAATGACAATAGAGCATTTTAAATAGCTCCGACTACAATAAGGCCTCATAATTGTTCAAAAGTGACAATAAGGCCCATATTTTCGCCGGACTCCGGCCAACTCCCCTCTCTCCTCCCTTCAAGCTCCCCACACCTGCATGGCTGACCTCCCCTCTCCCTCTCCCTCCCTGAACCCAAACCTATCAAACCCAACAACCAAAAACCTCTCGCCTTCACCCTCAACCTCTTCAACTCCTTCCTCGGAAGCTCCAACTCCGTCCTCGTCGCGGCTGCCAAGCCATGAGAAAGATAGTCCACAACATCAAAAACCTCAGTAAAGCCGAACCCAAACCCCAACGAGAATTAGTTCAACAAGTCTTAGAGTTCAGAGAAGAGGGGAGTGTGAATGTGCCGTGGGCGAGGGTGGAGGAGAGAATGGTGTTCAGGAGAAAGAAGGAGAGAGTGGCGACGAGGGCGGAGTGAAAGAGGTTGAGGGTGAAGGCGAGATGTTTTTGGTTATTGGGTTTGATCGGTTTGGATTCAGGGAGGGAGAGGGAGAGGGGAGGTCACCATGCAAAGGGGAGCTTGAAGGGAGGAGAGAGGGGAGTTGGCCTGAGTCCCATGAAAATATGGGTCTTATTGTCACTTTTGAACAATTATGAGGCCTTATTGTAGTCGGAGCTATTTAAAATGCTCTATTGTCATTTAGGGTCGATTTAAAATGCCAATCTGGTATTTTAGCCCTTTATTCTCTTTTATTGCTCTTTTTCTTTATTTTCTCAGGTTGGGATCAGTGATTAGCGATTCACAATTTGAGATATATGGTATATACATGAGGGTTTTCTTATTTGGATTATTTCGCTCGACGTACCAGTCTCGTGTTGTGTATTTCTAATTGTTGATTCATTTAGATTATTTATTGTTAGTTCGGTACTAATATCTAGATGTTTACAATTCGGGATATATGGTATATACATGAGGGTTTTCTTGTTTGGATTATTTCGCTCGACGTACGTCTCGATTTGTAGGTGTCTAAAAATTAATTCCATTAGATACGGGGAAAATGATTTAGGTAGACTATGCTTAATAGATAGAGCCTCCACTTCATCTAGCAGCCCTTCCCCTGGGGCGGATGGAGGTGATCTTGCATAGCGCTCTGACGCTCTTGTTGTTGTTCTTTTTATTTTAAATTTCTCTTTCAGGCAGCTCAAAGTTTCGGAGAGACGCAGGATGACAGAGTTCTAGCATAGTCGCCGTCACATGATTTTACCATTTGAGGCTCCACTGTAGTTTTGTATTTTCATTCAGACATTAGAGAGTTTTGTTTTCATATTGTAAAGGCAGTAAGCCTTAGTTACATTTCCAGTTGGCTCATATCATGATATTTAACATTTATTTTAGAGATCTGTTATATCTCAGTTTAATAAGTTGAGACATAATTTCATTTATGAGATATCTTTCTTCATCATGTCTATTGTATTTATTTTCTTTATTTTGCCTGTTTTGTACTTACACTTCTTTTGACTCCACTAGAGGATATTACTGTGATTAGTAAAACATGTTATTACACTGTGTGGGTGCATGGCAGGTTTGACATCCTTGGTTTCACCTTGGACTGCAGCCTTGTTGAAACCAGGGGCGTCACAGTCAAGTGATCTTGCCTTATCATGTGTGCAAGCCTTTGAAACTAATGTGAAACGACTCCTCATCGCCAAACGTCCTAGATCTCGCCTTTCCCTCGCTTCTCTCCTCACAAGACGCTCCCAAAATCTCAACTGTAGGGATAGAGTTTGAGAGAGGGGAAGGGGGGCTGCTAGGGTTTGAAACTCTGATAAAAATAATAATTTTTATGAAAACACAGGTATATATATATGCAAACCAGAATTAAACCCGTTTGACCCGAACCAGGAAACCTAGTCTGACTGGGAAAAAGACCTTCGGTATTTTGGCTATAACTTTCTCATATGACCTCGGAATGAGGTGATCTAAGACTTGTTGGAAATCTGTTGAAGAGACCTACAACTTTGGTCTTTTAAATTTTTCCAGATTCTAATTGTATCAGTGTGTAAAACCTATAAACTCTTAACTGGTCATTATTTTCAGATTTCTCTTCGTGCATGATTTGTGCATTTGCACTCATATATACACAAATATATGTTGAATTGATCTCAAATCAATTCCTAGCATACTCAAATATTAATAAAATGTATTTATCACCATATAACTCATTTATTATTATTTATCATAAAATATTCAAATTTTCGGGGTTTTACATTCTTCCACCCTTAAAAGAATTTTATCCCTAAATTCAAGATTCAGATCTTAGAGGTTAATAATATGAGAAAGGCACTAAGAGGGAATAATCTAGACGAGGAATCCCTCCCGTACACAACTCATACCATTAATCTCTAGATATAGAACATAACAATATTTATACTTAACGATCTAGAATGCCAATATTCCCACTCAACCCCTAACTAAACTAACTAGTACGTCGCTTAAAAATCCAAACAAGGAACCCCCATATATATACCATGCGTTCCGAATGATTAGGAGTTAAGTGTTAACATCATCATTCTAGTGTTAAATATAAATATGATCATATAGAGAGTTATAAACATATAGAGAGTTATGAACATAAGCAAGTCCTAATAAAAATAATTTACCTGCTCAAATAGGTGTGGGTAGTTGCGACGCACATCCTCCTCGCGCTCCCATGAAGCCTCCTCAGCTCCTCTCCGGTTTCACTGAACTTTGACTAAGGGTATTTCCTTATTTCTAAGCTTCTTGTTCTCCTTGGCAAGAATACATACAGGAGTCTCAATCATAGTCAGATCATCGTGAATCTCGACCTCTGGTGCATCCAACACTCGCTGTGCCTCCTCATGGCGTAAATGCTTCTTAAGCATCGAAACATGAAAAACATCATGTATGCCCGACATCGATGCTGGGAGAGCTAACCGATATGAAACGGCTCCAACATGTACCTCGGAGCAAGCTTCCCTCGTCTACCAAATCGCTGGACTCCCTTCATCGGCGATACCTTTAATAATACATATTCCCCAACTTGAAACTCTAAGGGTCGTCGCCTCTGATCTGCATAACTCTTCGACGGCTTCAGGCCGCAAGAATGCGCTCAATGATCGCTACTTTCTTCGTAGTCCGCCTCACAAGCTCCGGCCCAAGTAATAGGTTATCCTCCGGTTCGCCCAACAAATAGGTGATCTATGTGGCCTCCCGCATAATGCTTCATACGGTACCATACCAATAGTCGCTTGATAACCGTTGTTATAAAGCATTCAATCAATGGAATATGGTCCTCCCAGATGCCCTGAAAATCCATAATGCATGCCTGCAACATATCCTCCAATACTTGGTTGACCCTCTGCGTCTGTCCATCCGTCTGTGGGTGAAAAATATTAGAATATGACAATGTACTACCAAAAAAATTTTGGAAACTCTTTCAGAAATGTGAAGTAAAAACTAAGCCTCGATCTGATATAATCGTATCTGATACTCCATGCAATCTCACAATCTCCTGGATAAATATCCTCGCATAAATCTCACCGTATGTTATTTTTGTCGGTATAAAATGTGCCGACTTCATCAACCAATCGACTATCACCCAAACTGAATCGTTCCCTTTCTTCGATCTCGACAATCCTACAATGAAGTCCATAGAGATATCTGCCCACTTCCACTCCGAAATGGGTAAAGGCTGTAAGGTTCCTGCCGGTCTCGATGTTCTCGCCTTCACTTGTCGGGTAAAACACTTGGCCACATACTCAAGAATCTCCCACGATTCGCTCCACCAAAATATCTCCTCAGTCCTTATACATCTTCGTTGTGCTCGGATGTACCGCAATACCCTCTCACGATGACGTGGCCTAAAAATCTAACCTCGGATAACCAAAACTCACACTTCTTTAATTTGGCATATAGCCGATGCTCCCGCAATGTTTGCAATGCTAGGCGAAGATCTTTGCTTTCGTGCTCTACCGCCGATCTCGAATAGATAAGGATATCGTCGATAAATACTATCACGAATCGATCCAAGTATGGACTAAAACCCGGCTCATCAAGTCCATGAATACCGCGGTGCATTAGTCACCGAACGGCATGACAAGAAACTCGAAGACCCATAACGAGTCGAAGGCGGTTTGGGGATATCCATCTCCGCACTCGCGAATCGATGATAGCCGTAACGAAGATCAATCTTCGAAGTGTTGCGCCTTCGCAATGGGTCGAACAAGTCATCAATCCTTGGTAGTGGATACCGCTCCTGATAGTGACTTTGTTCAACTCTCGATAATCTATACACAACGATACTACCGCCCTTCTTCACGAAGAGGACCGGTGCTCCCATGGAGAATGACTCCGTGAATAAAGCCACGAGATAAAAGCTCGCCCAGCCTAAGTTCAGAACTCCCTCATCTCAAGGTACCATACGATAGGGAGCTCGAGATATCTGTTGTGCCCGGTTGCAACTCAATGCGTAACTCAACCTCTCACAGAGGTAACCCCGGTATGTCCCGAAGACATCCCGAAAATCAGACCACTCTAGTCTCGACAACTCAAGACTCGATCCCTCAAAGATCACCTCCTCGATATAAGCCAAAATCACTCCGCGAACCGATTGCCCTACGAGGTTGCTACAATCAACTCGCACTCCATCTGACGCCAGAAGTCGATCGCTTTAGTAAAACAAACCGACATCGACATGGTATGATGATAGTCAATCCATACCGTAAATGACGTTGAAACCGACATCCGCAACATGATAAGATCTATGAAAACTCGGACTCATCTAGTCGATGACACATCTCCTACGATACTCTCTAATAGGGACACCTTCCCTAAAGGAATAGAGACGGACAACGGTATGTCTAAAGGAAGTGCTACAAGTCAAGCCTATCCACGAAGGCATGAAAGATAAAAGAATGTGAAATTCCGAATAAAATAAGGTCCGAGTTAGAAAGGAAATCAAGAAAGCTTCATCGTGCTCGCTGCACGGTTGCATAAATTTTGCTGCTTTTGCTCGCTATACCGTGGTGGTGGAACGTATGGGTCCATCCGACCGAGGAATATTCTCAATAGCGCACTCGCCTATCGCCCTTAAGTCCTCGAAATAATAGTAGTACATCTATCCTCCATCACGCCGTAATCGCTACTGGAACTACCGACCGACTTCATGGCGTCGGCCTTCTACTGATGTATTATAAAAATCTCTTTTTGTCCGATCTTGTTACAATTATAACATGTACCCCGAATCCTACGCTGCTGTGACGCTCTCGAATTATGTTGTCCATGTTACTAGTGATATAAATTCTTACCTCGCTACTGAAATTCTTTAGATCCCACAATAGGCCTCTTGTCCTTAACATTGTGACTATGCTAGTCTTAATTCCATAATTAATTACAGACATATCTCTTTACTCTAATCAGACTAGCTCTAATTGCTTGTCGAAAAAGTATAGAAAATTTCCTAAATAAGTGATATTCGCTATTCCAATGAAAAATCTGAAGTCGGTGACACCCTCAGGTGCTATCCTCTGGTGATATCCTCTACGCTGAATACATCCAACTTTCGCTTTGGTACTAGGTTGACGTGAAGATAATTTCATGTATTTCTTCTATTTATAGGCTGCACATGAATCCAGTGCGCTCTGAAACTATGGTGCTCTTAGTGTCTGATGTCTTTCTTACTCTTACAGAGCCAAACCTCCTATTCTCGGCTCAAATAGTCGGTTGTGGTGATGGTGTGACCATTGTATTTCCTCTCGCAATTGACGCGACCGATAATAACCGGTGGTGGAACTCCGTAAAGTGGTATCGCGGTAAAACGGATACGATACTCGCTCCTCGATTGCTACAAAATCTTATTGCAAACGACATCATGAAGTCGATCAGATACTATGGAGCTCGCCGCAGCCGCCCCGCTTGCTCAGCCTATCCGTGCACGAAGTTTTACCGACCACATCCTCGTCCCGACGTTTATAATATCAAGAGAAGAGTATATATATACATAACGTATCACAATAAGTATTCATAACACATACTATTCACACAAATATTTTAAATCAAAATAAAATAGTTGTCACGAAAAAAAATAATTCGTAATTTTTGAATATACGTATATATCGTCCTCACTCATTCTAGGAATTCCTAGCAGACTCTATACATGATTTCTAGGAAACTCTATCCTAGCTCCACAATATGACACATGAATGATCCTAAGGATCCTAGAACTAGAGCTCTGATACCAACTGTGACACCCCTGATTTCAACAAGCCTGCAGTCCAAGGTGAAATCAAGGATGTCAAACCTGTCATGCACCCACACAGTGCAATAACATGTTTCACTAATCACAGTAATATCCTCTAGTGGAGTCAAAAGAAGTGTAGGTACAAAACAAGCAAAATAAAAAAAATAAATACAATAGACGTGATGAAGAAAGATATCTCATAAATAAAATCATGTCTCAACTTATTAAACGGAGATATAACAGATCTCTAAAATAAATGTTAAATATCTCGATATGAGTCAATTGGAAATGTAACTAAGGCTTACTGCCTTTACAATATGAAAATAAAACTCTCTAATGTCTGAATGAAAATACAAAACTACAGTGGAGCCTCAAATGGTAAAATCATGTGACGGTGACTATGCTAGAACTCAGATCATCTGCGTCTCTCAAACTTTGAGTCACCGAAGAGAAATTTAAAATAAAAAGAACAACAATAAGAGCGTCAGAGCGCTATAGCAAGATCACATCTATCCGCCCCAGGGGAAGGGCTGCTAGATGAAGTGGAGGCTCTATCTATTAAGCATAGTCTACCTAAATCATTTTCCCCGTATCTAATGGAATTAATTTTTAGACACCTACAAATCGAGACGTACGTAGAGCGAAATAATCTAAACAAGAAAACCCTCATGTATATACCATATATCCCGAATTGTAAACATCTAAATATTAATACCGAACTAACAATAAATAATCTAAATGAATCAACAATTAGAAATACACAACACGAGACAGGTACGTCAAGCGAAATAATCCAAATAAAGAAACCCTCATGTATATACCATATATCTCAAATTGTGAATCTCTAATCACTGATCCCAACCTGAGAAAATAAAGAAAAAGAGCAATAAAAGAGAATAAAGACATCAACATATCGTATTCATAATATCTCCCGCTATCACTAGGAAGATAGAATGAATATCAGCATAAATCTGGTGTACTTTTAAATATAAAGTACCCTCATCTATATGTTTTAGTAGCGAGTCAAAATATAACTGGCATCCGCCAATGACTCAGGCTATCAATTAACTATCTCAATGTAATCCTCGTGCAAGATTCTGTTACAAAGCATTATCATGCGCAACGGACTACCCTGTAGGTATCCTAAACAGTGTACACGACTCATTAGTCTCATCGTGATCTCAGTGCGTAACATGAGTGCGAAACGGCTTACCTTATAGGGATCCAAATAGACGGCTCACAAGCTTCATCGCACCCTCGTGCGGACGGACTGCTATTCAAAGCATCCAAACCCGACTCAATGGCCTGTACATATGAAATATCGACGCACTACCCCACGTAGTACTGAGCTGAGCCCATCAACGATATCCATCTCGTGTATAAACTGTGTATATCTGCAATATCGACACACTACTCCACGTAGTATCGAAATGAGCCCATCAACGATATCCATCTCGTATAAACCGTGTATATCCGCAATATCGACACACTACTCCACGTAGTATCGAAATGAGCCCATCAACGATATCCATCTCGTATAAACCGTGTATATCCGCAATATCGACACACTACTCCACGTAGTATCGAAATGAGCCCATCAACGATATCCATCTCGTGTATAAACTGTGTATATCTGCAATATCGACACACTACTCCACGTAGTACTGAGCTGTGCCCATCAGCAATATCCAACGTGTGTATAAATAACTCCAACTCAAGTGTAATTAACTCAACACTTGTCAAATTCCCCTTTGGGATACTCATATGTATACTACGACACTATTCAGGTGTACTTGTGTGTATGCTACTACACTATTCGTGAATTTACGAGTAAGAAAGTGCGGCTCAAACCCGCAAACATATCTCCAACGGATGCAAAATAAAAATTTAGGCAATAGCCTTAGTAGTCGACTATTATGAACATTAGTCGACTACTCTGTCAAGACACACATTCTTTCGTGCACAAACCGTGCTTATATCAATTGTACATATCATAATGTTAAAGCGAGATTTTATACTTAGCATATGCATCATGAATTATCTGAATCATCAAATTAAATTATTATATCTTCCAAATTAGGGTTTAACATCCTAATTAAATTATTTCTTCAATTATCTCATATGTAAACCAAGTGATTATTAGCACATGATAAAACTACTCATGAACAGAGGTAAAATTTATTAAACATGTTTATCTTACTTAGGTATCACAAACCTAGGATTTAAGCATGATTAATTAACATGAAAACTCAAAGAAACCTTCACGTAATAAATCAATTATTTCATATCAACATATCTGCGGTTTCTGCAGAACATATCATTAGTAAATTAAGCATATCTTTCTCTAGACAAACTATGTTTAAGAATAGTTTTTCACTTTTGGAGACTAGATTCACATATATTTCATTTAACACTATTTTAGTTTAATTTGGAGCTTATTTTCTATCTCAAAATTTCAGTTAAATATTATATATGTGCAGCAGTTTTCTGCAGGGTATATCATTAGTAAATTGAGTATATCTTTCTCTATACAAACTATTTTTAGAATGTCTTTCTGTTCTAGAAACTAGATTCACATATATTTCATTTAACACTATTTTAGTTTAATTTGGAGCTTATTTTCTATCTCAAAATTTCAGTTAAATATTATATATGTGCAGCAGTTTTTCTCAGAAAAATATATATCACAAGATTAGTGTAGAAGAAGAGCCCCAATATTCAAATAACTAGGGTTTTCACAAGGTAGACCTTAGTTTACCAATTTAAAATGAAATTTATATTAATCCTAATCATCATGATCATTTTTCTCTCATAAACAAAGAAGAAAAACATGTAGATCTAACATTTATTTACAATCTAACATTAAAATCTATTCTTTTAACCCTCCAAGTTAAGATTTAGACATGTAAATATAAATTAAACATCTAAACTACTTATTTAACTATGGGGACGGGTTTGGATGCAAGTGATCTTGCCTTATAATGTGTGCAAGCCTTTGAAACCGATGTGAAACGACTGCCGCCAAACGCCCTAGATCTCGCTTTTCCTCGCTTCTCTCCTCACAAGACGCTCCCAAAATCTCAACTTTAGGGATAGAGTTTGAGAGAGGAAGGGGGGCTGCTAGGGTTTGAAACTCTGATAAAAAGATAATAATTTTTGTGAAAACACAGGTATATATATATATATGCAAACCCGAATTAAACCCGTTTGACCGGACCAGAAACCTAGTCCGACCGGGAAAAGACCTTCGATATTTTGGCTATAACTTTCTCATATGACCTCTGAATGAGGTGATCTAAGACTTGTTGGAAATGTTGAAGAGACCTACAACTTTGGTCTTTTAAGTTTTTCCAAATTTAATCAGACGTGTGTAAAACCTATAAACTCTTAACGGTCATTATTTCTAGATTTCTTAGTGCATGATTTGTGTATTTGCACTCATATATACACAAATATATGTTGAATTGATCTCAAATCAATTCCTAGCATACTCAAACATTAATAAAATATATTTATCATCATATAACTCATTTATTATTATTTATCATAAAATATTCAAATTTTCTGGTTTTACAAAGGTGGCATTTAGATTTTCTTTTAACTTCCTACTTATGATAATTCAATGTTGAAAATAACGATAACGCATTACTAATGCACTACCTCTGTTAAGGGTTAAAAAGCATAAAAGAACATAACACATAACATCGTTATATGGTTTAGTCATTATTTAGATATTTTGTAAAAACTAGGCATAATGACTTTAATAATTAGAATCACCAAAATTTTCAAACATATCATTACAATTATCAAATGTTGAAATTAGTATCATAAATTTTAACAAAAATTAGCCATATATGACTAATAATCGTTCCAAAAAGTATCATCAAATGATCTAATAAAGCAATACTCAAACAAGTCTAAAGGAGTTAGCTCATTGTAGCCGTCTATCTTCACGATCGAAAAATCCACACTACTCACTCGTCGATGCTGGGGAGGCACTAGAGAGACGCTGACAATGAAGTGGGAGACGCAGGAGATGGGAAGCAAGAGAGGGAGAGGACCGGAAGAGTTAAAGGAGTTAGGGTGTAGAAGCCTTCGTCTCCGCCAAGAGAAGATAGAATAGTAGGAGCATTCGTCTTCATCGAGAGGAGTTAGGTTTAGAAGCTAGAGAGGTGTTGGAGAAAATCCTAATTGTAATGCTTTTAAGAGATGGAGGGGGGAAGCTTCGTTGACGGCGAGATGGGAAGGAGCTGGAGAGGAAGGATTGGAGGATTTAGGGTTTAGAAGGGGAAGAGATTTGTTGCTATGAAAAGTGAAAACAAATGGATCGAAGACTTTGGGAGGTAATGGGGGCATTTAGAGTTAGGTTATTTGGACGGTGGAGATGCATCCACGCGTCCAAATGTGTTGAGTAATTTAACTCAACTTAACCTAAGTTCTATTAAAAGTTATATAACTCACGTTATAACGCATTTAACGTGTTATTTTAAGCGTTAAATCTACCATTGTTTGCAGTCTATACATATAAAGCAACATAACCTTCCGCGTATGAGACAAAAGTGATAGATGCATCTATGTTACAACAGGACCAAGTTGCATGTGAAAATCTCATGTTCAGTTAGATCTAATACTGTTAATTGTGGTGGTGCTGGGGATGGGGGTTAAGTCAAAATTAGGGGGTTATCAGTCAAAAGTGACCAAACTTAAGGGGGTGCTGTGAAATTAGCCTTCAATTCAATTGTCATATACTTGTATTTATCTAGCAAATGAGACACATACATAGGTAACTAATGTTGATAATAATCACCGCAACCATTACCAACATAGCCACCAAAAGGTGAAATTTAGATTTCAGTTGAGCCCTTATGATTCAAATCAGAAGTGACGGGTCAAATATAAACGTTATAATCTGATTTGAAGCAATAAGGCTTTATCCAACAATAACTATTTTAGCACTAACACTTAGCAAAGTCTAATATTAGATGGGCATACAGCATTAATGTGCAAATGAAAATTAATTCAATTATTTAACGATCCAAATTCTTCAGGAAATCATAGTTGGTATTTTATTAAGAACTTATTTTCCCTGACAAAAGAGAGCTTTTTACTTCTTTAGTTGTATAAGCATATAGATGATTTGGTATGTATATGCACAAATGATCGCATCAAAAATGGAATCTAGATAATGTGTTCATCCGTTTCTTATTTCTTACATTGAGTTGTCTGAATTTGTTCCAATTCTAGGAAAACAAATCTAAATCTGTATCCGTAAAATCTCAATCCTTCCTCCGTTCAGCCATTTTGGTCTATATAGTCAAATTCATGAACCACTTATGAAAAACCTACAGTACAATTTGCGGAAGAAAGCTTGCAGAACAATTTATAGGAAGGGTCGATGAACATACAGGTGCTTCAAAGTTATTCACAATCTATAAATCTCTCCCTCCTATTTATCCAGACTCCGTAAATAGCTTATGACATCCACAAGAACGAAAAATTTGATCTACCATGGCTAATGAAAACCGTGATGTGTATCCAATTCCAAACTACCGCGAGGTTCAAACCGAAAACGAAGATATCAAAATTACAAAGGAAGATGATACCAAAGTCATAATAGCTGAAGGGACAAAGGTAAGTGATTATAATTTCCAATTTTAGATGCATTTAACTTGTCATTTTATCTTTCCGCTCCAAAATTTTGGGATAAAGATTGTGGTGTTGTTATCCCTATCCCTATAAATAAAGTTTGTCCATCTGATTTTATCAACTTTAATAACTTGGATTTGCATGAGGAACAGAAAGTCATGATTTTTTACCAATATAAAAAGACTTTAGGACATAATATAAAAAGACTTCCTCACTGTTCATTGCAATTTTCGTAATCATTTATGTTGTTATGGTTTATAGATAGAAATGAAAGGAGAAGCAAAATCCTTCACAACTTCAATTTTAACGATTTTGGATTAGTTCATCTTTATATGGAGTTTACAATTTATACCATTTAGAGTGCTAATTGAAGGCAAGTCTATAGTGAGTAATGTCTTAGTACATTACATAATGCTTGTACATGCATATACTTGAAGTTTTCTGGAGAGCAAATAATGGAACTTGGTAATGCCATCAAAGATAGCAAGGAGCAACCAGTGGAGAACATCCAGAAGGTTATGTTTTTTTTTAATAACTTTTTCTGTTTGTGTCAATAAGAAAAGGAAATGAATTGGAACAATAATATACAGTTTCATTCATTATTACATCAAATTCAACACTTACTTTTTATCTTGACAAATAAGACATTATCCAAATATTTAGGTATATTTTAAGCATATAGGCTCAGATACAAGTAGAAAATAATGTCAATCTCTTCAGGATTACTTTCTCAATCTTAAACTTTCATAAAGATTTAACTCATTCCTACAAAACATAGGATGTGTCAGAAAAGAAACTATCTAGATGTTTTATATAAATATAGATATAATGATGAGATATGAGAGAGATAGTGGCATTAATTGCTAGTTTTCCATAAGGATTCAAAGCCAAGAAAATCATAGCATACCAAGCAATAGTCAAATGTGCATCCATTTTGTTCAGGACTTTACTATTGTATCCGCTGAAGTAAGTTGAACATAAAAAATATAAACAGTTAGTATAACAAAATACTGTCGCTAATTATCTTAACTAGAATGATTAAAGTGAAGCATGGGAGTGACTGGGAGTTTTACTACTTCAGACTGATCTAGGTCATTCTAAAAGTCTCAATAACAATTTAAATGTAGAATATTTGACCCCCTTAAAACACCTACAGTGTCTTAAAATTATAGTGAATAACTCCAAATTGTACAAGCCCATAGAAGAATAATAACCATTTTGCTCCAATGTAAAAGAGATTTTGAAATATTAATTAGAAATGTTTAACTCTTGCAGGCTGAGGACATTAAAGACTTTGGCATGGACGGACTGATGGAAGATATGGAAATAGATGACGATCATCTAGCAGGAGCATATGTGGAACTGAATGATTTTGCTTGATTTTATTATAATATTAATGATAATAAATAATTATTTTGTAAGAGCATACTGATTGGATTGGTTTGCAGCTATATGTTGAATCAAACTTGAGAGATTATTTACAAATTCATGTATTGCTTTTATAAATAAAGTTAGAGGAGCAATATTTACATAATGGGTATTTTCTTTCTCTATCTACAAACTATATATTGAACCTTCCTCTTACTACATGGAAAGCTTTTGATCCCTATTCTCCATCCTGCTCTATCCATTTGTATATTTCCAGGGCAGAATTTGTAGACAATACACGGCTCCACCTTTAAATTGTTGCCGATTTACTTGGAAAATGTGCTCAAAAAGGAATTTTATTTCTTCCTAACTCATACATATAGAAAGAGACATAAAAGTAACTATGTGAAAAGAAAAAAAATCAAAAATGCCTTTGGCAAGTTGGAAATTTTGGAATTTGACTCCTAATAAATCAAGGGATGGTCATCAATAAGACACATATGGAGAAATTTTAATGAAACAAACTACTGGAAACTCCATAATAGGTTGGAAGTAGACTTAAATGCATTATACATTTGGAGTAATATTAAACATCATTTTGATGGAAATAATTAGTCTACTCAAATGGAGATCAAGATACAAGTAATAAGCTACTCTAATTGTAAAATTACTCAAAAGAAAAAGGACATTTTGATGGCGTTCTTCAGGAATTACCAAAATTCTCTCAAAAAAAATTTTTTATTTCGATTGCATCAGCTTTCTGCAACTTTACGCATTTAATTCCTTACCAATCAAATGATAGCCAAAACCCTAGAACTAGGAATTACGTTACCAAGATTACAACTTTAAAAAAACCAAGGGTTTGTCGTAATTTAGCTGAAGAGAAGCTTACAATGGGGGGAATCGAGAGCCCTGAAAACCACCGAACCCTTTACCGCCACGTGCCAGCGGGACCGCGAGAGTCTGGCTCTTGAACCTTCGCCGCCGGCCGCCAAGGAAACCGACAGCTGCCGGTGATATGGCGGTTGGCGTCTCAATTTCTGACCTCAAAGTGGGTTTAATTCATCCATTTGGAACTTCGGATTGTAATTTGGTGAAGGTCTGATTAGGGTGTACCCGATAATTACATTCTAGCTTTTTTTTATTATTTAATTAGTCCCTTTAATCTTTCACATTTTGAATTTGCTCCCTCAATCATTGAAATTGCACGGTGCCCAGTTCTTAAGATATTTCGAAATTAGTCACTCAATTCATAGACATTTCTACTAGGCCCTCCAATTCTTAAGCTATTTCTATATTAGTCTCTCAAATCAACAACATAATTAGCAATTAAAGGGATTAGTTTGAAGCAAATTTTGAGAATCTTGGGACCTAATAGAAATTCAGATGATTTAAGGGACTAATTTGTCTCATATTGATACTTTTACTCTTGATTCGAGAAACCATTTTCAAAATAACTTAAGAATTGGAGGACATAATAACAATTTCCATGATATTGGGGACTTATTCAGAATACCTTATGAATTGAGAGACGTAATAACAATTTCCATAATGTGAGGGACTAATTCAAAATATAGAAGCTCTAAGGAACTAAAGTCAAAAAACCCCTATATTCTATAGCAATGTTTAAAAGTTGGGTTCCTTTAGATATCAGTCCCTCACATCTTCAATAATTATGTAGTAGTGCCTCAAATTTTTGAAATTGCTCATAAATCCGTCAATTCTTATTGGGGGAACAAAAGCTGGGTGCGTTTTGGTCATTGAGGGGTCAATTTGCCACACCATATAGGATTCGAGGGACTTATGAGCAATTTCCAAGATTTGAGAGACTAATATGAAATTATTAAAGATGTGAGAGATCAATTTGCAAGACTATATGAGCAATTTCAAAGATTTGAGGGGTCAATTTGCAAGACCATATAGGATTCAAGGGACTTATGAGCAAATTCCAAGATTTGAGAGACTAATATGGAATTATTAAATATGTAGGGGGCAAATACTAAAAAGCTCTTTACAGTTAATTTAGTTTACTTAAAAGTGGTTGTTGGAAATAACATACTGAATGGATAGTTAACTACACCAAGCGAGCCCTTTGAATGTCTCTTATGTACAGAAGTTTTATAACAAGATTAGAGGATGTCCGTTTACTTTTTCTTTTTCTTTTTTTTTTTTTCAGGGATGTCCTTTTGCATTTATATTTCTTTTTACGTGCAACATTTTGGCTTAAATGTAAATGCAATCTCTTTATCAGAATCTTTCCCATTTAAGCAAAGCTGGTTCTTTCATGAGCTTAAACTTTAGCCCAAGTGCATTATATATAGCCAATGTTGTTTTAATTCTAAGAGTTTTAGAAGTGGAAATAATATTGACATGATTTATATAAGCATGTGTTTTGGTTTTAAAAGTACTCTTATTAAAACCAACTTTTCATTTAACAAGAAAAGTTGTAGTAGAATGTGCATATGTGTAATCAACGTAAATTCTTATAATGGTGGATGCACAAGATTCATGTGAACGCAAAACAAAATCAACAAATATGAATTATTTATCAAAAAACCACAAATTCTCTTAGGAAGCATAAAGCAATGTTTGAAAATTTATTTTGGTTGAATGAATGTACATTGGTAATGATCCTATCACAAAACGGATATGTTTTCATTTGTCACATGAACTTGTTCATTTTATTCTCAGAGCAACTGAATTTAGCGCAATTTTCGTCAAAAATTTTGATTCGGTGAGTCTTAGATTCATCCTCTCTGCGCTAAATTTTTTGTCGCCTTAGATTTCGAATAAATTAAAAAAGGTAACATATATCGTAATAAGCAAGCTACAAAAAACTTTCGGAACAATTTATCGAAGGAAAAATGAATATACGGATACGCAAAAGTCATTTACAATCTATAAATACCCCCATGGTTCTTCCTTCAAATATCGAGCCTTCGAAAATAGTATTAGCTAAAACCACAAACCAAAATAATCCAAAAAACCCAAAAATGGCTAATGGAAATGATAATGCCGAATTTTATTTCTATCTTAATGATCTTGAAGAGGAGATAGACATCGGAGATGAAGATTGGATGTCCACTGTCACTGAGGAGAATGAGGTAATTGACTGCAATTCCCAGTTCTACAATTAATAACTGTACTTTGTATTTTATTACCCTCATTTTCAGGTTTTATTTGATTTAAATGTGAACTTTATTAGTTCCTAGTACTTTTGAGCATGTTTACTTGATTTTTCCAAACTTATATTACAAATATAAGAAACTTATTTTCCCATCGGTTGTGTGTTTTAACAAATTTTCTAGCTACTCACTCATATCCTATTAATTTGAAATGAACATGAAGAAAGTTTGTGATGTTGCCCTACAGTTACCCCTCTATCAAATTAATTCTGTTGTCATTGATTCAACAATTTTTTACAATTGAAAAATCGGATTCTTTCTCATGTAATAAAATATATTTAAACACCTTATCTTTCATTTTCATAGACAGAGCTTGTATATATTATATAGTCTTATCAATAGAAATAAAAACAATTTGTTTATAAAGAATTTTTAATGCTCTTTTGCAGACTGAAGAAGACCGTATCTTGGAAATAAACATAATAGAAGAAGATAGCAAAGAGCAAGCACTGGCAGAGGAGATTCCAGAGGTAACGCTCAATAATCTAAGTCAAAATCACAAACCAAAAGACTCTTTTTTTCCTTTTCTTTTTAGTTTGCGAGTAGACCCACTGTACTATCTTCCGGTTGCATATAGACCCCTTATAGTTCTATTATCGCGGAAAGACCACTTATACTATCGCCCAGTTGCAAATAGACCCTGCTAAGTGAAATTTTTTTCACACTTTACCTTCAGGCGGTCTACTTGTCAAGAAACAATTTTGTTTTCTTCAGGGGCCCATAGGCAACAATGGAACTACATAGGATCTATCCACTACTGGGCGATAGTAAGGGGGTCTATCCACAATTAACCCTTTTCGGAAATATTGAGTATGACATTTTTAACCTTGTGCAGGTTGAAGAAGCTGATGACTCAATGGAAGAAGATCCTGCAGGCACTGTGATTAATTGGCCAGTGAGTTATAGCCCACGGTATGGGGAGTTTTTGGAGCTCAATGATCTGATGGATCTCTTCCCTGGCCAAAATCCTGAGGATATCCTCTGAAAATGCTTAGGCATAAAGATTATCCCCCCAAAACTATGCTAAAGGAATAAGGGGTAATAATAAATATGAGTAGGGAATATTTGGAGTTGTTTGTGATGTTGTTTGGTTCAAAGTTGATGAATGAATAATTGTATTTGTGTTGTTGCTAAACTTTGATAAGCCAAGATAATGATCATTATTTATTCCATCTATGATAGAAATATCTGTTATTAAGAATTGACGTGTGGTCCACCGGAGTGCAACTACAGACATTAACTTTATACTTAAGTCTCCAAGTAGACAATTGAAAGAAAATCAGCATCTATGAATTTAATGTACTGCATTTAACTATTTAAGAACAAGATTTCAAATAATTTCGGAGAATTTTAAACATTATTTGCAAATAATTTTGGCATACTTATATTTACTCCATAGCTCAGCACCGAAATACGAAAAGAGAAAAAAAACAAAAAAAGAAAGAAAGAAAGAAATCTGCAAAGTTGAATATTGATGCAACCTTGAAATGATTCACCCACACATGTCATCTAGAAAATAAAGTGAAATCAAATTATTCACAACTGTTAAAAAATTATATAGTACAGTGAAAAAGACTCTAGACTCAAGTATTCACAAGTATGCTGCTGAGTACATTTCAGCTTTCTACATTATAATTTTCCTGCAATAGCTGTTCACCAGCAAAATGAAGAAAAATGTAAACATTGGAAAAGTTCAATGAAACTTCCCATTGCCAATGAAGCTACAAAGATAGTACCATGATACCATCCAATAACAGCATTTTGAAGCTACACAATTTTGACCAATAAACTTGGAGCAAAATTAGCTAGGTACGGCTCTGTCCATAAAAACTACACTTCACAATTGACCAACCCCCCAAAAAAAAAAGAAAAAAAAAAAAGATTTTAAGCTCATAGTCAACAACAGACCACATTTTGGATTTACATACAGGACCTCTGCCCAAACTCAATGAGTTCAACCACACCACATACAATAACTAAAACCCCTCAGTTTCAAGAACATTTGCAAGAGAGCACCAACCATGCAATCGAACAATATAGCGCAAATAAAAGCTTTGCAGACCATATAATGGAAAAATTAAATGCAAAACAGCCAAAGAATTTCCATAAAATGAATAATATTACCATATGACAAGTAAAAAAAGGACAACAAATATTAAATAAAAATAAAGCAAGAATGTATTATCCAACCAATGTATGGGCTTCTCTATAATCTATTGGGGGGCAAAGAAAGCCATCACTCATTAATGCCTCAACCTTCCATTTCTTTTTCAATCTGGGTTAGATGGGAGCAATGTGCCTCTCATCTATCTCTCTTTTGATGTGTTTATGCCAGTAGTTTTGCAAATTGGACACAAGTTCTTCATTGTTAGCCATTGTTTGATGCAAGCAGTGTGGAAATCATGCCCACAGTCCAGTCTTCCAACATTGTCCTCTTCCACATATTCTTCCTGCAAGTAAAAAGAGAGAGATCCTTGTTATGAGCCTACTAGATGGAAATAAATAAAATCTATATTTACTAGAATTTGGTGACTCCAATAAGTAGAAAATGTATATCCATAAGCAGAAATAAACATAAAAAGGCACCATCTATAGTAACTTGAGTGTACTAAAAGATATCAAAAATAAAGAAAAGGGCTTTTTCATACTAGACCACTAACTATTTGTTAATTCTATGTTAGACCCCCATACATCTTCATATTACTAAATGAGACCCCCAAATCCATTAAGTTGCTCTGAATAAAGCCCCAAATCTATTAAGTTGTTTTAAATAAGACCACTAAATCTGTTAAGTTGATTTACATAGGACCCCATTTCAAGCAAATATGGAAACTTTGGCGGCCTAATTTAGAAATAAGAAGTTTAGAGGGTCTAATATAGAATTAAGAAAGATTTGGGGGTCTAATAAAACAGAAACTCCTAAAGAAAAGTAAATGGAGGCCCTGTCTATTACCTCTCCCATCTCAGAGAAAAAGTTGACTTTTTCTGTATTTCTCTTCTATTTCAACCCATGGTTAAACCAGCAATGGACTCAATAAATATAGATAGGATAAAATCCCCCAACATTTACATATTGACAGAAACCCACTTCGGGTTTCAAAAAATTGAACCCTTCATTTCAACTTTACATGAAATTAACTTGGATTAACAACTTCGGTCATAGGATGTGACAATTATCTCTAGTATTATATAAAGATGTATGTAGTTATCATAGTGAAAATTAATTATTAGATCCAAAAATTGATGATCATTTGACTAGGAACTGAAAACGAGGAGGGTAAAGCGTCACTTTTAAAAACTTGGAGGGATCTTTTGCAATTTTTCCTATACAGCTAAACTTAGAAAAAGTGCAATAACTCAATCATATGGACATTGGATACCTGTTACTAAATACCAAACTTATATAAAACAGTTTTCAAAGCCAACTTCCATGACACAAAAAGAACTATCAAGAGATTGAATTGCCTCATACCTGACAAATACAACATGGCTCCACTTCACTGGGTATTTCCTCCGTAAGGGATATATATTTCCGCTGCTTCAAGTGCTTCAAAATTGTTTCTTCACTGAGCCCAGTGCTCACGTTTCCTATCCTCTCTGTTAGTGCAAGTAACTCCTGCAAAAAAATTAAGCTCAATGTTTAAAAATTATCTTCACAATTAAAAGATATTTCTGATCTATGCAACATAAACTTCATTTTTAATTACCTCATAAGACATGTTATCGACATCAAGTCTCATGTCTCTGTGCCTATCATGCAACTCGGCAGCCCCTCCATAAAGTACAGACGGGTCAAACAACAGCACACCCTGCACTCCCTGTTATAATATCCACATAAAATCCCGAAATGAAGCAACTCTAATGTAACTAATACTTACTGGTAACGGTGACTCTTGACATGAGCTTATGGTACAAAACAAGAAACCAAACATGTGTGTGCTTCATTGAGGAATTAAAAAGAACAAGACCCGGGGGAAAAAAACTAGGAAGGACATGGAAGGAAAGCTTTAATGAGAGCAAGTGCACAGACAAAGAAAATAACAAGGGTTGTGAAGGAAAATTTTCTTGAAAAGGTAACTGAACTAAAGACAACAACAGCCGTACAACAAAATCACAGTACAAGTTATATTGCTTAATTGGTTTGGCAAAAATGAATGTCATCCATCTTAAGATGTATGGTTTAATGCTAATGTGACATTTATGTTTTATGCAGCCCTAAACTGTACCTAAAATCCAAAAGAATGCAAAGCCTTTCTCTCCTCATTCTCTTGCCAGCATCATTATCATTTCAACATGAAGTCCAGTATTAGAAAAAATGGAAAAATAAAGCCCGGATATTTCCCCTTCACATTATCTCCGGCCATTACCAGAACATTTTCAGGAGTGACAAAATGTCACTCCGACTAGGAAAATGTTGCTGAAACATTTCTTCATGAGATGCAAGCAAGTGAAGTGATTCTCTATAACAGAAGGTTCTTGAATTTAATTAAGGACGAACAAAAGGACTCCTGGAAAGACAATTGGTTGTTCATAACAAGAGAATGGGTAAATTTTCCTACACTTGCAAATGGTTCAGGGCATTGATATAGTAGTAAAACAAAAGAACTAGATGGAAAGCTGACCTCCAGTTGCATATGTTCCCCCCTCCTTGCAAGTGCATTACGAATCTGCTACAAACAGAAATGGGACATATGGGAACAATAAGGTCAAATAAGAGAACATAAGGTCGATACAATCGTTTAAGACAGAACTTCGAAAATGCACATATCCAGTAAAAGGAACTAAAACTACAAATATGATTTTTAAGCTCTTCCTCCAATGATCAACTAAGAACGGACCACCCCGATTTTGTAAAGCGTGCAAGATTTTGCTGATATAAAAGAAGAAAGAGCATATGGACTTAACATGCTTTAAACATTCATCTCCATGTTGTATAGTGGCATGAACACACTATTCAGGAAAGAATGTAGGTATACATTTGTCAAGAGAATATATAACAATTGGAAAAAAGTACATATTTGTCAAGAGCAGTGTTCTAAATGTCCGATGTTGGGGACATGCCGAATAGAAAAATTCTATATCTGATGGCGGATATTGGAGATATTTAACAAATATCGGAGTGTCATATGTGTATGTGGAGATCTTCAACAAATATCGGAGTGTCATCTGTTTGTGTGAAGATATTTAACAAATATTGGAGTGTCATGTGTATGTGTGTGTGTGCATATTTGTCAAGAGCAGTGTTCTAAATGTCCGATGTCAGGGTCATACCGAAAAATGTCCGATGTTGGGGACATGCCGAATGCAAAAATTCCATATCCGATGGCGGATATTGGCGGATATTAATATCCACACTTTGTTGGACCAAAGAATGGAGCAATTGAGAAAGGTGGTGTTTTTGAAAACTTTTGCACAAGAATTTGGTCTCAAACGAGCCCTAACTCTTTTTTCCGGTAACTTAGATAAGCGGATATTTGTTTGGTTTCAGACTTCGATTAGACCATAAATCCAAATCAATCTTTTAAAACAAATAAATGTCCAAATCGATATTGCAATATTTTGGCTGATTTTCTAAGGCTGAAATGTCACTTGATATATCGGAAAAAACACATATATCACCCACAAATTGCCAAAAGCGATAAAGGATATCAAAACCATATCGCTTTGCAGCAAGCATTATAAAAAAAAACACATTGACCAATATATCGGCCATGTAGGGGATATATAAAACAATGGTCAAGAGAATATATAATACCAAGACACAGAATTATTAGCAAAAGGATTCATACAAGTAAGCAGTGTGATATCTTCAAGTATAAAAATTCACTGACTGTTAAAAAAGTTAAAAGTGCATGATATGAACCTCTGATAAAACCCTGCTCCTATCCCTTGTAGCTGCCAGAACACCATTTGCAGACCTTAAGTACGATTGTTGAAGACGCAAAGCAGCAATATTTTGGTTTCTAAGCTCTTGAAGGTTATTCGAAGGAGCAGAAGAAGATTGAGGGGGAACATTGATGCCCTGAGTTGAGCGAGAGGGCACAGAAGGAACCAAGGACCGCCGAGCAACCACCGGCAACCTCCGTTGATATTGGGTCGGTGGATTTTGATGAGGAATCCAGGTGGGCCCCGATGGTTGAACCACCGGTGGACCCGTTCTAGCTTGTGGTGTTGGAGCTAGACTCAAACTTGACGAGTGTTGCATCAAATGCCTCATATCGGGGGAAATATTGTTCCTCGGTAAACTTGATGCACTAGAACTTTGCCCCGCAATGGATAGAGATCTTGAAGAACTGGCTGTTCTTGAACTAGAAGCTATGTTCACAGGGAAAGGGTGGATGGTCGGGACTAAGGAAGGAAGTTGCAAAGAAGTTCCTCTGTCAACTGCTTGATGTGATGGAACAAATGGATTGGATACTTGACGGGTAGAAAAAAGATTAGAGGTCATAAGATTATTTCCTGGGATCCACTGGTTAGGAGGGGAAACGACAGTTTGTGGAGGGTTGATTCTGATCCGACAATTTCTCTGTGAGCCTTCTGTACTTCCTAAAGTAGTATTAGCACTTCTTGAGTTCAGCTGCTCTCCAGGAGGATTTATACTTAAAGTAGTATTAGCACTCTGGTGAAAAGAAGGACGCATCAAACTACTCTCCCCTTGGTAAAGGCAACTCGGGCTTCCACTTGAAGAACACTGTTCAATGCTTTTCCTCTTGCAGGACAAACGCCGACCATCAAATGAATTTCCACTTCCTGAGGGATTTGAAGAACTACCTGACGAGATAACATGAAGAGAACCGGATGAGCCAGCACTAGAAGGAGCTGAAAATTGACCCATTCCATGAACCAAATTGTGGTCTGAGTTTTGAAGGAAACCGGGATTTTGTGAAAACGAGTGACCATCATCCACTGGATCGTTGTTTAGATTTAAATTCACATTTTCCATGGGAAGCACATTGGTAAATTCCAATGGCCTTTCCTCTGTCCTTGATCCCTGTATCCCATTAATTGTCAAAGAAGGGGCCCAACTATGCTCCATCTTGGGCCCACCATGAGCAACCTGATCTATTGAATGCCGGCTGGAGCTTGGTCCACCTGAGCTCCAGATGCTCAAATCAGCAGAGTCTTCATCGGACAGATCTATGAAAGGTGGATTAGCATCAGTGGCAAACACTGGAGAGTTTGGCAAGTTCGGTGTTTCTACTGGATTGAGAATCACATTGGTCAATAATATTTCTTGATCCATGACAAAGTGCTCCCACTAAACCTGAAGATCTTCTTCAAAAGGTTTAGAGATGGATTCAAAGGTACTCCTTTGGCCTTAAACAGTTGCACAAACTTCCTGAAAGAAACAAAAAATAGTTCGGGTTAGATATTGAATTCCCTCTTGCTAATCTCAATGTTGAAAAAAATGATAACGCATAACGTAACGCTTATTTATTGTTAAGGGTTATGTTGTTGTTAAGGGTTATGGAAAAAAACGCAAAAAACGTAACGCATAACGTAGGTTATATTGTTTACTAATTATTTAGATATTCTATAAATATAAAGAATTTATAATGACTTTATTAATTAGAATCATCAAAATTTTCAAACACAACATCATAATTGTCAAATATAGAAATATAATATCGCAATTTCTTAACAAAAGTTAGTCATACATGACCAATAACCACTCCAAAAAGCATCATCAAATGATCAAATATGTTAAGTTTAAAGCAATCAATCAAGTCTTAACAAAATCAAACACTTCCAAGTTTCAACTTTCAAGTTTCAAGTTGTAATAAACCCTACAAGATAAAATCATCATCCTCTAGATCTCTCACAAAACAACTATGTGTTCTCCTGAAGTGATTGGATGTTGACTAGATTAGAATAGCTTGAAGTAATTAACGCAATTCATTGTAAATAACTTTACATAAAATAAATTTAATGAAAAATAAAAAATAAAACCTTGTTACCTCACTAGAAAAGACTCAAAAAGAGTTGGAATTAATTAAATCTCGACGGTGGAGAATGATCCACGTATCCAAATCCGATACATAATATAACCCAAAAAAACTTATTTTTTAAAACCCTTAACATAACGCTCCATAAAACGCATTTTATTGCGTTTTTTGTACCGTTAAGTGCACTATGCGTTTTTTGCTTGTGTAATGTAACATTTTGGTCCCGTTAGGTAATGAAACGGGTTATAATGAGTTACAAAACGGGTTTTTTAAAACATTGGCTAATCTTCATGACTCGAAAATATGCTATCTTCTCAGGAAGGAAAAACTACTTAAATGCATAACTATTGTCTAGATAGATAGCGACTATTGCATAAAATTATTTGCAACTCAAGCATATCAAACTAGTAGCACTTAAGAAAGTCATATCAAAATGGGAACATGTTAACTACGATGGAGAACACTCATATTCAATTATAGATGAATAATGTCAGATTTTCATACAGAAGCACACTGAACTACATAATGACTCTGAATTACAAAGGTTTGCTAGGTTAACTATTGTCTCTACCAAGATATAACGTTTCTTGATCATCTGTAAACGGAATTTATACTGAAAGTTCTGTATAACATGACACAAATATATGCAGCTGAGTCGGGACAGAGAATTAAAAGGGGACAGTTATGATTTGATCATCTAAGGCTTTAAGTTGTTCTAGGTAGAAAATGATCGCAAGCGGAATTTATTAAAATAAAAATTAAAGAAAAATAAGCATACCAAGGTTCTCTACTTAAAAGAAATAAAAGAAAAAAAGACAAGAAAACTCTAGACATGATAGATAGACATAGATATTATTGATGAATCCAAAAAAGTTTATATTATGAATAGGAAAAGGAAAAGAAAGAAAGAAAGCACGATACAGAAGAAAAGATGCCCCAGAATTCCAAACTTGACAGCCATCAACAGATGCCCCAGAATTCCAAACTTGATAGCCATCAACAGATCTTCTAAATAAATCACTAAAACACCAAATCGATGGATAATCACAGTGGAAAGAGAAAATAAATGAGAGGACCTAACCTCTAGCAACATCTGATCCTGGAAATAAAAAGATTGAGTTAAAGTGAAGAAAATATTTTCTTTCGCTATTTTCTCCCAGTGGGTTATATCATAAAACTGTTTCTTTCACCTCTCTCTTCATACGATATCTTAATAACTCTGAAGTCTCATTTTTCTCTTCCCTTAAAAGAGAACACCCAATAAAGGCAACAACATACTGATGGTTATCAGTTAGAAAAAAGGGAATACGAGAAAATTGGGGAAGGATATTGGTTTAGTAAAGAGAAAGAAAGGGGAGGTGTGGTGGGAAGAAAAGCAAATTTGCAGGAATTTATTATTCTAATGCTAATGCTTAGATAGCCTGGCAGATTTACTAATATAAATAAATAGGAAAGATGGGTCCCTATAACAAGTAAAAGTCTAAAAGACTAAAACCGAGGGGGTATGGAAACATATCAAAAGGAAATTTCTTTGGTATGAATACAAGTGGTGTGATTCACCAGATGACATGTTGCTTACCCTCTCAACTTGACTTTTCCTCAAACTCTGTGTATATAACTAAATCAAATATCGTCTGTAATCTATTTTTCTCTAGAGTGTTCTTACCTTTTTTCCTACAAACTTTAAGTGCTACCGAAAAGGATTAGAGATTTTACAAGAGAAATATTCGCATAAATCAATTTAACAAATTATATAACCTAACCCAAATAAAGTATTCAGTAGCATTTTTGTGGAAGTCCCTTTCTTGTAGGTTTACCACTGTAATTGACAAGAATGTCCTGAAAGATATTAATTTCTCTCCTCATTTGAATTAAAATTTCAATTACAATGAACATAATATCACAAAGTCCAAATAGAATTAGCACAATTGAAATCCATATATTATGATTTCTATTGCCTAACCTTGCATTTTTTTAGTTAACTTTCAGAAATAAGAGTACATTGGATTGTTATTTCATCTAAAATAGCACAATATGCCATTCAACCTTTTTCTAACGAGCTCCGGATAAAGGATTCATGTAACCAAACCCCAACACTTGGGATGGAACCATTGGATTGTTGATGTGATAAAGTGGAGCCTCCTCTAAAAGAATATGGAATCCTGATCAAGTAGGATTTAGAGATTGTCTTCATAATCTATCATCTCTCTCCTAACCACCTCAGACCTCTAAAACTAACTACTGGATTGTTGATAGTTCCAATTTGCCTTGCCTAGATGATGCTAGTGCTTGAGAAGTGAATGGCAAGATCTACATGATTAATAGAATTTATTTTCATCCTCAGAGATACTAACCACAAGGACTGGTTGTGGCATGCATCCCTCCTACATCTATAAAAAATTTGAGTTCAGAATCAGCACAAACCTAAGCTGCAAATGCCGCAAAGAGCTTCTAGAACAGGCAATCTTTTACTTGTAGTACACCTACACAATGTGCTGCTACTGATTACCTTGGTTTCATCCACACCAGTTTCGACCTCGCTGCTTGTAGTCATGCCTCTACACAATGCTAAAGACCACTCATTTTGTCAAGCATTAAGCTTGCAATACATCAAGCCATCCGATCGAATTGGCATGTGTACCAAAAGCTATATATTGTCAAAATTCCAAGTTAATATTAAGTGCTTTTAACTTTCTTCATACTAGTTTACAAGCATGCATCAATATCATCTGCTTTGTAAACAAAATAACACTGCAGATAGCACAACTGCTATCTACACTTGTTTTCTAAGCATTTTAACAATCTAATAGCATCTTCACAGCAATCATAGGTATCATCATCATCGTAAGAACAAAAGCCAGAGCTCGAAAAAACTAAGACATGCATTAATCGATACCAAAGCTAAGACCTTTACCATCTAATCCGATTCAACAGCTGATCAAAACAGCGAACAAAAAATCAAGATCGGAGCTTGGTGACCACAGTGAGAACCCAAGACGATTTCATCAACAAAAAAAAACTGATCGAGAAGGAATTAACTAAAAAAAAAATCCGAATAAAAATATTCAACGAACCCAGATTCCAAAAATAATCTAACATGATATCCATCCACAGATCTTCCTCATAGCTCAACACAACATCAAAATTGCAAGTAATCAAAGAAAACTTTAAAAAAACGTACCTTTGAGCAAAAAACTGATCTTAGAACCAAAAGATCGAGCTGAAACAAAGAAGAAAAACAAGTTTTTTTTCCTCTTCCCTTCCCCTTAAAAGAGAAACCCCAATAAAGCCAGCAACTTTACCGATGTCTCCCAATTGGAAAAGGGAAAGAGGAATTTCTAAATAAAAATAGGAGAAGACGCTTGGATTTATGATAAGAGGTGAGAAAGAGAGAGGAAAGGGGAATTTGGAGGAATTTTCTCTTTGCTAATTGCAAATGAGAGCTTGGATTCTCCTCCCCACAGTTGCTTGATTTTTTTTTTTTTAAGGTCTAATTTATTTTATACTTTTAGGGCATAAATAAATAGGGGAAGAGGTGTCCTCATCAGAAGTAGAGGAACCAAAGGGTGTGGATGCATAGAGAAGGGGGGTTTCTCTTGGGATGCATACACATGGTGCATCTCACCAGGACACATGTTGCCCCCCCACTCTCTACTTTCTTTGCTTTTTTGTCAAATTCTAGGATTTTATTTTTTGAATTTACTTTCTAAATCTTGAGTTTCCTTTTTAATTTTTTATTGGGAATATTTAAAATCTATTTTTATTTGGAAACTTAAAACTTTAGAAAGAGCTACAATTTTATATTATATAAATCTCTATGTGATACGGATTATCTATAGCTGTTAACAAGACTTGCGATTTAAAAAGTACTCGCATCTTGTTTAAAGAAGCTATATACGGAGTTGGATAAAACTGCAAATGAGCTTTTCGGTAAGTTGCTTACTAGATTTACATGTCTAATTAGTTAAGAAAAACTTCCTATTAGAAATAAAGTTTTTAACAAAAAATTGATACATAAATGTCCAGTTCATATTCTATCAAAACACTCTGCATGCGGGGAGAAGGGAGAGGGTTCTTAAACTTATAACGAGCAACGAAAATTTTTTAGCGTAGGATGTGATGCAGTTATTTTTATTCAATTGCATTTAATTATGGTTCCTTGTTACCTAAAATTACACATATGTTCATTTTTTTTTATTAAATTTGAAGTTAATTATTTTATTTGTTGAATTATTGTTTCAATATTAGCACAACATACACAATATACTAATTGCGGTTCGAATTTTCTTCATGGAAAAATTAAATAAACTACTTGGGCTTCTCGTACACCTCTCTCTTTTTTTAATGGCTTCTCGTACATCTCAATAGGCATATGATAAGCATTTGCATTTACTTTTCTCACCCTCTTATGAACACAAGGACCAACATAAAAAAAAGTTGGATTCGGAATCTTTTTTTATATGCTTGTAATAGATAGTTCACCATTTTGAGTCATCCCATATATAAAACTACCAAAAAAACATGTATACATAGCAATCTACCGGACAAACAAAAACATATACAACAATAAAGGAGCATAGGAAGAGAAAAATCATAGGGTTTTTAATGCTATGTTATAAGATTGGGAAAATAAAACATGGTAGGTTTTCTAAAGTCAATTTGGGAGAAACAAGTTAGGTTTGGTTTTCTCCCTTCATATTTCATGTTAAGTAATGATTGGTCTAGTTTCCTTTAGAAATACCATCAATGAGAGATATTTAGGTGTCCATGTTTGAGTATTGTCTTACATGTAGAAGTGATTTCATGACACAATGGACTAAGATATGATATTAGATTAAAGAGACACTAGCTCATGTAGCAATGAATCACACTCAATCAACAAAGTTCTTTTCAACAATAGCATTAACTTACGCAATGTTTCAAGCGAGAGAAAAGTCTAATGTCAAGTGGAAGGAAACATGGAAAATGTGACGCAAATAGTGTGAGCACTGATTAAGTTAAGATTAAGATTGGTGTTAAATTCAACTCAAGCTTGATTAGTGAGGGTGCAAGGTTCATATCATCGTGTTGAGGGAGAATGTAGTGGAGGGGAGCGGAAGAAAATTATATAATTTACTTTCGGGACTATTGTTAATATTATATTATTACTGTTAATTTTCTCCCCATTCATCGACGTACATATTTGTTTGAACGTGATAAAGTTTAAAAAAATTGCAAAAACTGAAGGTCGTCGTCATATATTTTTAAAGAATAGAGCCTATATAATTTGGTTTCGAAAATCGTTAATTGCTCATTTACTTCATCTATAAAACTTATATCGTGATGCATTAGCATATTAAACGAATGCAAAACACAATATGACAATTATACTACAGGTTAATCTGGTAACTCCCCGTAAAACCAGTTTTACTTTCAAAATAGTTAAGTCCCGAACAAAGAGATGAAGACAAAAAAAAAATCATTTTAAGACTATTAATTGGTTTGACAAAATCAGTTCAAGACTTGATCTAATTTTGGCCAAACTAGGATCAGGACTCAAAATGTTTTTCTTTTTTCCATGAGATCAGTTTTAAGTTGAGTTGCCAAACAGGTCATCCTGAATAGCACGATTTGCTTTATGTTCCTATTTTTCTAAATTTCCATATAATTTATGCTTTAATTCTTTATGTTAAATTTCTTTCTAAATTTTATGAATTATCTTTTTCTGTGTTTGTACTGTCCACATGATATTCAAGACCAATTTGTTCTTCTTAGTATCCAAAAGACATCACCCACCCCTAAAATCCAATCCAAATTTATCCTTTGCTACTAAATCCAACTTGTTGTTCTATCGAGAGAGGATATTTATGGGGATATTTATTTTTTGGCCAAACTAATTTAGAAGAAATTGAGGGCCTAAATATCAACATAAAAAATGAAAAAAGGACTTAAAATTCAAATATTAAAGGTCATAGGACCGATGTAAGAAATCTGAGTCGGACTAATAATGCAATTACAAGAAAATTTCAGGTTCTTTCTCCAAAAACAGTAAGGTTCAAGAAAATAATTTAAAAAACGCGGCGGCGCCAGCTCCCATCCTCGACTCCACCGAGAGAACGAAGTTCACTACCAACAAAAAAAAGAGCCCCCAAAAAATCCCCATCCGATGACGATGAATCCAAACCTCCCCCCTCAATACATCCAAAAAACCCTAATTTCTCCATCCCCAATCCCAAACCCTAGCCCTCCTCGGTTCCCCCATCGCCATGGGCTGCGTGCAGGGCAAACCCTCGCTGACCTCGCCCGATCGCCGTGGAATCGAGCGGCTGAAGGCGGAGAATGAGTACGTCGGATACGGGAGGCGATCTTCGGGGCCCGCGGAGGCGGCGAGGGAAGAGGAGGTCGCCGGCGGCGGCGGCGGCGAGGGGGAGAGGAAGATGGAGGATGATTTGGTGGATGGGTGGCCGAGGTGGCTCGCGAATAACGTGCCGAGAGGGGTTCTTGATGGGCTGGTGCCCAAGAGTGCTGATTCTTATGAGATGATTGGCAAGGTATGGAAAAGTTTTGATTTTTCTCATGGAATGTGAATATTTATGTGGAATTTTGATGAATTAGGATGTTTAGCTTTAATTTCTTGATGAGTTGATGATAGGATTGTAAGAATTGTTGTATTTTTTGATGAATACAGTATATTCATGGATGTTTGATTGAAGAAGAAAATTAAGAAATATTATTTTAGTCTCACCACAATTTAATGTCTTGAGATGGGTAAATTTTGTCCTGTATTTGAAAGTTCATGCTCATGTAATGCTGTCCTGATGCTTAGTCATGTAAAGTTTCCTTGAGCTGTTTGATCTAAAATCTAGCTTTAATTATAAATGACTGGTTTTTCAATTCAGCCTTGTGTCAGCTTTATTTTCTCTGCCTCTCCTTCCTCCTCCTCACCGGACACTATGTTATTTGCAAGTTGCACAGTTTCGGACTCTTTAATGCAGATTCAGAGCTCCTTTCGCATCTTGATAACTGTGTGAATCTATGATTTTTTTTTTCAATTATATCTTGTTTAGCTCAATTGTTTATCCATGAATATAACCAAATCAATACATGTGTATGCCTTTTATAGGATGTAGGTTGGTTTTCATTCATTTCTAGCAGCAGTAAATTATAAGAATTGTATTCATACAGTTTCAATCCAATCTGAAACTAAAGATTGAGCCCATCCTGCTGCAGGTAGGCCAGGGGACCTATAGCAATGTGTACAAAGCCCTTGACAAGGACACTGGAAAGCTAGTTGCTCTGAAGAAGGTTAGATTCGACACATCAGAATCTGAGAGTGTCAGATTTATGGCCAGAGAAATTAGGATCCTGCAGAAGCTGGATCATCCCAATGTCCTGAAGCTTGAAGGGCTTGCCACATCAAGAATGCAGTATAGTCTATACTTGGTATTTGAATTTATGCAATCTGATTTGGCAAGAATTATCTCTCTCCCTGATCGGAGGCTCACTGAACCCCAGGTTCTCATTACATTCTAAAACTTTTCGCCATAATGTTTGATCAGAATCTTTATTTTCTGACGAGATCATAGTCTCTCTTTTGTTGGCCAGATTTTATTATTTATGAGGTTTATTCCTGTTAAGCGGCAGTAAAATTTGAATTCTGAGGGAATATTTCTCACTCACTACATGCTCACAAGTACATTTAACATTTGTGCAGGTAAAATGTTATATGCATCAATTACTGTCTGGACTACAGCACTGTCATGAGAGGGGAGTCTTACATCGAGACATTAAGGGGTCCAATCTATTGATAGATAGACATGGAATGTTGAAAATAGGCGATTTTGGCCTCGCCAATTATTTTGATCCCGATAAAAAGCGGCCTCTAACAAGTAGAGTTGTGACTCTCTGGTACAGGGCACCTGAACTTCTACTAGGTACCACAGATTATGGAGTTGGAATTGATCTTTGGAGTGCAGGATGCCTCTTGGCTGAAATGTTTGTTGGGCGACCAATTATGCCTGGCAGGACTGAGGTGTAACAAACTTTTCCTCTCTATACTTGGACTTTCCAGTACTTTAATTGTGATGAAGTTATTAAATCGATACTTGAATATGTCAAATATGGTAGTTTAACATCTTGCTTACTGTCAATTCTATATTCTTCTTACGTCCAGGTCGAACAACTGCATAGAATATTTAAGCTATGTGGATCCCCGCCAGAGGACTACTGGAGAAAATTGAAGCTATCAACAAACTTTCGGCCTCCTCATCTTTACAAACCAAGCATTTTTGAATCTTTGCGAGATCTTCCTGCTTCCTCCTTGGGTTTGCTTACCACACTTCTTGCACTAGACCCAGCGCATCGCGGTACTGCAGCTTCTGCTTTACAAAATGAGGTAATATCTCATCGTGGCCTGACTTCAAGTTGCTTTTTGAGTAACACAAACAACTTGGAGCCAGTTAACTCTGCATCTTCTGCTACATATTAGCTTGTGTTTAACCAGCTTGAATCAAGTTCTATTTCGTTCCTCCCATAGATGTCGGGAACGTGGGACGCTATAGCAAATTGTGACCCGAGTCAATTATCCCGGATTCGCAGTGGAACACGACCCAATTCACCAATTCCAACGACCCGATTTAGAATTCAAACAAATTAAAATTTTGAAGAAAATAACTCTTTTTCAAAAGAATAAACAACAAAAAACATGAGAAATTAAGAACATAAAGTTCTTTTACCATTATTGATATAAACTAGCATATTTATTAAATTTGACTCTTGCGAAACCTTTGATTCCTACATTTAAGAACCGAACCTAAAGCGTACCACGTTCCCTAGCATACCGTATAAGCCGACCCCCTTGTACCTGATTTCTAATGAGTGGTATACCGCGCTACCGTTCCCGTCTCGTGAACCAGAACGAACCGGGTTCCATGCAACTAAGGTTCCACCTCAATGGACTGTGGAAAAAACAAAGAACAAAAGTCAGTCAAAACCTCTAGTTTCATTGTGAATGGATTGACAAGAGAGCACCAGTATCCAAGTTTAAGGAGTAGAAAGAAAGTTGGCGTGCTAAATGCACTAACTAGAAGAACTATGATTCTGTCGGTCAAAAAGGTGAAGCTCAAAAGTAAGAATAACTGTGAAAGAAGTCAGATGTCTAGAGATGTATATCGATGATGGCCAGGTAGAAAAGACATGTAGCACTCTATTTTGAGATTGTATCCCTGAAAGTCAGCAATGAAAGGCCTTACTGCAATTTCCTCTGGAAACAATATAAATATTTCGATGAAATTATTTAAGATGAATTCAAGTAGGGGATGAAGAATATAGATGTTCATATTGGCAACTTCCATACAGGGACAAGGAATATGAATATGTAATAGAGGAGCAAACTATTCATTGCAGTGATATCTCAAAGGACTTAAGAATACAGGTTATAATGAATGTGTAAAAATGGTTAAAGAACATGACTATACATCCTATATGAAACCCCATTTTGTTTAGGTGTGTGAGGCAGCAACGACCAAGAAGAATAGACATTCCCGGCTAAATCAAGCAAACATATAAGTCTTATCAAAATAGTTATAAACATTTTGTGAATAGGGGACATGATATTGACATTGCCATAGAAAGTGTTAGCTGACTTTTATTTATAGGAACACAAATAAACTACAATTACATAATCTTTCAATGTGGGTAAATAAGGAGGGCGCAGTTGAGGGGACAGGTTTTGGGTTTTCTTTTCTTTTCTTTCTTTCCTTTTTTTTTTTGGGGGGGGGGGGGGGGGGTGGGGTTGTTGGGGTTGGGTTGGGGGTGGGGGAGAGGAGGAGAGTTTTTCTTGGAAAAATAGGATTAGTATTTTTGGAGAAACATAGCTTGCTTTGATGCTATGTTATGATATGAAAGTGACTCGACGCTAGAGAGGTATAGTCAACTTTTATCCATAGTAAAGCAAGTAAACTACAATCATATAACTTCCGATGTCAACTACACAATTTTGGAATCCCCAACGCCCTAGGATCCTCATCACTAATTATAATATTATTAGAAACATTGTTACACATAATACCTTCTTCCCTTTTTTTATTTATATATTTCCCAACAACTTCTATACGGCTCATCTTTTACTAATGTTGTAACGGTTGGTTTTTTACCTGCAGTTCTTTAGTACGAGCCCATTGGCTTGTGATCTTTCTGGTCTGCCTGTTTCTTACCAGGAGGAAAATGATGATTCAATGCAACAACGTGAAAGGAAGTAAGTAGATAATCAAAAAAATTCAAAAAGTTAAATAAGTTACCTTCTTAACAATGTTAAGATATTGCTTCTGTTGTTATGACTAGTTAAATCTAAATGAGAAAAGGCGTATTAGACATGCATCTACTAATGCTCAACATTCTTTACATGGTGTTAAAATGAGTTTTCTTCTCATAAAAAGTTTTAACAATACTATGACTACTATGTAAGATTGATTGAAGTTCACAACTTGGAGAATTACTTTTGAGTTTTGACCTTTCGTTATAAAAATCTTTCAAGTGGTATGTTTTCTTTGTCAATTCAAGTTTCTTCCGCAAGAATATTCAGTTTTCTTCTTGCAGGCGCAAATCCAAGATGAAGCAACGGCCTCGATCACAAAAAGAAAATATGATGAAATTGGAGATGGACGTGTTACCGAGGGGAAACTATCAATATTCTTCCAAAGAGGTACATAATGTTGCCTCTGGCTCTTTCTAAAAACACTGTTCTAATCAGTGATCACTTTGCTAACGTCTTTCTTCAGTCTTTCTTTGTCGCACCAGTGGGTCTTTTATTTGAGTGGTTGAGTTAGCAAAATATTAGTTTAGGCTCGACCAACTTATCCACTGAGGAACTTAGAATCAGTTGTCAAGCCTTTGTATCTTATTTTAGCATAATATGCAATCAAATTTAATCTTAATTTGTCAGAGTCTGTAACTAAATAAGGCATCTATGTAATTGACTAATTTGAGTTCAGGATCTACCTAGGGTTTCCATGAAACATGATACTAATCATAGATAGCATTTTAGGAAGGAACCATGTAAAAACTCGGTGGTTAACCCTTATCAGGTCGGAGTAGCTTGGAAGTTCTCCTTGGGCTGCTACCATGATATGTACTAGATTCCAAATATATAATGAACTATACAATTTGAACAAAAGTTAATAGACTACACTTGCCGATAAAAGCTGTGGAAGGTTTGTATTAAAGAGTTCGCATCACAAAAACAGATTATTGTCTCTTTTAGTGGTAATGGAGTAAGAGCATATATAATCTCCTCACATAGCAAAAGTATAATAGAAGAATTCAAATCATTATTGAGGATATGTTGGAAAAACATGCCTCTTATGATTTAACTGATTGTTGATCTTCTCTTGTGTTCTTTGTTTTGGTATGCAAAACAGATTACAATTGCCAATTCAGTGAATAAGAGCATATGAAGATTCATCGCATAACGAAAATTCGATAAAATGTGGGTTGTTTGCACTTTAGTACCCCAAAGTTTCACCACTTCTGAACTTTGATTCCCTAAAATTCTATTTTGTCAATGCGATACCCTAAAGTGCGAAAATGTTGATGCTAATTTTGTTGAAGAAGATCAGTATAGAAAAATGAATGAGAAACAAATTTCTTACCAAATTTCAATTTTTTTTAGTTTGGGAAAGTGAGGAACAAAATTAGTGCATTTGGATATCAAATTACACAATTAATCTCAATTTGAAAACTTTGGGTATCAAGTTGTCAAAATAGAACTCCAGGATATCAGAGTTAGAAAAGGGTGACACTTTGGGGTATTAAAGTTCAAATACCCATAACATAATTTCAGTAGAATAGAAAATAGAGTTTCCCCAATTTTTTGGTCAAATCATTGTTGATGATAGTCTTCACCTTTTGTTCTGTGATTTTAGCTCGCGAAAAGTGGAGAGCTGCCATCACGTATTCAAGAAATTGGCAGCAGCACTGCAAGTACTTCCTCAAGTGTGAAGGCTGAAACTTATACTATCTCACCTCAACCCCAGTCATCAATATCCTCCACACACTCCAAACTATCGTCAATAACCGAGTACCATCCCTCCTCAGCCAAAAACATCATGAACCTACCTCCTTCCCTCTTCAAACAATCACCAAGAACAGAGTACCATCCTTTATCTGCTAAAAACATAATGAACCTACCTTCTTCACTCTTGAAACAGTCATCAATAACTGAGTACCTCTTCAAACAATCACCAAGCATGGATTATCTTCCCTCTTCTCACAATGTCATGAACCTACCTCCTTCTATCTTTCAACAATCACCAAGAACAGAGTACCATCCCTCGTTTGCAAAGAACAAACACCTACTACCTCCGGAAATTGCCTCTAAAATTTCCGCTGATGGCAGCAATAAAGAAGGCGTTGACAAAATGCAGCATGATTCTGAAAGGATCGATGCCTTGGAACGCGATTTCAAAGGCCTTGATTCCATGCAATGCCTTTTCGAAGGTTTCAGTGTCATGCCACGCTGTTCTGATTTCAATAAGAGGTCTGCCTCTATGCCGGATATTGGCAAGTTGATAAGGGAGGGGTTGTCCGAACGTTAAGCTCTTGATGATTAAATCTGTAGGTTATGGTCATGAAAGAAAAAGAAATAGTTTTGTAGATAATAATGCTACCTACGAGCTCTTTTAAGATCTATTGTCTTTTCTGTTCGCATGTTATTCTTTGACACTCCGAATAATTTCTGTTGGAGATTTTCTTTGTTCAGTTACAAGGTTGAGTTTAAGAAGAGAGAGGTTTGTTCTGTTCATTTCAACTATGGTATCTAGTGATATCTGCAGTTACAAATTAGTTTGCAGTGTTCATAACATGTTCAATAAAACATTGCATCTTAAGATAAGACGGAGAAACATTGCTTAGGCATATATTTAATATCTTTAATTAAGTTTTTTGTCAATTGTCAGGATGTTTTATTGAGAAGAGTAGTGATAACTGTACTATAAAAATTATGCTACTTTTGTACTCTCACAAACAAAAAAAGTAGAGTATGGTCCATGATAACTCATATTTTTTCTTGACGAAAGGACCCCACACATGGAAAATTATAATTGTACTATAAGTTTTATACTATTTTTGTACTTCCACTTACATATGTGTAGAGTTCTTTCTTGAAAATTGTCAAGAAAAAATGTGAGTCACTATAAAGGCCACTCTTTTGTTTGTGTCAGTACAAAAGTAGTACAAATTGTTGTGTACAGTTATCATTACTCTTGTACTACAAGTTTCATGCTACTCTTGTACTATCGCTAAGAAATGTGTGGAGCTTATAGTACATTATCACGGACCCTACTTTTGTGTTTGTAAGAATACAAAAATAGTATAAGTTTTTTAGTAATCACTACTCATTAAGAAAATATCTAGTGAGAATGATCCATGATATTTTAAATGTGCATCTAAAGGATGCCAATTCTAAATCTATGCACGAATCCTAAAATCTAGTTTTTTAAAGGCTAACATTTATTTATGTACATTTAATGCCATGGACCCCAGTATACTTGATACTTTCCTCTTTTATTTTGTTCTCATTAATTATGACATCTAGTGAGACGTGCAGTTTCTTTCAGAAATTAATTTACAGCACCAACATGTTTTATGAAAACACTTACCATTGGAGACAGATACCCAGGAAGGTTACAATTGACCAAGTGTTGACCATCACCTACTTCAACAATGAAAAAAGATTTGGTGGAATATTTTATGAAATTAACATAGATAGGAGATGTTTGTGCATGTGAACACAGAACAACGTAAACAAGTCCTTTTTTATCTCAAACTTTAGATGCCGGCTACATGAATCTTTTCTTCTTCCAACCGAATTTTTACAATGTGTAGTTTGACCCAGTCTACGATCAAACTACGCATCAACATACAGTTGGATTTTCCTACAAAAACCACCTCAATTAGAGATGAAATAAGATAGAGAAGTTAATTAGTTAGTCTCCGTCCACGATTTATTACTAATAATAATATATATATGGACTCTTAAATTTTTTTAATCTGATTATTCATTCTATGAGATTGATCGATCCTTGAGAAATTCCCTTGCTTGATCAATTAGGAGTTGAAGGCCTCTTTGAATTTCATCAACTTTGTCCAACCTTTCAAGTTTCAAATACTAGAAAATTTCGATTCTAGCTAGCCAAAATTGAATTTGTTTTATCGTCTCCCAAAATACTCTCAAAATAACAAAAATGACGTCAATGAGAAGATATTTAACCAAAAGCCAACATGGCTACCAACATGGTTGACAATGGTACAGAGATATTATCATCTACAACATCACTGATGGGAAGCGACTCCACCAGAGTAGCTACTAAGGAAACCAAAGCTACCATCTCCACTGCATTCCCCCAATCCAAGTTGATACATCCGAAAGCCGAAAAATAATAGAGCATCCTAAATCATGAGAATATAGATATCAATAGTACCGCAAATTCAAAAATTATAACGTAATAATGTCAAGGTTATTTCTAGATACACCCTTTATTCTATTTTATTAGCATATATACACCCCTGAGCTTTATGACATCATTATCTTAATCATTAGTTTTTAAACTCTCTAGGAAATCAGGATGGTCAGAATTCGACGTTTGCAAATAACATAGGTACGAGATTCCGGTTTAAAAACTAATGAAAAAAATAACGTTGTCATGGGAGTTACAGGGTGTATGTATTAACAAAATAGAACATGAATAATAAGTAGCTTTACTCCCAAAATAAGAAGGGTAACACAAATCTCAATAACTCACCCAATGGAGGAAATGAAACCGAATATGAACATAGAGATGCTTCCCATCCAGCTCTTATGTTTATTATATGGAAGCTTTGAAGATCCAAACCTTCTCCCTACAATATCAGCAAAGCCTGCAAGGAAAAGGGCCACATTTGAAAAAATGCCTGTAAAGAATATAATGCAAGATTGACGCGCACGCAAATTTTACCATCTCCTCCACTCATCATAGCCAGGACCAGAATCCCAACAGGAGAATCTCGCCAAAACACCAGAACACAAAACATCAATACCAGGACATAGTACAGAGGACCTCTAAGCAACTCCCTGCACATTAATATATTAATGATGTAAATAAATTATCTTTGTAAAGATTTTGATCGATGATGATAAAGGATTTTACTCTGGTTTTCCTTCTCGGGTAAGTGACTTGATTAGACCTTCATCCTTAAAAAATGAAAAACCGTAAATGACGAGCCTTATGCAGTTCACAAGAGGCACAACTGCAGCAAAATATCGAGCTTCTGCTGATGAACTGCAAACAGAAAAATAGTTCCTAACATTTGTAGGATTTAAACGAAAATGATAGGTGGAAAAGGTAAATAGCAGAATTAGACTTCCAAAGATTTCAAATTTGAGGGGGAAAATACCTGAAAAATGGCCAGGCAGACATATAGAGAAGACCGGATAATACATGAACAATTTTTCTGCTCAAGCTCTGATTTAAATTGGAGACGAGTGAGAAACATTGTGCAAGTCATCCAGCTATAATGAGAAAAAAGGGGACAAATTTGAAGCATAAGCAAGGAAAAAATATCCTTTTTAAATAATTCTATCAGAATGGATAAATGAGAACAGATTCCTAGCTTGTATATTCTTTCTGATAAGATAATGGTGACTGTTGGACACAAAACATTTGAGAATACAAGGTTAAAGACACAAGAAGCAATAACCAATTCTTACTTGTAAGTGAGTTAATTGAAATTACACAGGAACTCTTGATCTGTAACTATTTGTGTGTTTTTGTGCCATATTGTGTCTATGTAGGCACATATGTCCACTTATTAGCTTGGAATAAATGGAGATAGAAGGTTGTAAGGCCTCACAAGTTTGGATTGTCACACATACTTTGACTGATACTGGGGGGAAAGACTATCCAAGAAAACAAGCCCAGTATCAAAGGATGAACAGACAAGAAACTTGGCATAAAGAAGGCATTGGCAAATGGTAGTGGATGTCAATCAATTTCTACGGATAAGAACAGATAAAACTTGTAGAGAGGGTATAGATGGATTTTACAGAAGTATGTAGAATGAATGTCTACAGGCACTTGGATACAGCCAGGTGAGGTGAGATAGTCATAGAAGAAGTAAAAAAGGAAGTTGGGGACACCATTGGGACTTCCCGTGAAATCAAGGCTCATTGTGATGAGATGAAGTAATTGATTGTTGTCAGATATTTTCAAGAACTACCATGATGGTATGTGAGGAGTGGCTATGAAGCATCAACACAGTCCTCGTCTTCATGTTTCCATGTCTGATAAATGTCAAATACATGAGCAGCGGACGGCTGAGACATGTTTATAACTGGTAATCCATTTTAGATTTGGAAAGGGGACAAAAACCCAGTTTTGGCTCCTGGACCAACTTGATACTTAACAAGATGGAGAGAGAATACTCATATCTCTATGCAAGCTTGAAGCGGGAAAAAGGATTCCTGAAAGGTCCATAAGATTGGAGTGAAATAATTAGATTTGGGTTTCGATCAAGGTAAGAGCAGGATTATAATCCAGTATAATGGTCACTAACAGAACTAAACCCACTCCAAATAGGAATTTGACTTGTACTATTAGCTTATATGGCTGGGTCAACTTCAAACCAAGCAAACACTAAACTAGCTAATTTGACCAGAAAACATTTAGCAACGATCCCCAGAGCACTTCCCTCGATGAATACTTGTGTCCGACACACCCGGAAACATTATGCACGTTCATTTTGTCCGAGTTTATAAAAAATCTCTTGTGAAGGAATGTAATGAACTATTACATACAAATCATCTCTCTTTTGTTTCAGTATCTACTTCCCTCCAATGTTTTACTATCCTCCAAGTATTCAAACATTGCTTATTTCAAATTTGTTCTAATTTCATTATTTCTTGCAAGAATACAAAAATCTGACAGTTAAAAGTGCATAATCTGAAGTGAAAACCACATAATGAACATTTTGCAACCCTAGATTAGATTATTTATGAAGCAAAATCATAAAAAAAAAAAACGGAGACAAATCCAAGCTTTTCCATTAGCTCATGCAATCTAACAAACACATTACGATGATAGTACCAATTGATACCAATTCTACAGTAACTACGATGGTCTCAAGGGAATCACAAACAATTTGTCATCCCAAAAACGGAAACCCTAGGTCAAGAATCATCAACAGCACTACATTGAGCACTAATCGAAACCAATGAAGCTCCTTTACTTCATTTTCCACTCAAAAATCTTTCTTTTTACCTCATTTAACCTTCACTCAAAGCTCAAGATCCAATCTTTTCCCAAAAAAATGAGGAATGAAAATGAAAAGAACCTGTTCGATTAGGTTTTGCTTGGTGAGATAATCGAAGGCAAGAACGAGAGAGTACGCGCCGGCCAAAACTAGGGCAGTGGCCCCACCGTCCTGCGCCAGAGCCGACGACATGGCGGCGGCCGAGGTGACGCGGCGGAGTCCGGAGACACGTGGCCGAGGTCGCCAGAGGGCGGGGAGTTTGAGAGGAGGGAGGAAGGACACGTGGCGGCGGGTGGATGAGGGTCTGATGGCTGGTAGGTTTGGGTGAACGAAGAGGAGGGAAACCATCGTCCAATAATGGACAGTAGAGTAGTGGATCACAGTGAAGAGATTTTGTTTGTATTTTTTTTTTGGGTTTTTTCGCTAAAATATCATCATTAAAATATATTTTTTTATTTGAAAAGTACCTTTAAAAAAATCATCTTTAAAATCGATAAAGACCATCATTGGAGATTTTTTAAATATGTAATTCATTTTATTGGTGGGTTTAGTCTTTAGTCAATCACTGTTTGCCAAATTTTTCTTAATTAATATTTTAATTATTCAAGCCATCATTAGTTACACTTATAATTGAAAATACGCGTTAGACATATGTAACTAATGTCAATAATTTGAATATTTCGAACCTTAATTGAGCAGAATTTCACATATAATGATTAATTGAAAACTAAATCTACTTATAAAATGATTTACATATAAAAACTTTAAAGATGATTTTATTTACTCGACCTATTTTAAAAATGAAAACCCATATTTTTTTCTATGTTCTGTTCAAACTCTGGCATTTTTTTTATGTATTATACCCCTCAATCTATAAAATTTGCAAAATTAGGTTTTAAACTGGATATTTGCTAATTTAAACCCTAATCTTACGCTCATTAGCTAACTAGCACTTTCCATGAAGACACCGGAGCCGACAAAGATGGGTATTATAGTAATTTAACACAAACAATCGAGAAACAGACGAGCGTCGATCCAACAACTTTCCTTTTTCTCCCACCGATCCCGAACTTCACACACTCTCTCTCTCTCTCTCCCGCCCTTCTCTCCCCCGAAAATACCCTCGCTCTCACTCTTTCACCCTTAAAAATCCATGAGAAATTACCAATTTACCCCTCTCCTGCTCCTCTCCCTCCTCCTCGCCCCCTCCCCCGCCGCCGCCTGCTCCTCCGGCGCTTGCCAGGTACTCCTCTGCGGCCTCAGCCACGTGCTTTCCCCTCAATCCCTAACCAAAATCGACTAAATTTGACTGCTTTCTTCCAGCTTCTCGATTCTTGCTCACGCGCCGACGACTGCTCCGCCGGACTCTACTGCGGCACGTGCGCCGCCGCCGGCAAGAAGCAGCCCAACTGCGTCCGAGGGCAAGCAAACCAGCCCGCCTCAATCGTAAACCCTACAACCTCTCAATTTCGGCTATTTTTAGGGTTTTACTTCTTTAAAGGGTTTATTGCATTAAAGTTTTAGTATTTTTAACTTTGATAGGCTGGGGTGTAAATTGCCAAAAAATGCCTAAAATTTCACCACTTTTAACTTGAATACTCAGAATTTTGTTTTTGCGATGGGTGTTTTTGCTACAGTGAGGGCCAAATTTAAGTGGCATGTGTTTGGGAAAGTGAAGGAATAGATTAAATGTTTAATTTCAATGGGTTTAGGGTTAAGTAGCTGAAGAGAAATAAGGGATTTAGGTTTTACAGAAAATTCTGTACGTTGATGATACAGAAGATATTAGAATTAGAAGTGGTGAAATTTTGAGTTTTGTTGGGGGCGAACTTAAATTCTGATGAATAGTTGTTGAAATTTATGACATTAAATTGCAATTAACACTTTGAAAATTTTGATCTTCTGTAGGTGAAGGACTTGCCTTTTAACAAGTATACTTGGATAATGACGCACAATTCGTTCTCGATTGTTGATGAGCCGTCTTCTACTGGAGTTCCGAGGGTTACATTTTATAATCAAGACGATACCGTCACGAATCAGCTTAGGGTAATGCTTTTTACAGGGTTATTTTTGTGGGTTGATTTGTTAGGTGTAGTTTAATTTCTGACTTGGTTCTTGATTCAGAATGGTGTTAGGGGATTGATGCTTGATATGTACGATTTTGAGGGGGATGTTTGGCTCTGCCACTCGTTTCAAGGGCAGTGCTACAACTTCACTGCATTTGTGAGTTGCTCCTTCTTTAAGGAATTTTGACAAACAATTCATGTACAATTTGTATTCATAGATTTTTTGTTTGGGTATCAGGAACCGGCGATTAATACTTTAAAGGAGGTGGAAATTTTTTTATCCCAGAACCCTTCGGAGATCGTGACTATAATAATTGAAGATTATGTTCGTGCTCCAAAGGGGTTGACCAAGCTATTTACGGATTCTGGGTTAACTAAGTATTGGTACCCTGTGACAGCGATGCCTGCTAATGGTAAAGATTGGCCGAGTGTCTCGGATATGGTTGCAAGGAACCACCGGTTGTTGGTCTTTACTAATATTGAATCAAAGGAAGCAGATGAAGGGATTGCTTATCAGTGGCGATACATGGTGGAAAATGAGCGTAAGTTCTCATGATAGCTTCTGTTAGATAGTCTCGATTTATTATTGGTCATTTATCTTTATCTCATATGTTTGTCTTTTTTTTTTCATATATGTTAGAACATTTATGAAATATAATCTCATTTTTACATTCGTAGAGGTTTTGTCAAACAGGACGAATATCAATCAGTATCAATATATTGGATTTATTGTTCAATGGCTACCTAGCGCAATTTTAGTTTGATATGTTGATAATTAAGATCTTTTGTTTCCATGGTACGAACCACAGCCACTGGCCTGAGCAGCCTTGAGTTTTTAACCAGCAACTATTGATGATCTTGCTAAGTTCATGGCAGAGAAGTTGAAAGATGGGTTAAAACCCTGGATGCACATGTTAACTTTTGAATTACTTGTTCATACTTCTTGCCTGTAATTATGGGCACTAGTATATCTTGTAAGGACTTTGGAATGTGTAGAATTTCAATGGCATTTTCTTAACAAGCTAATTCCAACATACATCAACAGTAGCAAAGCCATTATCCCCAATGATCGACGTCTCTGAATTCCTTTACTTCCTGGAAGGATTCATTCCACATTTATTCAACAAAAAGTATGTTGGTTGTGACAATCCTCCTTTATATGGGCTTGGGACTGGCAAAAGTGCAGGGTGTTTAAATAATGCAAGAGTTTCGTTGTTCCATCCTTCCTCTTGAGCGTTGGACAGATTGCAATATCTTGTTTCTATCGCAAGCTGCTAGTAATCTTTTTTTTTTCTTCCCGTGGCTCTTTAACTTTGTACCCATTGCTTATTGCAAGATCTTAGCCCCTCGGGAACTCAATGTAAACTCCACATTTTTTTTAATTTACTGGATGCTATGAGTTCTACCAAAAGCTCTGTCTAATTTCCAGCTTATTCTTCCCAGAATTAAGTCGTTCCGCCTGAATTAATGTAAAACATACGTCAAACATCTTGCTCTTTTACTCTACCCTCTTACTACCTATAGCTTGCATATTCATTACTTTGACAGTGATCTTGCTGTGAGGCATCATTTTTTTCAGGATCTTTACTTTTTTATATCATTTTCTATACACGGATTGAAACATGATATTGATGTTCTTACGACAAGCTAGAAAGCTCTTTTCAATTTTTCAATCAGACTGAATAAATCGATTAGTAAGTAGATAGAGGCATAACAAGGCAGCAAATTGGAACAATTTTCAATACTACTTTCGCCAGCTTACTTAAACTTATTGTATCTTCCATTTTAGCAAATAATGGATATAGTGTCATTTTCTTGTGTCTGTTTCTGTACAAATTGGATGCTCTGGTCAAGATAGCAAAGGCAGATGTGTCTAGTCCACATCTAGTAGGAGTATAGATATATAGTTTATTTAGAGAGAACTGGTCAGTCCTTTTTAGGGAACCATCTCGATTCATGGGCGTTTGCACCGAGTAAGCAGCATCACACCTCATGGTATACCTTCATGCTTGTATTTCTTGGAGACAATATTGTAATGTATTTGAGCGCAATGTGGACTTCACGTATTGTGGTGTCCCTTGGCATCTCACTCATGCTTTCACATTCTGATTCTTCAGTGCTATTTGGTGTTTTTGTAAAATGTTTTGAGGTTCTATCTCCATTGATTTTAAGTCAGTGGTTGAGCTCAAACTTATGAGGTATGTGGAGATATTGTTGGAAGTGTCTTGTGTGCTATTTTCATGTCAAGTAAAGAGTGGGTTTAATATGACATTGACTAGGAGTAATGGATGAGGTAATAAGTTTGGACCCACGGTTTAAGATGACCTGCTTGGGTCAGTGTGGTTCAAGCTAGCCAATCAATTTACAATGACGGGTTTCTTAATGACCAATGGGGATTCTCTCTGATGTAGGAGTCTGTCTTGGGAAAACTTGCTTTATCAAATACATAACAAATCAATTCATTTATATATTTATCAAGCACTAATTTTCGTAGTTTGGACACTTGGTACAATTTTAACTATAGCTTCTTTTCTTTGACATTCCCAAGCGTCAGGAATTGAAATGTTTACTAGCTCATCTCTTTATTTACGCCAATATACAACTCTTATTTGCTTGCCTCTCATCAATTGGCAGCTGGAGATCCAGGGATTGTTGCAGGCTCATGTCCCAACAGAGAGGAATCACCACCACTGAATTCCAAATCATCATCTCTATTTCTTATGAATTACTTTCCAACAATTCCTGTTCAGAATGAAGCCTGCAGAGAGCATTCAGGTGCACTTGGTGAAATGGTTAATGTATGTTACAAAGCATCTGGAAATGTAGTGCCTAACTTTTTAGCAGTCAATTTTTACATGGTATGACTCCATCTTAACACTTCTCTGAGAAAGATAAATCAGAAAATTCATTTAGAAGGGAAATATGAATAAGATACTGACATAGTTGCAATCGATGCAGAGAAGTGATGGAGGAGGTATATTTGATATACAAGACAGAATTAATGGATTAAACCTCTGTGGATGCAAGACAATTGCTGCTTGCCAGGTATCTCTCGAACCCAAAATCTGATGTTTTGTCTCTTTAATGAACATCATTAAGGAATATCAGATCCTATTTGATATTTTCCTGTCATTATCTGAAGCTAAAGCAATTGTCATTTTTTTTCTGAACTCACCCATAAAAATATTTCGGTATCCTTCTCATCAATTTGTACTCTTGTCTTTTACACTTCTTTCTCAAAATGGAGTAAAATTCGATGGATTCTTACTCCACCCCACCCCCACCCCAACCCCACATACCCCAACCACGCCTGTTCCATGTAACCATATAGGTACATTTGTAAAGTTGATCTTTTAATTATGGCCTCAGTATCGTATGCAAATTATGCAGTCTTAAAAAGAATGTAATGTTGATAGACTAGTTAGTGGCATCAAACACTAATCCATAACCTAGACAATCTGGACCGTGCATTATGTCAAAAACTAAAATTCAAAATGTTTAAACAGTAGAAACTTAAAAAAATTAAACAGATATGCAGTGATACCCTATCTGAACTGGTTTTGTGTCACGCCTCAAAATCCGCAGCATAATCCTGAAAAAATAACTTATCAATAAAATACTTGCATTGTAATGAGTCATGCCACGCTCCAGAAACTGAAAACTAACTTTCTATAAACATTTGGAATTCTGCATGAATCTGATCTGCTTGATACCTTGTTCTGGATGTTCTTAAGAAATATAACCACCAAAGCCTAAACTCTTTACTTCTTGTTTGACCTTTTCAAGGTTAATACAATTTGTTGAACTTTTATTTTTTCAGGCTGGAGCTCCGTTTGGAGTGTGCAAGAACATCGGATCGTCTAACTCTAATCCTACCCCATCAATTAATAATAGAGGAGGTATTATCTCCGGAACTATAGAATTGTCGGGATCAGCTTCTACAACAGTCCGCACTTCTGATCCCCTTCTGGTAAAACTGCTTCTTACATTACCAATTACGGTATTGTTATTGTAGTCTTTATCACTCACCATGTCACAGTGTGCATTATTTGTTAACGAGTCTTTTTCCCCCTCTCTCTTTATGAGGACTTATTTTTCCCTACGAACTGTATTTGTATCAATTGTACAAACTTAAGGGTCCAGGTTGTTTAATTGATTAGTGAGGACCTTTAAGCAAATTGTTGGCATATTGAAAGAGCAAAGCACAAGTAAATTATCACTTTACCACATCGCAGTGTGCATTATTTGCTAATGAGAAATAAAAAGTCATAGTAATTTCTATATCTTTGTTGAGATAAATCATTTATACTTTATATTGATTTAGAAATATATCATCATAAGGGGAGTAAATCATCTTAAGCTTCCTTATAAGGTTGTTGGTGCAATTATTTTACATAAGTTCTAGAGTACGCTATTATATGTTTTAATGTGATTCTTCATGTTAATTATTGTACAAATTGTGCGATTGGTTATTTTTATGGAGAAGCACATCCCTGTTGTCATGACAAATTCGATTACTTATTTATATAAGTGTAATAAGATTTATAAGAATTTTAAACTTTGTACCAAATTATTATAATGTGTTAGATATAATAGGCTTTGAGTTATTTAGAGAACATGTATAAGATAGCTTAGTATAAATAAGTAGACATATTTATCCAAAATGAAAAGTCTATTGGTTATTCAATACAGTTTACTCAATAAACATGAATTTACAAAATCTCAACGTTCACTTTGTCCAAGCATGCAAGGTCTTCAGTTTATAAAGATATTTTCTGTAATTTCTAATGTATAAAACTTAGAAGCGTGTTTGCAAAAGAATCAATAAGTTAAAGCTCTCATTCTTACAATTCTAGTTGGAGAAGTAGTCATCTTATATATTGTGGCAACTTCATAGAGTATAGTATAATTTTCCTTAATAATTGAATTTCAAGATCAGTAAGTGGATACTTTCGATGGCGGAAACGAATCGAATTGTATTAAGTGGTGTTCGTATTTGTATTTAAAGTTTTGAATTTAAATATGAATTGAATATCACTCTCTGAATCTCCTCAAAGTCAAATACAAATACTTTCTGAATATTCTTAAATAGAGTACGCTATATTTATTTTATTAATGATTTATATTTTACAAATATTAAACTATGCAATTAAGACTATGCTTTTATTTTTGTTAAGAAAATTTGGTTTAAAATCTAATATAATGAAAGTTTGTCAAAATCAGTAAAAGTTCAATTAATGTAAAATGGATCGGAAACAGAACATCATTTGTGTAATAATGCAAATTATAAGAGATGAAATTTTAAACTTATATTTGATAATCAAATTAATTAAATATAAATCTGGTTAAATTCTATTCATTTATACAACTATTTGTTTGCAGTTAAATGAGCTTCCAAATTGGTCATAACGGAATAGTTAGTAACGAATAATTTTCTAATTATTTGGTACATTTCCACCCTGATTTTCCATGGATTACTTCCTTCGATAAGAATGATTCTGGTCATTATAAATTGTTGAATGATGCTTTAATTAGTTATATCTAAATTTTCTTCAAAATATATCATATTGGTGAACAATGTAAACATTGAAACCTCTAAGGGTGTTTTCTGCAAATTGCAAAATTTTTATAGTATTTTATATAATTTATGGATTTTGTAGTGTTTATAAGATTGATATTTTATGGGTGCGTTTTTAAAAATTTTGATCGTTAAGAGTTGAATGATAAATGAGTTAAAGTTAAACGGGTTGACGGGTTGACCCGTTTATGACCCGATTAATAAATAGATTTTTTAGGTCGACCCGTTTATAACCCGACCCATATAAAGTGACTCATACCCATTTATAACGGGTTGGGTTGGGTCAACGGGTCGGGTCATAAATTGTCACCCCTATATCTCTCGACGAAAACAATTAGGGGGTGTTAGTCAACTGGAACATTTTTAATAGAAGTTGAACAATTTTTAGTATGGGATAATTTTTTAAAGTGGGATATTTTAGTGGGATAATTGGGAGTAATTTTTTAAAATGAGAAATTTCAGTGGGACAATTGTTAGTATAATTGAGGATACTTTTCAATAACCAATAAGCATATAAGTCATGCATTTTGATGATAAGACTATTATTTCTATATTTTAAAACATACTATTATTAATAATAATTATTTACTTTAGTGTTAATTAATCTTGAAGAACTATTGGATATACTATAATATATTATTATTATAATAATTTGTAACTTTTTATTTTTGGAATTATTATTGTAATACAAATAAAAACAAAGTTTTTCCTTTTTTTCTCTTTCTTTTTTATTTGCTAGACATCATTCCGTCATCTCTCAATTTTAATTAATTTTTAATAAAACATGAATTTTATAATTTTAAATTTTAAATTAATTATATAATTCTAATATTTAATAACAAATGAAAAATAACATTAAATAGAAGGTTAAGAAGAGATGTGATCTAATCTTATGGTGTGGTTTGAAGATGATGGAGAAATGAAATATGAAAATAAAAAGCAAATAACAAAGTTTTAGTTTTTTACCATCTACTTCTAGTTTAAAACTTAGAACAATTTGAGAGACTAAAACTCTCTCTTTTCCATATAAATTTGATAAAAATGAGATAAATTTTACCATATCACAGTTCTACTTTTTATCTAGTTCTAGTTAACTAACACTGTATAATTTTATCCTAAGTCTAGTTCAATTGACTAACACTATAAAAATTTGTCTCATAAATTATTCCAATTCTATTTTTGAGTTCTATGTGACTAATCCCCTTAGGAAAGGAAATTTCCCCAGGACTAAAAGTTACAAAGGAGATAAAAGTCAATAAGAAAGAGACAAAAGCATAGAAAGTTGGTTTCTCGGTAGGGACGGAAACGAACCACATAGTTAAGAAATAATTTGTCACTTGTAAGTCTAATTATTCGGTTATTTTTAGATTCGGCAATCTATTAATTAACAGTAAACAAATAATTTATAATATTCGGTTTATAAGCGAATGTAATTTAACAAAATAAATATTCAATTTGATTGATTATCAAATATTTATTTTAAATTTGATCTTATATTACTTGTATATTACACACATGATATTACGCGTTTCAACCCATTTACAATTTTTACTTTGACTTTTGTACTAATTTTGAGAGACTTAAAGGTTCCAAAATAAATTTCAAGCAAATATTTAAATTAAACATGCATAAATCATGGTTATAAAAGGAATAAATGTTATTAAAAATTAAGTTCTTTAGAAAAGATGGAAGTAGTTCTAACCAAATAAAATTATTTTCTTGATTAAATAGTCTAATATTCATAAACTATTAACTAGTAATCAAATGAATATATTTAATATCGAAAAATTTTCTTTTGTTCGAATTCAAGCGGTTCACGGAAAGAAATTCATATTCAAATTCGAAGATGTTAAAAGAAATACAAATATGAACACCGCAGTAGTGATTCTATTTGATTCATCTCCGGCCGTATATCTTGGAAGTCCTCTCTCCAGAGAAAGCGAAATGTAAAACAGGCTATTGACTGAGGAATTCAGATACTAATGAATAATCTACCTGTTTAAGCAAAATAAATTTACAATTAATAGATGATTATGATTTATATTGAGTAAGAAGTGTGAAGAGTGCAAGTCAAAGAGATAAATTGATAGTTATCTTTGACATAATGCATAATGTCTGAGATGTTAATGATAAACTGTGATTTATGACGTGATATCTTTAATATCGAATAAGTGGAGAGAATACAAATTCACAAACTAAGACGTTCATGCCCCTTTCCCCTCTTAACATTCAACTCCTTCAAGATGAGTAGAGAAGACGTTTCTCTAACTCTCGGATAATTGGACAGAAAAAAAAATATATGATGTAGCGAAAGCGTAATCAAAAGAGATAACTAGTCGTTCTCGTACGAGCAAAATAGCACAAACCCTAGAAAATCCTACGAATAGAAAACTTCTGAAATAATAAGAACCAATCTAAAACCCTACATGAATTTGTTCCCTTTATATAGGGTACAAAACAATGAAAAAGTGCCAAACTATCATTTTCCTAAAGTTAAGAGAAATCCTACATAAAGAAATTTCTATAAAAACTAGAAAACTAAAAGTAACCCAGAATTTCACGCGTTGAACCTGAATATTAATATCTTTGAACACGAATATTATTTGGAATCGCGAATTAGTTTTATGTGTAAAGCATTTCCTGAGCTTTCCAAAAACATATAATAATAAAGATTTTATGGAGCAAGTCAAAAGATATGATCCCCAAAGTTGCATCTTAGAATCTGTCCGAAAATACTCTTTCGCTTCAATCGTCCGGCTTTCGCATGATCGGATTTCTTCCAAAAAACATAAATTATTGCCTTCGCATCAAAATACTTAACATTTCCCCTAATTGTAATAAGCTTTTGAGAGATGATACTCTAAATTGTGGTTGAAGAAAACCCTTAAGTATTTGTATTTGTAATTATAAATTGTGATGAGGAGCTTGCACAAGTCACGCGTGTAACATTTGTCTTACATTGGTAGTCAAGTCATATAATTTCTTCATTCATGCATGTTGTGCTTGAAGAGGAAGAAATTTATAGGGTCGATCACAAAACGTCCAATTATCAACAGAATTCCTAAACGCTATGATGAAGATTGATAATGATACTGCCACCAATTAACAAAACAAGAGGAAGAGACGTAGCTTTAAGAAAAGCAAACCATATACAGCAAACAAGAATTCAGGTACTCAAAAAAAAAACAATAATAATGAGAGAAACCAAAAAATAAATAGTACTTAATCTTTTGAAAAATATTCCTTAATCCACATAAGTTTTATTAGTTTAAGGACATAATCCCAGCATTATCTTATTAGTCTCTTCTAATCAAATATTTATAGGGTTGATATCAGTTTTACAACTACTATGATGCACCAAACTCATTTTCATTATTCTTCTAAATAATGCTTCAGGTGCCTCATAATAAAGCATCTTTTTCTTGCTTGCTTCCATATAAGTTTATTTTACAAATATTATATCTTCTACATATAGTAATAGTTAACTAGCTCTTATCTATTTTGTTGGAGGTGTGTGTGGAATGATAATCATTGAACTTTTATTTTTACACAAAACAGTCATAAAATGTCATACGTTCTGAGCAACTAATGTTTGATGCTTCATGTGAATATAGTGGTATTGAATCTATTGATATTTCCACAAGTTATTAACCATAGGCTTTATGCATATTTTTTCTGACTTATATTCGATATCAATTTTCCGGTGTTGCTAATGTCTGTGAAATATTGGAGGTAACTAAAATTTTAATTCAATATTGAAAAAAAGAATGGTGATAAATGGATTTATTAGGATTCTAATTAGACGTTCCTCGACCATTACATTTTCAATTTCCTCGTCTCAAGTTGTTGGATTTTCAAAACATTGAGTATTTCTCGTCATTCTTCAGAAGATGGCGTCGTGCATACTTGTCATAGAACTTAATGGAAGAAATTTTAGGACGACTGCACAAACTTGGAGAAGAGAGAATCAATGACTTGGCCAAGAGAGTCAAGAGAAATAGGCGATTTTCTCATTAATGGGAGGGACTAAATTCTTGTAGGAACCAATTGGCCGAAATACATCTGCACTACATTTTTATTATAATAAGATTAAGACTTCAATGTTTTATGGATTTACCGAAACCGATAGAATCCTAATAAATCTATATTTTCGAATTATATGGTTTTAGTGAAACTGTCACCTCTTTAAAAATGCAAGAGGAATTTTTTTAAACAGGCTTCTAAGAAAAGTAACCATCACAAACAAGAACTAAGCTACTTCATTCACCAATAATAATGAGATAAATCAAACATAAATGGCACTTAATCTTTTGAAAAATATTCCTTAATCCACATAATTTTTTATTAATTTAAAAATATAAGCATGATAAGAATTGAGCTTTTGGAGAAAAAGAGACTATTTTATTCATTGCATTGAGTTGGTTATATACAATAGCAAGAGAAGAGCTTCTAGTATCCTAAGCGATGTTGGACTAAAATAAAGGGATACTATATGCCTAACTACTATATTTAACACCCTCAATCAGACTCACGGTTGGTATAAAACCGAGAATTTAGATAAGATGCGGCAAATTTGCATAGATGGTTGTTGGAGTGGCTCTGCGAGAGGTGGTTGAATTGGAGCACATCATTGGCTGGAATTGCAGGCGGTGATATCTTGTTGTTGCAGAGATAACCGATGGTCACACATGGTGGTTGCGAGAGGAGAGATCTTGAGTAGTGGATCTCAAGAGGACTAGTTGATGGGAAGTTGTCGAGATCGGATCTCGACGAGGACTGGTTTGTTAGGATTATGTCTTTGATTCTTTGTATAACTTCATGAGAATTAGATAGAATTAGAGGTCTATCGTGATTAGGAGATTGAGTCTCATCATGATGAGGAGTTTGTATCATATTCTAATTAGGAAGTTAGACTAGAGATAGGGTTTTGATTTTTCTTATAATATAGTCTTCTATTATTGGAGGAAAAAATAAGGAGAAAAAGAGAGAGTCGTTATTCTTGTAATCTAGGTCAGCAGAGGGCGTAAACCAGATTCAAGAATAGTGTGCGGGAGGCGAGGGTTTCGTAGTCTTTGTCCGTGCAAAAGATTACAATATTGGAGAGGGTTTTATAGTCTTTATCCATGCAAAAGATTACTATATTGGGAGAGGATTTCGCAGTCTTTGTCCACCCAAAAGATTGTAAGGAGAGGGCATTGGAGAGAATGTGAGAGTTGATTATATATGTGAGGTTGAGAAATTAAGAGATGAGAGTTGAGTGGTTCCTCTTATAGTTCTCCCTGATACATTGTAGATTTCTCGTATTGTTACTCCGTGGATGTAGGTCAAAGTTGGTTGATTGAACCACGTAAATCCCGGTGTTCTTTTTCTTGATTGTGAGTATTTTTATCTTGTTGATTGTGGGTTAGCTTTCGAGTTGCAAAGATCGTAGTAGACAGGGAGACTAAAATCCCGAACATAGTTGTTGGCTCAGAGGCAGCGCGAACGGCGAGGGTTCTGATTGGACTTGTGGTTGTTGAGATCAGATCTCGATGAGGGTGAAGTGGCGATGATTAGATGAGATTTGGTCGGGGATCAATGAGGTCTGGGCGAGAAATCTAGTTGGGAAATTTTGTCAAACATGCGGAGTGTGTGAATTTCGAAGCGGTGGAAGTCGGCGGATGACGGCTCAGCGACGGCGTATGGCAAAGGAGGAACTAGAGGCAAGAGCAGCGCGAACAAGACCTTGATGCAGCGAAATCAAACGAGCCCATGATCAACGAGATCAGATCTCAATGAGGCAACAACCTTGATTGACGAGGTAGCACCAGCGATGGACAGGGGTGGATGTCAAGCAAGGGGTTGACATTGAGCATGGGTCGACGACGGGTAACTCCGACCTAGTCGGAGAGGGCAGCAGCCTGGCAATCACGAGTGCAAATGAAATCATGAGGATTTGTAATGACGACGAGGGTCAACAAGTGAGGATGATGACTAGCCTGGTTGGAGCTGATCGATGATAACGAGAGTTATCCTTGGCGGCGGCGGCGGCGGCCAAGAAAAGGTTGCTGTCAAAGTTGGTGTCGAAGCTGGTCTTGAAGCCGCGAGGTTCGGGGGAAATCCTGGTTCGGATGAATAGGAGCTCGCGTCGAACAATACCGTAGATTAACAATATCATTCTGCGAAGTGGCGAGATTAGGGCTAGGGTTTTGCTATGAGTGAATGTTGTGAGTGATGGGGCGATACGTCAAGAATGAATCCGGTGTTAAGGCCGCCGAGGGGAAGCGCGGTTTTTAGCAAAACCCCCCTCGACGGTTCGATGTAGAGGAAGAGAAAATAGGTCTCTCTAGGACTAATAACGTGGCTCTCATACCATGATAAGAATTGAGCTTTTGGAGAAAAAGAAACTATTTTATTCAGTGTATTGAGTTGTTTATATACAATAGTAAGGAAAGAGCTTCAAATCTCCTAAGCGATGTGAGACTAAAATAAAAAGATGCAATATGCCTAACTGCTGTATTTAATAAGCACAATTGCTATTTTATATGTCTCTTATAATCAAAGATTGTATAACTACAATGATGCGCCATTTGAGGACTCATATGTGAGTATAGTCCTACATCGGATACAAAAAAAAAAGTGATGGACTTATTTTGATCTCATGTCTTGGTGCAACCAGAAACCAACACATACCATCGTACACCAAACTCATTTTCCACATCCAACATCACACTTCAATCATCTCAAATACATCGCCTCCACTAATCCCATCCGTCCACCGACCATCCAAACTTACTTTTCAAAGGGAAAATCATTTTGCCAATCCAAGTCAAAAGCAGCGTTGCATGTAGCATTAATACTATCATTAAACTTGCCTTCTAAATTTAATAAATAAAGCAAATTGTCAATTTTTGATCATTTATTTGAACCATTGCATCGATTGTCGGTTCTCTTGGCTTGGGGCCCCAAACTGACATCATACAAACAACACCATGGACCCTTGAGTTCTAAGATGCCGGCTTGGCGGCTTAGTCGGCCATTGAACTAGGAAACACCATCAATTCTTGGGGGACCGGCCGCTTGGACCTAGGAATGGGACCCAAGTTTACTCAAAAGGATATTTCTATATTAATCCCTCAAATCTTTGAGGTTTTAAAACTAGTCCCTCAGGTCATTGAAATTGCCATTTAGTCCCTAGTTCATATAAGTTGTCACAAAATTAGTCAATCAAATCATTAATTGGAGTTGCTACTAGATCCCCTAATTCTTACAACTTATTTCAACTTGATCTTTTCCAACCAAGACCGATAGTAGCAAAATATAAGAAGGGGTCACGTTGGTAATTTCAATGAGTCGAGGGGCAAGCATAAAAATACTAAAGATACGAGGGATTGACATAACATTGAACCCCTTTCTCTAATCAGCATGAACTCATTGTTATGTAATGGGTCCCCAATGTTTAGGTCAACGGCGCATTATTTGAATTCATAATTCGTTTAAAATAAATAAAAATAGATAAATATAGAAGGCGGTTGCAGCTAGGATCAAAGTCGCTTTCACCTTCGCCATATAAGAATCCAACGGAATTGTTTTTGGATGGGAGTATTGAATTTGTTGTATCAACTAGATTTTTTTCAATCTAACACACCTAGCTTAGGAGTTAGCTACAACCAAAGTGGATGTTAGTTAATTTCTTATAAAGGAAAATTTTATCTATGCATAAATAATTAACTATATAAGTGAAATATAATAATTTTTTGAAATGGTATTATCTTCTATGTAGCAGGTTTTTATATCCGCATCTACGTACGTAATATCAATATTTATCATTGTTGATGTATATGATCACAGTCACTAACCTCGGGTGAGTTTAGCTTTTAAGAGAGCGGAGTCCGCCTTCTCTCCTAATGCCCGGCGACGCTGCTCCAGTCAGGGGATTCGCCTACAACAGAGGGGGACCTGGGGAAGAGGCGGAGTTGGGATCTCCGGTGGTTCCTCCGACGGTCAAGTTAGTAATGAGGGAGATAAAATTCAATGGAGCAGGAATTCACTTAGAAGAAAATCACTTACTTGGTTCGCTATTCACGTTACTACTTATACCTAGGGTTGAGGGGGCATTTCCGTCTTTCCATCGGTTAAGGAACCGCCGATGAGTCAGCCCTCTCTTCCACGTGTGAGCCAGCTATTGGCTGAGCATTTTATTTGTCTGCTATGGGGGCTGGCCTTTACAGGTGTCAAATTGCGGGTAATTTGAGGGTCTGTATGGTCTATTCGTCATTAATGGGATGGGATTGACTACCGTGAGTCGCATGGGTCCGAGGTGCCTTAAATACCGTGAGGGACGGGGAGTTAAGGGGTCGGTCGATTAATCACGATGTTGATTGGCTCGAAATCTTGTATAACCGTCGTTCGGCGGAGGAACCACGCAGATGAGATGGGGAGCCGAGGCCAGTGGCCGACTCGCATAACCTCGGGGCGTCCTTTGGGGTAATCAAGCGAAAGGGCGACCAGTCGCCTTCGCGTCATCGGAAGGGCGGGTGGCCGAAGAGGGGCCTAGATTCGCCGCATTGTCGGGAGAGGCCGGCCCGGTTGGATGGGGCTATAATGGGTGGCGGGTTGGGAGGACGACTAGCACCGCCTTCGCGTCATCGGAAGGGCGGGTGGCCGAAGAGGGGCCTAGATTCGCCGCATTGTCGGGAGAGGCCGACGACTGGTTGGATGGGGCTATAATGGGTGACGGGTTGGGAGGACGACTAGCACCGCCTTCGCGTCGTCCGCGGGAGAGAGTTGTTGATGGGTCGACTTGCACCGCCTTTCGCGTCGGCTATGGTGATAGTCGCTTAGTGGACCATGGCGGGGTCGGTAAGTGCAGGCCGTCCTGTGGGTCGGGTGTGGAGGCTCGTGTCTGTTCTCGCTGACAAGCAAGTGTTTATCCATGTCAGCACTTGGTTTTTTATCCTTAATCACTGGTTAGTGGTTATGACCATAACAATCATTACTAAGCTCATTTATAAGTCCTTACCATTCTCAATTCACAAGAAAGATACGAGTTATCTGTAATTTATCATTCTTAAAATATCAACTGTGTGGATGATAATTACTAATATGCCATAGATGATAGTTACTAATATGCAAATTGAAAAATAACAAGTGTTACTGAAGATATACATGAAAAATTATTTGCACTTCATCAAGTATAAACTAAAATTTGACTCAATATGCAAGGATGCATTTTGACAAGAAGCTAATGTAATTTGTACGGACTCTTTTCTTCTTATTAGGTTTTTCTCCATGCATGGGAGCTTATGTGGTGTATATTTAGATATTTCTAAAATGGGGAGGAGATAAAATCGCATGATTCCATTCATAATCTCCAAATGGCCAGGGTCTAAATTTGCGTCTCTTTGCTAATGCCTACTTCATCCCAATTTCAATTCCCACCGACCTACCGCTCACAACTAGACCCCCTCCACGTCGGCAACCGTCACGTGCGCCTCCCGCCGCCACGTCACGGCGACCCCCCTCAAGCGATCGTGCGTGTCGGTGAGTTCCGCGCCGCTACTTCCTTCCTCGTCAGCATACACGTAACCCGCTTCTGCACCCATCTTTAGACTAGTTCTATGTGGGTCCCGCCTTTGTTGGGGTGAGGAAGTGCGTGGGCGTAGAACTCATCCCGTCTTTCTTGTTTTTCTTCCACGTGGCGGCTCTTGGTACCGACATCTCTCTTGCGTGCTTGTCTCCTCAAGCTAGGGGAAGGAGTTATCTGGCAATTTGACGCTATACCCTATTTTTAAAACTGTTCTACGTTCAGGTCCACTTACTTAGAATACTTATTTTTGTACCCATCTGTACCTAAGTTAACCAATTGTTAATTCTCGATGCTAGTAATATATATTTTATAATTATATGCACATCCATAAAGAATTCCAAAATAACCTCAAACAAATGCTGAAGGTACTCGTGATTTGTTGGCATTAAGAAGGTTTCTGTTTAATGTCTGTTGGTGAAAAATATAATTGATGTCATTATTTTAAGATAACATATTAGACAATATATTTACATTAGAAATTGCATATTTTACCTTAATGGATAAGTGGGTGTAGAAATAAGTGGGTGTAGAAACAATTTGAACAAAGGTATATCAAATTAAAACAATAAAAAATTTGGGTAAGTAAATAATTTTCCCCTCAAACGCCGCCCAACTATAAATAACCCCTGCGAACACAAACCCCCACCAAAACTTAAAAACCAAAAAAAAAAAAACGATGGAGCGGTCGCCAGCGCCGCCGCCGGCGTCGACGAAAAAAGACCGCCCATATCGAGGCATCCGCATGCGTAAATGGGGCAAATGGGTCGCGGAGATCCGAGAACCCAATAAGAGGTCTCGGATCTGGCTCGGGTCCTACTCGACCCCCGTCGCCGCCGCCAAAGCCTACGACACCGCCGTCTTCTTCCTCCGAGGGCGGACGGCGAGGCTTAATTTTCCGGATGAGGTCGACGGGTACGCCGGCGAGGTCACGGCGGAGGCGGCGCCGACGGCGGCGGCGATTAGGAAGAAGGCGACGGAGGTGGGAGCGAGGGTCGATGCTCAGGCGATGAGGAGCGATCGGAGGTTTTGGTTGGATCTTAATCAGAGACCAGAGGGCGATAGCTCCGATGCTGAGGATTCGTTGTAGGCTTTATTTTCTTTTCTTTTTTTTTTAATAAAAGGAAAATAAAGGAGAGAGGCAGAGATGGAGAGAGGTGGTAGTTTTGTAAATTATTAAAGAAAAAAAATACAGTTTTTAAATTGCCTTTATTTTGTTAATTTAGTTATTGGAGAAGTCTTCATGCAAATTATTTTTGTATTAAGTTAGGGTTGATTGCACACAAACTATATGTGCTATTGAGATATGCCCGTTATTATCCATTCAGTTTGAAACAAGTAGATTAGATCATCCGAGAATTGAATTGAACGTCGGCGGCGTCGCCTCTAGACGCCTCTTCTTCAAAAATGGTGTGTTGCTTTCATGAGAGGTTTGTGGACTGCGATAACATAGTAGCTCTATCTATCACACAAATCTCTAATGGTGTTCAGTTGTTATGTAATACGTGAGTCTATCTGTCACAAATCTCTAATGATGTTCAGTTGTTATGTAATACGTGAGTCTATCTGTCACAAATCTCTAATGATGTTCAGTTGTTATGTAATAAGCGGCACAACACGATAGTACATGAAGACATAAGATAATTTTTTGCTTCTTGTTTATCTTATTAGCTCTTTCTTGTTCTGAGCTAACAAATCTGCTGATTGTACGTTATTTTTCAAAAGAAAAAAGGAAAAAATGTAATAAAAAGGCTCAAAGCCCACGTTTACTATATATAAAAACGATGAAGACAAAAAAACTGCAGTCAGCTAAAAGAATATCGGTGCGTCCGTATAATATTCTATATTGGTGTATTTCTACTCTTGCATTCTCAAGAAGTAATAAAGCCTTGCTGAAAGCGTAATCGTCAGAATATGAGCAGATTGTTTTTAGTCATTCAGGGGATGGTGGAAATTTTTAAATCGCCCTCCCATCTTGCCGCCAATGATCGAGAAATATGAGCGGAATGTTCTGATAGGATTTGTTGAAGGACCAAGAAATATTACCAGACTGTTCTGATAGAATTTATTAAAAGAAAGATGAAAAAAATGGAGACTTCTTCTTCTTCCTTTTTTAGAGAAAAAAACATGAAAGGTTTATAGGCGTGATTTAATGACAATTATGACTCGTTTGACACCACTCTCTATTTTGGAATTACAGTCAAGCTTGTCGTTGTAATTATTACGTTGACTAATAAGATAGAACATAACTATAGTATGAGTTTATGGAATACCAAAAACGTATGTGGACACAAGTACCAACATCACTTTCCATTGACGCTGAACTTTATATTTAAAATGACTAACTAGCTAAAAAAGGAGACTGAAACATATCCATAAATGTGTCTTTCTTTCTTTTTTCCTTTTTCTTTTTTCCTTTTTTTTGAAAGACATAAATATTTCATCTCTTACATATGCTAATACTCTATATAATTATTCAAAAAAAAAAAAAAAGAGCACAAAAGGTGGGGAAGAACAAAACTAGAGCACCAAAGGTACTAGAAGAGTTGCAAAGTTAGAAAGTTTTCCAAACGTTCATGCGATTTTGGGCTACTTAAAAGCCCATGGGCCAGAAAGCTCCGCCCAACTAGTAGCCCAGCCCGGTCTATTTACCTTATGTTTTTCCTTATAATTTGTTGATTAATAAAAATTTGGGTAAACTCACGTGAATTTTGAGGAGTTTCCAAATAACCCCTTAAAGTTTGTTTATCTCATGTAACCCCCTAAATTTTGAAATGTCTCGTAAAACCCCCTGAACTTTGAACTTTACTCTCTCACTAGATCCCCGTACATGTAATTTGCAAATAAATAAAACTATTTTGAGATTAAAAATCCAAATTTGGGGAAGGGCTAATCCTGATAGATTACAAAACTTGGGATTTTTTTTTTCTCTCAATGACATTTTCGTTGCTTGCAAGTTACAGGTAGGGGGTCCGACGAGAAAAGATTAAAGTTCAAGGGGGTTCTGTGAGGCGCCCCAAAGTTCAGGGGTTATGTTAGATAAATAACGTGCAGGGGGTTATGTGAAAAAAAAATCCTCCAAAGTGGAATAAAAGATTCTTCATTCCGCCCACCACTGCAATCCCAAATCTCCAAACTCCCTCTTTCTCTCTCATCATCAAGCCGACTTCTTAGAACAAGAGAGAGAGAGAGAGAGAGAGAGGGATAAAAGTAGAAAAAGTCGTCGGAAAAAGAAAAAGAGAGAATAAAATAATTCCCTTCCAAATTTAGAAAGACTACTGTCATCAATGGATGCAGCCCTAATCGCTTCCAATCTCTGCCCTCTGCTCACTCCATCCTCTTCCCCTCTCAAATCGAAGCCCTATCTCCCGCTTCACGGCCGGGGATTCTTCGGTTCCCGCCACTCCCGGCGACAATTCCTCCATGTAGAGCCCTCGACGTCCGGCAGCGGCCCAAGCGCCTTCGCCGTCGCCAAGAACGGCGCCGTCGTCGCCAATTCAGTAAGTTCTCCTTTCGCCCTTTTCTCGTTCTAGGGTTTTGGTGATTCAAACCCCAAATTATTTGGGCTCGCTTCGGTAATCTTTGTGTTGGATGATTGGATTGCTAGGTTTTGTTCAAGTAGTATGTATTAGATTGTGATGGTGCCGGAGCTGAAAACCCTAATTGGAGTTTTTCTGGTAGCAAAAAAACCCTAATCGAAGTTAAATGGTGCAAAAAGTGAAAGCTTTTTTTTTTCGAATTGAAGATTTGTATTTGACCTTGAACCCGACGTTGTCCTTTAAAACGCGAAATTTGGGTCGTGTACAATATTTTAGTAACTAATCTATGAGGGAAATTGCTACCGTGCAAATGTAGTTGATGGCATTTTAAGGTTTAATTGTATTTGTTGTGCATATTGCTGTGGTATAATGCAGCCTAGTTCACCATAAACGGATAATATGTACTTATATTGCGTAGAGTTTTTTTGCATCTTATACCTTAGCAAAATGGACCTTGTTTTTGGGAATTGCAGATTGATAAATGATCTTTAAACTGTGATTATGAAAATAAAACTGTTATGTGGTAGCTGGAGGTGGTACATTGGCAGTTGTTTAAGGTTTCATGAAGCTTGGTCAATATCATTTGGTTCTTGTTGTTGATTATGATCGATGGTGCCATGTCACAATTGTTGCCTAGGCAGATTTATTTTTTTGTTTAACTGGAGTTGGACATTTTGTTAATGATTGGAGGAGGAGAAGTTGTTTGGAGTCGGTGGAGGAGCCCAGGGAGGTAGGAGGACGTGGGGTTCTAGGCGGGCACCTAGACCCCTTTGTAAAACTTATAGTTGTTTTTTATGCTATTGTGTAGTATCTTTTTTTTTTCTTTCTCTTCTTTTATTTTTTTGTACCATAAAAGTGTCATCTGTTGTTGAGTTGGTGCTGTCCATGCACACATCATATGCTTTAACATATAGGAATATCCAACTGCATATGTCTACTGTAAAGCATATTCAGTATTTGAGTTGCAAGAAAATTCGGGTATTAATGTACGACTTTTTTTTTCCGTGGAGCAGACTTTACTGCCTAATAATGTATTGTTTTATTAAACGGATTGGTTTGGTATTCTTAAGCTCGACTCTAGGCATGCAAATGCTATATATTTTAGTTACATTTTGTTTCATTGTTGTTGGCTTTGTTTCTGCAGTCAAACAGTGGTGTCTATACGGTAGGTGATTTTATGACAGGGAAGGAAGACTTACATACAGTGAAGCCTACAACAACAGTTGATGAAGGTACTAGATATGTTTATCTTACCTTTATATTGTTTCTCGAGTACTTGGCTGTATTCATTTCTGACACTATATATACAACATGAACAGCATTGGAGATGCTAGTGGAGCACAGGATCACCGGCTTTCCTGTGATTGATGATGATTGGAAGCTGGTATCCCCTTTACACCTGTTCTTCTTTCCTTTTTAAAGCTTTACAGTTTATATGATGCTTGTTTGTTAAATGAGAATTTGCACATTCAAGCATTATCAATATTCAATTGTTTTCTTTCTGGTTTTCTTGGATCATACGTCCTCTTTAGGTGAAATTATATTTTGTTCTTATATTAGTATATATTAAATTGTTATGCAAACATTATGACTTTTTGTATGGAGAAAGGAGCAGAATAGAGCAGCTAATTTCAAAGCTTATTGCATTCAACCCATGGCAGAACTTTGTCCTAGAGCCTAGGTTAAAATAAATGAAGTTGACTATTTTGGAGGGTACCCATGAAACAAATGTGCTATAGTTATATGAAAAACAAAGGATTTAGATTGGAGGTGTCCTAAGCTGATATGAAATCAAACAATAAATTATGCTCAGCCCAACCAGAAGAAGGAAGTAGCTTATATCAATTTCTGGTTAAAAGTTTTAAAAGGATTCCTAAATGTTTCATTAGTTGAAAGGAACTTACTATCACGTAGAACTGTGACTCTGCCCAAGAAGCTTGAGGTACTGAAATCAAGATCTAATTTCATGCCACATAACGTGATGTTGTTGGCAATATTCGAAGTGAAGACTTTATGGAAGCAAGAAGATGGACTTCCTTTGCAATATATGGGTATTATGAGATTTATCTTGGCAGTTTGATGGCATATAACTTATTATATATATTCTTGAGCTAGATTAGAAATGTATGATCTAGCTTAGTAGCCTTTGCGTTGAGTAATCTTTATCCTTTTGGTTAGCTATGCCCATATCTGCCAGCTGCAATTTTGCCTATGCTGGTGGGCACGTAAAATTTGGGTAGTCCAACATCAATTCTTCTCCCCTTTGGAGGAGAAGATACGATAGAGCCATCTGCAGACAAGAGTTCTGTCATTCTTGTTTAACAGCAGACAATCTCAAGGGCCATTTTGTAACTTGCGACTATAAAGGTTGCCACTTGCAACTCCAGTCATATGCAAATAGATAACTTTTGCTCGTTATAACTGTTTGTGCCTCTGAACCTAGATAGTTGCCAATACCCTTTCAGTTGCAGAAGTCTCAGTTGCAATGCAAATCAACTGAAAAACTCTAAGTGGCAACTCTAGTTAAAGCACGTCCTCTCCAAGTTCGCGTAGGTTTTAACTGTTTCTGATCATTATTTAGTCATGTTGGGTACTTGGTTTCCTTGCCATTTTTTAATAGTTTTATTTTTAATAGTTTTAATAGTCATAACTTTTTTTTCTGTTTTTATACTATATCCTTTTCTCTCTCTGTACACTGGAACACAGTTGGCTTAATTTTGCAGCCCCATTTTCTTCCATGCAGGTCGGTGTGGTTTCAGATTATGATTTACTAGCATTGGACTCCATATCAGGTTCCTTTCACAACTTTTTGTTATTATAGCTTTCAAGAAAAACTAATTTGTTGCATTAATCTCTATGTTGTGTTAAATAATAGTCTTCACCATGCATTTCTCTATTAGTGCCAACCTTTTTGCTAAAAGCCTAGGTGGCATGGACACAGCTGCCGACACAGACACGGATACGAGCACGGGACATGGCAAATTTGTAAAATGTAGGATACGGGGACATGTTGTGTAAAAATTTACATTAGATCAAATATTGAATTAAAATACATATAACATTTGTATGTTGCTTTCTATTATCAATAACAATTAAGAATCAAAATAAAATAAAACTAAGAATAAGGTTTAACCACAAAAGTTTAACTTTGATCGCATGGGATAATAAAATGGGTATTTTTTAAATATTTAAGTCATGGGTGTCAGTTTTGGAGTTCAAGAAACAGATTGGTTTTGAACCCGATATTACCAAAGAATCTAGTTTAGGGTGTAAGGAATGTGGAAATCAGATTTTGCTTTGAACCACACGTGTCCATGGCGTGTTCGCGGAGAATCTGTGTCCGACACGTGTCGGACGCAAACCCAGCACCCAAAACACCGTGTCCATGTAACCTAGCTAAAAGCCCTTTGCAGATTGAGGAATTGACCTTTTTGGGAAGGGAACCTTAGACAACATGATTCTGCATAAATCACCTTTTTTTCCTTCTTATGAATTGTCTCCTTGTTTAATTTTTTGGTGTTATTTGAGGTTCATTTTGAGTCCATCCTACTTGCCTTGACAACAAAATAATGTCTAGAATATGCGGGCTTGTGCTGCTTTCATTTAGGACTCATGACAGTCATTACTACTGTCAATCTTGCATAAGAATAGTGAAAGGACAATTTTTTTGGATCCAATGGTGTGGATATCTTCATATCACAATATAACAATTCCAGGAAATCTTGGATTCCCAGCATCAGACTTAAAATGAGTATATTTGTTTCATATTAACAAAACAGTACTTCAATTTTTAAAAAGCAAATTATACAAATGTATTCTCTAGTCAATTAGATTCTAGCCCACAACTCCAAACATCACTTTAACTTCTTGGTCTGATTGCTCTGACACGCGGTTCCTTCCGATGTTTTGTTTTAGTAATATATATTATATATTTTGAAAAATTTTCATATACATTCAGAAGTTAAGATATATTTTTTGGGTTCTCTGACTAGTTGAAAACTTAACTACCTGCTTCTATTACCTGGAAGCATCATGATTGCAACATATAAACACTAGTATCAAGCCTGTGCGATGCTGCGGGTATTATTTACCGAGGTGTATCTGTCGCCAAATTGATAATATGATTTTTATATATAACTATTTATAAAAACTTCAACGATAAATTTTTTACTACTACTAGTATGTAACACGTGCTTTGCACGTAATGCCATATTAAATACGATATGAGACTAAACATTTGAAGGGCAATTTATTGACATTTATATTAGTTTTTCTCTCCACGAATTTGCATACTTGTATAACTAATAGATTGATGTTTTTTCATAAATGGGAGGTGAACTCTGTCATTGATCTATTCGTTTCCTCTAACGAAAAGCAATATAATCTTCTCTCTCAATTATCACATGTAAAATCTTGTTGACTGCGAGGTATCCCGATTACTATAATCGAGAGACTGACTCCACTATCAAAATTCTCACTTCCTCTATTTTTTTTCTTTTAATTCTTTTAGTGTTTTCTTTTGTGCATTTGAGCATCCATATATAGTATAATTTTATGCAACTCTTGAGATCCAAATGGAATGTTTATGGAAGTAGATGAGTCGTGAAATAATTAGTGCATAATTAATTAAGAGAATTTGATTAGTTTGTGAGAGAAGATTCATGAATACTTTAATTATGGGTTCATTTCTCACTACTATTCATATTAAATGCATTATTAGTAGGTTTAGAAGGGCAGATGTCATAAATTTCTTTGTTAGTAGGATCTAATTATTATATTACAATAATTTTTTATGGAAAAAATATTAAGACACATCCAAGCTAATCTAAAAACCCAGAAGCACAACAAAAGAATGTGGATAAACGCTGCTCCTTATCAGACTGCAGAATATTGCGTAAAAACAATGGTGGGTCTTCGAGCCATACCACAAAATCATCAGTTTCTTAGCTCTTCGGATCAACACATGAGCCGTTACATTCCTCGTTTGACGAACTACCTGAAAATCCCATTCCTCGAGTCATTTGCAACATCGCGGAATATCATCCACACAGTGTCTGAAATCGAGTGTTGCTCCGCTCCATTTTGGATATCTCTAATTACCACCTCCACATTTTCTTTGAAAATTACATTTCCACATCTAATGTCAAGAGCAAATGTAATAGCTTCCCACACCGCTTGGAATTCCGCATGCTCAGAATTACCTCGTATCCAAATATTATAATAAGTATATTGCAATAGTTAGTAATATATATTATGATAGTTTTATATGCTATTTCTAGACTACATTACACTAAGAGGTTAACGTTTATATTAGTATTCCTCTCATGAATTTTTATATATCGGACACACATTAATATATTATAGTATTAGATTAGATATTAGATTTTTAATTAAATATTAAACTATCATAAATTACAATATAATTTATAAATATAAGTTATGATATTATTAGCTTAAATATTAAAATTGTATATTTATTGTATAATACCTAATATCTAAAGTGAAATATTTATCTTATTTAACATAAGACTAACATGGTTAAATTTTATGATATATATTAGTTCTAATGTTTATTGCAAGAATAATTATAGTGTAATAAATAGAATGAATTGAATAAAATTTGAGGAATATGATTAAAGTTTATTATATATAATTAGTTTTTAATATTAGTTCTTATGTTTATTGCATGAATAATTATAGTGTAATAAATAGAATGAATTGAATAAATTTCAAGGCATTATTGGAAATTATCAAATTTTAAAAGGGTAAAAGAGGCGATCAAAAGTTTTAACACCCCAATCCTCTTTTATAAATAGTATAGATTCTGAGTGAATCTTCAAACCGACTAACAAGATAATATACTAAATAGCAAGATAATATACTAATTAGCAAGTTTTATCAATTTTGTTTAATAGAGGCAGAAAAGATTTTTATTTGTGAAATGTTCGATAAAGGTTAACATCATCATCTGCAAGCGAAAAAAAAGTAGATATGAATAGTGTTCTGTTTTAGCAACATATTATATATTTTGAAAAAATTTCATATACATTCAGAAGTTGAGATATATTTTTTGTATTCTCTGAGTAGTTGAAAACTTAACTACCTGCTTCTATTACCTGGAAGCATCAGTATCGCAGCATATAAACATTAGCTGATTTTCAGTACCATTTAACATTGGAAGTTCCTCTTTTGCGTTCAGGCAGTGGACGCTCTGATGCAAGCATGTTCCCGGAGGTTGATAGCACGTGGAAGGTACCTGATCATTTTCCCATAGACGTTTGTCATATGACTTGATAATGTTTTCTTCCTTATTTATCTTGCTTATTTACTATTTAAGAGCTTAGCTTCTGGGCTTATTAAAAGAGTGGGGGAACACTTGTGGTGGAAAGGTTAACTTTTCTTTATTCAAAAGCAATTAGATGTACAGAATCTACAGATATGTTTCTCTTCTTTAAGAGGTTCATGAGGACATGCTACACAGTGTAGACACATCTGACATAACAAGAACATACAGTTTGGTGAGATTTGGCCAAGTGAATTTGCTTTAAAGTTTCTCCATCCCTTATCGCGTCATAGTGACACTGATGTTGTTGGAAGCTAACGCTAGTAAAAGGGTTAGCACATGTTAGCAAGTGATGGCTAATATGTCTTCCTTCAAGATAATCTGCTAGCTTCATTGTGATATAAGCTTATATAGAATTGCTATATGCCTGGTTTAGTTGCAGGAGAGGAAAAAAAATCTCAAATCATGTTGTGTTTTCCTTGCAGACCAGCTGCATGGCTTTATGTGCAATTAGAGCTTTTTAAATATTCATTTAAATTTAGAAAGATATTTCATTACCCTCTAGTTTCTTAGCTTATTCGTTTTAAATTGGTAATGTTTGTATACACTGTAGCATTCATGTGAAAAGGAATGGCTAAGTGATAAGTTTTTTGCTCTGGCGTTTCAGTGTTTTCACAAAATGCTACTTAGTAGTAATGTCAGAAATGAAACTTTCTGATAAAACTGACGTGTAAAAAGAACAGCACTACTGGCTATCAGCATTGCGTAGCTAGATTCATAGAAATGTTTACACTACCATTAAGAAATATTGGCATGTTAATGTTAGCAATCAGTAGTATATTGGGAGCAAAATAAAAAAACATATCATGAAAATAATGATAATGACTCGCATGTTATTAGTATCTCAAGGGTAAAATTGCATAATTGGATAGTTAGTTTTCCTGAACTGCTTAGAAAAAGAAATGTGTTTGTTTTGTCTAATGAAGGGTAATAGAGCAATATGTAAAATGTGAATGAAGTAGAGGAATGGGCACAAGATAAAATTGGCAAAACGTTGGGCTATTGGACATATTTCTCCTTTTCCAGTTTTGATAGGAATAGTTGAGGGATTAAACGGAAAAATGGCTGACTAGCAGCCAGCAGAGAAAATGGCTTCGGAGAATGCTTGGTTGGTGCAGTGAATTATCTTACTATGAACATTTTATGGCATAGGGTAGTTATGGACGAATATGAGGATCAGTTACTGTGAATCGGCTATTTTATGCTGATGAAGAAGGGGGGAGTAATTGTGTGCTGGAACATGCAAACTAGACATCAGCACATTTGGTATAATGTAGTTTCAATCTTTCGTTACTGATATTGAGAAATATTCTTGTTTTACTACTTATTGCTTTCTCAGTATGTGTTGCGAGTCTGAAATTTGAAAGGCAATGCTTAATATTACAAATTCTTATACTGCAGACCTTCAATGAGATCCAGAAGCTGCTAAGTAAAACCAATGGTAAAGTTATTGGAGAGCTGATGACTCCTGCCCCACTTGTTGTTCGCGAAACAACCAACCTCGAGGATGCTGCAAGGTTATACAACATTTCGTAGTGACATTGCTGAAAAAATATCTTTTAAGCCCTGTATCAAAAATCATATAGGGGATAAGGAGAACATGACATGCTTCCAAACACAAATCTTTAAGTTTTGTTAGATGATAAAGTAAATTGTAACACGTCATAACCAAAAACTCTAGTTTGAATGGTTACTTCCATCAACTTTAAGGTTTGTGTTGGGAGATATGCGCCAAGTCCTCCTTCCTCTATATGACTCTATAGAGGATCCTCAACAGGAATTTCCTTTCCTCACAAGTTCCTATGCTAGCTGAAATTTAAGCTTAATTCCAGTTACATGATTGCAGATTACTTCTTGAAACAAAATATCGCCGGCTTCCTGTGGTAGACAGCACGGGTAAATTGGTAGGAAAACTGAAACTTCCCTCTCCTTTGAGTTTATAAACTTCATTTCCTCTCGTCTGATGTGTTTTCTCCTCTGAAGGTCGGTATCATCACAAGGGGAAATGTAGTTAGAGCAGCACTTGCGATCAAGCGTGAGATTGAAAAAGTTCCAAAGCATAAGTGTGGAAAACAATCACAGATGGTTTTATCAGAGCAATTGCAGCTTTCCGCATCCAAGTATCAAATCATAACTTTGTATCTCGTGTATATGCCTATTTATATGTTCTTTATCTTATTTATGTATTTGAACTGAAGTTTTGATCAGGCCCCAAGTCATATCTTACGGTCGAAAAACCAAGCTTGTAATACTTGAGAATTTATGCTGTCTCATTGAGGCTTCATTTTTTAATTGCTTACTAATAGAAGGATGAAATTCAATTAGTATTCATGATCCAGCCTGTTAGTGTTTTGTATTCGATGCAATATTCCACGAATTTGCTAATTGAAAATATTTTTTTATCACAGTCTTGGTCAAGGATAATAACTGGGTTGTGAACTTCTCCCCAGTGATTTTGTCCCCTTGTCCTGAAGTTAATAGGTATTAAATGATGTGGTATTGGTTTATTTCTTTGCAGAGAACAATAACTCTTATCTGAGAAGAAATTAACTGCCCAATAACCACAGGCATAATGCTGCCATGGCAAAAGTTTCTCATTTGAAGGGTTCTTCTTAGTAGTGTTGCATCTTTTTTCTAGATTTTGAACCGCCCATTTTGTTCTTGTGGGTCTCCAAGCGTCAATCATTTAAAAATACCAATTTCTATTTGAGGAAATTGTTTCAAATTGATGTCAAGTCTTAGGAAATAATGGGAATGATGACTACACCAGCCTTTGTGTTTTCAGAAAGAGGGCCACTTGGATGCTTTTATTGGATGATAAAGGATCTTAGGCGATTAGGCCTTCACAATTTTTGTATGTCTGTGGCATTTTAGGGTCAGGTTAAAAAGGAAAATAGTGACAATTAAGACATTATGTTAAAGCTGTAATGATTAACTCCACGATGAGGTATTTCTAATTTGAGCATGTGATGGCCCTGAGGAAAGCTGGGGTTATTTAATTGCATTGTCATCGCTTTGATAGGAGATTTGTTGTATTATATAGTCATTATTACTGTGGAGATCCTCTTACCACTTAATTAAATGTTTTGCTTTCTATTATTTGTATTGATTGCTTTTTCTTTTTCCAAGATTTCTTTTGATAGACATGCATTGAGTGTTATGGAGCTCTCTCCACTTGAGACTTGAGAGGGCCAAAAACCCTCAAAGTACTTTTTTCAATAGATATTTCATCAGTTCGCAAGAGAGGCGTTTTGATAGAATTTGTTCTCATTTTCTTTTTCTATTTTTTTCTTTTTTAAATCCTGTAGACAACAAGGTATTATGATCTTCATTTTTCCTTTTTTTTTCCCAGTAGAGTAACTTATCTTATCTGTATGTTTTAATGCTAGTTTTTCCCCCTTTCCCTTTCCCTGTTATATATTTCTCAAATAAAAATTAGGTTGCTCGTAAAATGATTAGTTCTGTGCAAAAAAAAGAAAAAGAAAAAGAAAAAGAAAAGCCTTCAACTATTTAGAGGGAAACATAAAGGTCATCTCAAAATTATATGCTCGTTCCTTTTCTATTCTCCCTTTTGTTTTTTTGGTTTCCGCAAGCGATTAGGTGTCTAATTGCATGTATTTTTCTCTTAATGACTATCATGTTCCTTTTTATGACCCAATTTGTTATCTGTCTTCCTATGCAACTTGACAACACTAATTGCCCAAAGATAATTCTTTTTTCTATTAATTTCTGATATTTCTTATATTGTTTTTATACTTGCATTTAGGTATGACTAACTCCACCTGTTTTGTTAGGGTAGTAATTTAAAGAAGGCAGCTCATGGCCATCTCACTTCCTATTTTAGTAAGCAAAATGCTCATCAACCGTCATCAATATATATTTTAGAAAGCCCAAGGCCAGATAAATGTTATACCTATTTAGCTAATCTTCATTAAATGTCATTATCCTCAACTAATAATTTCAACACCAAAGAGTCCAGCACACTTTAATACTTTTAATCAGGTGATAATGATGTATAGCTATATTCCACATAAGGATATCTTTTGCTTGCTGGCTCTGAGCATCTATTCCTACCTTATGACAATATTTAAGGTGTTATGAGAAATTTCAAGGTCCCAAAGGATTGTGTCCATTTAAAGCAAGCCTATATAAATATTTACTTATTATCTATGAATAACTTGTATACAAATTTGATGGTAATGACATCAAAGGTATAGATTGAGGTGCATTGGCTTAATAAAGTATTATTCTACAATTGCAAGGATCCTCTTCAACCAAAACTTCATGAAGAGAAAAAGTAGAGAACCTTCTATGTTCTATCTTAGGGACCACTGAGCATGTGAACAGTTTATTGGTGAAATAGTGTAATACAGGAATAATAATAAAAGGAGTAAACAAATTTCATTTTTAATGAAATGGAAGGCAAAGAAGTTTTGAAGATTGAAATCTGTGGTAGAACCTCCTGTTTTCTGATGATTCAGATTGAAGATCAAACAAAAATGACCATTTTTATTTAAAACTTGACCAAAAATTCAAAATCATTATTTGGGACTTAAATCTAAAGTAAATCAAGCAAAAAGAAAAAAGGAATATATATATATATATATATATATATATATATATATATATATATATATATATATATATATATATATATATATATATATATATATATATATATATATATATATATATATATATATATATATATTCAGAGTTAGGACCAGGCTTATTTTTCACTTTGGTACCCCAAAATTTACCCATTTTTCACTTTGATATCTCAACATATTTGTTAACACTTTGATACCTACCCTAACTTAGATTTTATTAGATTTTCTGTTAGATTTGTACTGCATTTAGGTCCATTTTATTCAGCTGCTAGGGGCCGAAACAACCAAATGTTCCCAGTTGCAATGGACGCGTATTATGTTCTAAGGACGTCATATAAATTGGACAAAAAATAACGAAAACTGGACGGGAGTATCAAGTTGACATAGGATCGAAACTTTGGGGTATTAATTAGGAAAATACTTTGTGATCTCAGAGTGAAAAAAAAATAAGGATAAACTGTGGGGCTACCAAAGTGAAAATAAGCCATAGGATAATCAAGACTGCCATTAATGTAGGCGTTAGATCCTCTCTTTCCTAAAAGAGAAATCATGAGAAAGCCATAAAATGTGGAGTTGTGGGCACACACCACCAAAAATATTTCAGATTTTTTACTTAGTCATTGGACTCCATTAGAGCCTATACATTTATGATCTTTTATTGCAGTATCAAAATCTAGGGTTGTCCTTCAATTTTTATGGTCCCTCCCTCCATCTATAGCTCTGAAATCTGAAAGGGACAGGACTGTCAATTAAAATGGATAGTTAGGGTCATTAAATTATATTGAGAGAGGGATGGAAGTGAAAAATATACTTTTGGTTAAGGAACACATGGGGAGCTGAAAGCAAGCAGATAATGCTCTGCCTTTTTGAGGAAGGAATCAAAAGAGTTCATTAGATTGGTGTATGTAGTTATGGCTTTTTTTTTTAAGGGTTTTACCCTGTGTATTCAATGCATGTAACTATTTGTTCTTGGATATTTGTTCTCATATTTTTGTTATTACTTTCGCAGCAATAGTTACCAATTATTGATTGGTTTGGGCCAGAAGTTGATGTAGTTGTGCTCAGAGAAAGAGTAGGTTGGACTCAGAAGAATGCCTACTTGCTTGTGATAGAAGAAGTCAAACTGCTCAAGACTGGTTGCTAATGAGTTTTTAAGAAACTTTCTTTAACTTTTATTGGCACAGTTGTTTTGAGAAACTTTAATTTGAAAACCTTCAGTTTTGATTATGCTTCCAATATCTTTTTTTTTTTTTTTTTTCCATTGAATAAATAGTTAGAGATTAGGCTGATTAGGCAGAATTGGATAATCATTAGCTATTACAGCATTGCAAGCAAATAATTATGTTTTAGTCCCTTTGGGACATGTTGTTGATGATATTAAGTTGTCAGCTCAATGTTTTGTTTTGTGTGACTTCGCTTATATGAGGAGAGAAGATAATTTTGTGGCTCGTTATGTTACTCATTAAGGAGCTAGTTATAGTCAAAACCAGGTATCACTACAATAAAAGTTGTATTTATCCATACTTATTTTATGACACATATAAAAGTGTCATTTTATTTGTAAAAGATTAAATAATAGTGATACAAATAAAAAGTATAGCAAATCACGACACATATTTGTATCATTAGATATACAATTAAATATAATTGAAAAAGCTAATAGTCCAATATGGATTGTGAGAAGATCTATTAATGGTTTTAAATAATAAATCTTAAATTTTAATTATAATGATGATTAAACGTTTATGATAGTTTATAAGCTAAAAAGCTCCACAGTTAAGTGCGCTTTGGGGAGAGTAATTCGAGGATGGGTGACCTTCTGGGAAGTTATAGTGTTGAATGATGATACTTTTTATATTTTTAATGGTCTAGACACAACTATGTGTCACCACTCTTGACACATATATGTGTCACGAGTTTTATGACACTAGTATGTGTCACCATGCTCGACATATATATATATGTTGTGACTTTGTGACACATTCGCAAATGTGTAGAAAAACGCTCTCCACGCATGCTCTAACCACACTTTTGGTATGTGTCGCGTTCTATTTGTGCGACACAAAAATGTGTCGCGTAGAGATAAAAAATGTATCATGATTTACAACCTTTGTTGTAGTGTATGAAGTGATCGTATTCCTTTGTACTTGCAAACAAATGTACTTCATGATGAATGAAGTGCTATTCCATTAAAAGAAGGGACTTTTTTAATGATTCAAAATATATGTAGTTACCAGGTTCTATAGACAGTCTGATTTCAAGTTGATTACTTTTTTGGTAATCTAATTTATTATTTTAATTCAATAGAGTAGAGAGGCATAAAAACGTGATGAGTAAAAATTGTGGAAATAAAATGATGGACCCCCTAAATGAAACATGATTGAGGAAGAGACCAGAAGCAATCGCAAAAGTGGCATTTACGCGTCCACGTCAAAAGAATAGCATAAACATCCGATGAAGGGCCCTCTTTAACTTTTTTATGGGGAAGAAACAAATGCACAGTTCATAATCGTTTTGAATTGATGTTATCAGCATACAAAATTAGTGCGAACATATAGAACTTTTTTATTACCTATCTACTGAATCGATACAATCAGTCACTTCAATTGTCGATTATTAAAATTGATAGTAGAACACATATTGCATTGTTGTTATGTCTATATCATCTTAATTCAAGATGAAAATATGCCGTGGACTCGGTCCACCGTACACGTAGTGTGCCAAGGCAGTGAAGCTCTTTGATGGGGGGCTTACGGAGCAATACACTAAATTTGATTGCTCTCTTTTTAGTACACCATCTAAGCAATGGATCGTGTTCATTAAATAGTTTTCCCTAATTGATATAGGGTGTTCTCTATGAAAAAGGATCCAGCGGGACGATCCATGACATTAAATTTGTACTAAAAAATAACAACTCTTAATCTCTGTACGAATCTCAAAATTTAATAATCTTGAAGCTAATATTCATTTGACGTGCATTTGTTATCATGAATCTGAACGCACTTAATACTTTTTCATTCTGTACGTGATTTTTCCCCCAACACGTGGGAAAAGAGGTCCAACTGTCCTTTAAGCAATTAGTGTATGACACCCACAAAAGGATAGCGAGAGTTGTTGATATCAACAGGAGAAAGAGAGAGACTATTAACCCTAGGAGAGAGTCAACACACAACAAGAGCGGTTGGCTGGGAATGATTTAATATCCATCAAAGAAGAAGTAGAAACACATGCTTCTTCTCCCTTTGTCTTTCTTAGGACCAAAAATAGGTAATAATGGAGAGAGAACAATTTAATTCAATTTTTTCCCATAAATGGACAAATGGGTAAATATGATGTTGATAGAGAGATTTATGATGATTGGGAGAGCTAGAGCCTACCTTTGACCTTAGTTTCATTGTAGCCATCAACTCTGAATTTTGTTAGTCCACCCAAAAAGCGTGCATAACATGCATATTTGTATATTTAACTAGGCTTAATGATTCATTTTACATATGGATAAGTGAGAAGAATTGACTTTTGCAAGGAGCTTCTATAGAGAGAAAATGCAATTTTTTGGAGTTTCCTCTTGTTATGTGCTTGTCGGCAGTCGTCCAATTCAAAACTATGACATAATTTAAACAAAAATAAGACCTACATTAAAAAAGTTGGTCACTTAATCAGTGGCAAAATTATCAAATTGGTATTTTTTGTAGACTCGCTTAACGGATTTGGTATTTTTTGTAGCTCCGGCGACTTATTGGTATTTAAAGTGAACCAAATGTGCAATTAGACCCTTTTACAAATCACCATCAAAAAAATTTGAAAATTAGTCCCTCAAATCTTTACTAGTTTGATATTAACCCCTCAAATCACTAAAATTCACCCCCAAACCCCCAAAAAAAGCCTCCTCGCCTCTTCCTCCATTCCCCCCACCCCCACTCCAATGTTCCGCCGCCTTCCCTTCCCCTTTTCATGTTCCTTGGAGAGAGGGGAGGGGTCGTGCGTGAGGGATTTGAGCTCCATCATGGTGAGGTGGGAGTTGGGAGTGGGGGGTGGGGGGGGGGGGTTAGGGTCAGGGATATTGAGAGTTTTGAGGAGAGGAGGGGCGTCGGAGAACGGGAAAGGGAAGGGGAAGGCGGTGGAGCGCAATGGGGTGAGGTGGATGCAGGTTAGAGGGAAAATTTCAATGATTTGAGGGGCTCATATCAAACTACTGAAGATTTGAAGGACCGAAACCTTATTTTTTTTAGCCGGTAGCCAACTTTTGGGCCTATTTAACCATCAGGCTAAGAAAAAAATACCAAAAAGTCACCGGAGATACCAAAGCAGTTAAGCGGGTCTAAAAAAACACCAATTTGGTAATTTTGCTCTTAATCAGTTATACACAAACTTTTTGACCTTTTGCATACTAAAACAATCTCTCAACAAAAGACTTTAATCATTAAATCTCTTTGATAGAAAGAAGAAAGTAAATTATTTTAGTTTAATTCTAACTAATAACAAGGAGGGATAAGGTTGTAGTCACAGCTAGAAAGTCATACTTGCTATAATTCTCAAGAAATTAAAATCCATCATGAAACGTACTTAAAATCAGTAGAATCTTTTGATGTTTATGTAAGTGATGTTTGGTTTAAAATTGAGAAAGTGAACAACTTTTGGTCACTTGGGAGTTGGGATGTTGGTTTCAGATGACTCAGTGATAAAAAGCCGAAAAGTAATTTTCACTGTATAGAGAAGAGAAATTGATTTCAATAGTATTTTCCTTTGCAAAAATTTGAAAGCCATGGACGAAAAAAAAAATTAAATTGTGGAGATAATAAAATTTACAAATTGGATAACTAATATACGGAGAGAAATTTCTGTAAATATATTAAAACAAAGCTAAATTTATAGTAAATACCATGATTCCTATTGCTTGTTTATAAAATGCCATGAACTATTTTCCTTCATGTAATTATAGAGCCCAACAACAACAAAATCATTGTAGTTTTGCAAAAACGCTTAAAGTTCATGATAGTTTTCGTCAAACTTGATCATTTGAAGAATTGACTTTTTGTGGAACTTGACAAAGATTATTATTGTCATATTAATCGGAAAGAAAAGAAAAGATGGTCGCAATTGACACATTGAACACTATATTGTCTAAATAGCCCTTGATGACTTGATCTTATAATGTGAAAAGAAAAGAAAATAGGATACAGAGAAAGGAAGATGGGGTTTTTTATTTATAAACCCAAAGTTCTATCCTGATTTGTTCTTAAACCCAAAGTTCTATCCTCATTCTTAAAGGATTGAAAGTCTATGGTTTTGTAATCCCATATTAATATGTAGAATGTCTATGGTTTTTTTAAATTATAATACAAAGTTTCTATATAGTATCCGGGACAGATCATGACGGTACATTAAACGATGGAAAGTAGCAATTGACACGTTGGACACTCTATTGTCTAACAATTGTGAAAAAGATCTTTATGTTGTTGGCAGAAACAATACATTTTAGTATCTCTTTGTTAGAATATAAAAAATCACAATCAAAAGACTCAAAACTTAAAAATTCTTATATATTATGAATAATGCTAACTAAATTATTCTCTTCCAAACTATTCTTACATTACAAGAAAGAGAAGTGTATAATGACACAAACTCCAAGTAACGCTAATTGTCATGAAAAAGGTGTCTTGCGTGCAAATCTCTTTTCATGAAAAAGCAATCTTAGAGATATTCATGTGTAATTAAATTTAGACGATTTTGTTTATTAAGAGTCTAAAACTATATGTTATGCCCTAAGTCCTGGTAATTTTATTATGAAAAACAACCTCCTTAAACTCATTCATTGCATTCTTACCCACAAAAAAACATATCAAAATATATAGAATTCGATTTGTCGGCAAAGAACCATCAAATTTTGATTATAGTCATATACAAATAAAAATAGGCTAAATATCATAAAACCCCTTAACTTTGGATGATTATTAGAAAACCTCCCTTAACTTTGAAAATATTAGAAGACCCCTCTTAAGTTTAAGGGTTATCAGAAAACCTCCTTTAACTTTGAGATTTTAGTAAAATCTCAAAGTTAAAAGGAGACTTTCCGATAAAATCTAAAATTTAAAGGGGAGTTTTGTGATAATCCCAATTCTTATGGGGTGTTTCTTGATATTTAACCTATTTTATATGTCAGTACATCCAATTCGAAACACAAATAAAAGGTGATGTGCTAGCCGGTCCAAATCCTTTCATAGTACCCTACAAAAAAATCCTTAACATATAGCAAGTCCTTTTTGTCCTAATCACAAAAAATCAAAGCCTACCTTAATAGGTACTACGTTAACAACATGTGTTTTTTTTTCTCTCACATAATTAAACAAATACAAGAATCTCATGCCCCTTTTCCCTCGCAACTTCCTTAGGATTCCTTATATCTTTTATTTAATCGTCCTATGTTACTCCACTTATTTTCGGTAAGTACTATAATATGCAGATGACACATTGATATTATTATTTGTATCATCCACTTGTTAATTAGTTTATACATTTTATATACCATAATGGTACATTGAATTTTTTAGTACTATGTCCCTCACCTAAGTTTTCGTCACGGATGAGTTCATCAACTCTATTATTGAGCTTAATTAAACCATAATTAGCGGATGACTAACGATGGTTTAATTGTTTAATTGCAAGTGATTAAGCACGAGCACCGCGTTGGAGATTTGGGGTATTTGATTTCATGGGATTCGGTGATAGATTAATATGGTTGATGTTAGTACATTAGTTGATGATTCTGGCAATAATAGAATAAAAATATTGATTAATGTAGGTTGTAGGGTAAAATAGCATTTTTTTAAGGAATCAATGCTGATACTTTGATTGTACTTCCTGTGTATAATATAAATAATTTGCAAGGCACATGTAACTCGCGGTGGAAGTTGCGCATTTGAAGTTTTTTTCTTTCTTTTTTATTACTTCTATGGTTGTCTTATATTGTTAACATGCAAAAAAAACTTTTAATAGATACAAAAAGAGTATTTTGGTTGAAGGTTAACCAAATAGAAAGTTTCATGTAGGACTCAGTTCTTTGTTTCTGTAAAATTTACGAGAGAAGAGAGAAATTTTGAATAAGTAATAAGCTTGCGGGTCATTAGATTTCATGTGAAGTTCTTATCAAACTTTTATTGAAAAACAAAGAGTTATTTTTAATTTAATATGGGAAAAACAAAGAGTTTAAGATGAGAAATTTAGTTCTGCTGAAATTCTTTACATTATGCCATTTTTCCAATGGATTTCTAAAATTGCATAGAGAAAAGCTCCTAAAACTAATTTAGCATTAAAAGAGGGTAAATTGGAGATAACCTCCCCCACTTTATATAATTCAGTGGTAGATAACTCCTCTCAGCTTATTTATTAACACTTGGTTCTCCTGATTTTTGAGGAAGAGGATAAGTGCTACATGACTTAAATTTATAAAAAATGACAATCTAAATATTTTAGGTGCTAATAAATAATTAACACGGGATTATATACTACTCTTAAAGGGAGTTTTTTGCAATTTACCCAAAAGAAAGAAAAGAGAATTTTTTTGAAAAGGAATGAAATCAGACCAAACTTCAAAAAATCCCAACTAAGTCCCAGCTTGATCCAGTTAATAATTTGATCAAGTCCTCACCTAAACCCTAGCCCTCTCAGTCCAGTCAAGTAGCCCCTACAATAACGTACGCTCACTAGCGTACATAAAAAAACTTATATAATAATTAATTAAAAAAAGATTAACTAAGCTTTAGTATTTATTTTTATTTCATAAAAAAAGTTTATTTCATATATGGCGTTTTTCGATATTAGTCCCCAGGTCTTCCATACCTTGATATTAGTTCCCCACATATTTATATTTTGAAATTTGCCCCTCAAGTCCTTATATATTTAAAATTAATCCCTCAAATCTTCATGTTGATGCTATGGATCACACAGTCAATTAATTAAGTTAATAAGTGATTAGGGTCCTCTAGCTCCTCTGGATGTCCAAGCCGGAAATTCCCTGAGATATCCTGCACATGTCACAAATCGTGAGAGGTTGGGGTTGGATCCCCGGTGGTTCCTCCGACGATCAAGTTAGTGGATAATCTTGAGTGGGGAAATAGAGTTTGAACAAAGCGTTCTAGAAAGATGGGTTCAGATTACATAAATTTGCTTACCTTTATCTGCAAACAGCGCCCCTATTTATAGCAATGATCTGGGGGCAGTTTGGTAACTTTAATCGTGATAGGCGTGAGTCGTCTGCTTCTGGTCGGTACGTAAGTGGATGGGGTCACTTCGATCAGGCGTGGATCGGCGGCTGAGTCAGCTACGCCTTTACAAGTGTCATCATCCGAGCGGACGAGGGCGTGTCGGTATTTAATGCGAAGTGACAGGGGGCACATAATACGATGTGTCTTAAAGATCTATGAGCTCAGATAATTGATGGCTCTGATCTCGTATTCAATGTGGCGACGACTCATCGCTGGCGGGAGGCTCGAGGCACGGTGTTGTCTTCCTATCCTATGTGGCATGTCGAGTAGTACCGCCTTTTGAGTCGGCTTCGCAAGATGTCGACCAGTCAGTTAACCGGGCCGTCCATGGAGTCGTTGCATTCGAAGAGGTCGACTCGTACCGCCTCTCGAGTCGGCCTCGCAATATGCCGCCAAAAGATACGGTCGAGTAGGTTGTTTTGTTGAGTCGGTTTCGTAATTATGTTGAGATGATGGCATGTACCACCTTTCGAGCCGGCTTCGTAAGATGTTAGCAGGGAAGGCGGCCGAGTGGATTGTTCGCCGTGTCCGCCCTTTGAGTCGTCCGACCTGCTAGTTTGGTTCCTCTTGAGGCAGATTAACTAGATTAAGTCTAATGTGAGATACTTGTCTGCTACTAACCCTTGATTAAATTTTGGATGATTTGAAATACTATAACACTTCATATTTTAAAATTAATCCTCTAAATCTTATAAATGTTTTGAAATTAGTCCCACTACTTAGCACCAGGTTCAAAGGTTCGGGGGGGCTAATTTCAAAACATTTATAAGATTTGAGGGGCTAATTTAAAAATATAAAGATAGGGGGGGGACTAATAAAAAATATGCACGACGTTGAGGACTCATATTTTAAATTAAAAAGAAAAAAAAAAACTTCATATATAGAACTAGGAAGAGCCCGTGATCAGCCTCGTCCAGCTTCCATTATTAGAAAGCGCTGAACGATTGGTCAGAATAAAAAAAAAATGTGAAAGGTTTGAATCGAAAACTTCGCTGCGGTGACGGGACCACCCGGTGAACGTAGCCAATGGGAACAATTGCTTTAGTTGGTGGGATTGGGAGTTGATTACGAATTTACGAGGAGGGCGGTGATTGGTTGGCGGAGGGCGGGAACTTTGTGGTCCTGTTGTTTGCTCCCGTACTCTTGGATTGGACTTTTCTGGAAACTCTTTCCTTTTTCCTACTGTTGTCCCCCTTTCCCTTTTTTGATGGTGCCTCGGGTTCGGCCTGGCTCCGGTGGGGCCCGCACCCTACTTTTTTTTTCACTATTTCTTTTGTCTGAAATGCCCTTCATATATTATTTTTCTTTTTTTTAAACAAATTTTACTTTCTTTGCTTTATTATTGTATTGTTTTCCTTTTTTTTTTGTGTTTATTTATTTATCTAATTTGGGAAGATACGTTGATTTCTCTTCTGTATCTTTAAAAATGTTGTAGAATAAAGTACTAAAGCATATGCTTTTTCTTTAAATCATCGCACTACAGCATCTAATTTTGCTTGATTCTAAAGTGTGAGTTAACTATAATGTCATGGAAATTAAAATCTCTCCATCAAGTAGCTGTAGCGTATTTCAAGAATTGAGATGATTGATGGATTTGACTTACTTCAGCTCTTATGCTAAATGAGGTGTGCTAAATGAGTGTGGCTAGCACTCCGACTGTGGCTAGGATGACACGTGTCCTAGCCACAGCGCGAGTGCTGACCACACTCGATTCGATTGTGGCTAGACTTTCTCATGCTAAATTGATCGGTTTTTGTTTGTTTTGTCCCTCGATAAAGGAAAGTTTTATAGACATGAAAAATAACAATGATAAAGTGTTTTAGGCGTTGTTTGGTTGCTCCATTTTTTATGGAAAATAAAGAAAAACTCAAAAATGTAATGTCCACATCATCTTTTCCTATATAAGTTTTATTTTCTTTGTTTGGTTCACTTCTTGAAACCAAGAAACACCAAGAAAAAAGATGATGTAACAATCTCTTATTGGATGATGTGACCCCTATTCAAAGATACCCATTTCATGCGTTTTGGGGAGGAAATTGGAGGAAACTATATTTTGATGGTTTCATCTCTATTTTCCTTTTCTTTTATTTACAAAAGAAACCAACCAAACATGCTCTAATTATATTGTTTTGTGTATATATTGTTACAAGCCTCCACTTATTACAATATATCACAATATACAATAACCATAAATCTTTATCGAATGAGTTTGAATTAAGTTTGAATTATTATGCTTCTTAAATGGATAAATAATACTGTAATATCGTTCAAATTTTTATTTTATAGATTCTCATGAACTTAATGGGGTGTTTCTTCAATCAAAACAATAAAGGTATAGAAGGTTGAGTGGTGTATTATCAATAATAGTAGGTAAAAATTAAAGACAGAAGAGGAGGAAGGACCCATTACAACTTGCAACAAGGATCTTTCAACTACAGTATCCTTTCTCTAGATCTGCAAATATAAATGCACTGTTGCTTGATAATTTCATTACTATATCATTTTATAAAGATCAAGTAGATAGAAGTGAAACATGTGGAACTATGTTAGGTATACTGACCAATCTACATAATGGGATTAATCTCTAACTTATACTCTTTATATAAAATGTCATACTTCTTCGGATACAAATATCTTTGGCCTATATTAACTATTAATTTTAAAAAATTCAATTTTATGTCTGGACGAACTATAAGATAAATTTCCATTGTTCTCAACACAAGTAAGAGAATCATAACGAATCTCGAATAGCATTTAGATATGAGTACAAACCTTTTATTTGCAACCAGACTGCGTCTCAACAATACATATATATGTTTTAATCAAATTTTTTTTGTTGGATCGAAATAAATTCTCATGATTTAAAAAATAAAAATAAACCTTTACTTCCAAGCCACATGGCCTCTTTTCTAATTGGTCCCACATCCTCCTATGATGTAAAAATACATCAATTTCTAGCCCAATGCAAACAAAATATTAAATTGTGTATCTAGACCCAAATAACAAAATACTTCCATTCCTCACAAAACAAAAGAGAAAAAGAAAATCTAAACTAAAAAAGGAAATAGTAAAGAGTAAAACCCTCAAACTCTCAACAAATCCTAAAAAAGACCCACATCATACAAAAAAGCAATACATAACCAAGACAAGCAATAAGAAAAGGAAAGGCTCATGTGGCAATTAACTACTAATAATGGCAACAAAGAGGCTAAAGTAAAAAAAAAAAAAAAAAAATCCAAGAGGAGAGAGGATTTAATTAATAGGGGAAGGTGAGGAGTCACACTCATCTCCTTTGGAAATGGGGAGACACATGGATCGTGCTTTTCGATTTGGTTAACGTGGGAGAGTAGAAATAACCAAAGAGATTCGGATGCTCCTCATTATTTTTCTTTTGTTTTTTTCTATATAAACCCAAAGCCTCGCCCTAATTCATTTTTAAACACACATTCTCTCGAAATCAGTTTCAAATCCAAAATAACATACTGATCTATTTTACATATATTGTTCATTAGTGTTTTTGCTATTTTTTGGTCTAATTATCCATATTTATGTTTAAGTTGCTATAATGTAAGTCGATATGTACTACACTAAATTGCATATAACCCTCTCATCTATACTTTAGTAGTACTTGCTATATCTCAACTATTTTACCAACAGTTAACCTCCCTTGATTCATACGGGAGAGGGGGTTATCAGTAATTTTTTCTTCTAGATATAGAGTTCGTGGAATGTAAGTGCTAGTAATATAGTCGAGGGGTGATAAATGTTACTAAAAGTTTAAAACAAATTTTTTATAAATAGTAAATAGAGTGTAATTGGATTTAAAATAATTGAGTGCAATATCGTTTAAGAATGATTTAGAAAGTGGGTGGGTTTAAGAACAAGTAAGGACACAAATTTGGGTTTATAAATAAAAAACCCTATTACCCTTTCTCTTTATTATCCTCTTTTACTTTCTTTCCCATTTATATAAAGATCAAGGGCTATTTAAGTGAAAGCGAAGCATAAGCAATGAGAGAGTGAACACCGAGGAGAGAGAAAGAGAGAGATCAAATCAAATTAGAACAAGCTTTGCTTCTCTCTCTCTCTCTCTCACGTCCTAGGTTCTCAGCTTTTACAAGAAAACTAGAACAGGAGAGCGAACCAAAGAGAGACAACAAAAGGGTATTCTCCTCTTTGTCCCTGGAGATGGAAAATACCAAAAAGCTGAGATCTTGATGACATTAAAGCTCTGCATTTGAGAGCAAAACAAGGAAAGGGAGCTGCTTTGGTGAAAAGAAGTGATTTTGGTGGGAAATTTGGATGTGGGATCTGAACGGATCGCCGAAGAGAATGGGGGATCCGGTCACCTTCCAGTTTTTCCCAGTCAGTGAGCGGGCGGAGGACAGGATCCAGGGCGGTGAGATCACCGCAGTTGCTCCTCGGGCCAACTGGGCCGGTGTTAAGTTCGTGGAGAAGGCCGCTGACGTGTCGCCGGCGGCGAAGAAGAGCCGGCGGGGCCCACGGTCTAGGAGCTCGCAGTACAGGGGAGTTACTTTTTATAGGAGGACTGGGAGATGGGAGTCTCATATTTGGTTAGTTTTCAATTAGCTAAAAAAATAAAGAAAAAGAAACTTTGTTTTGATTGGTTGGTTGTTGATTTTGATTTTTGGGTTTGGTTTGTTTGTAATTTTTGTAGGGATTGTGGGAAACAGGTTTATTTAGGGGGTTTTGACACTGCTCATGCTGCTGCTAGGTATATATATTTTATGATTTTTTTATTTATATAATTTTATATGAAGTTAAAATTAGAATTCAGTGAACTGAGCTGTATTGATTTGTACGTGGAACAGAGCTTATGATCGTGCTGCGATCAAGTTCCGAGGAGTGGAGGCCGATATAAACTTCACTTTGAGTGATTATGAGGATGATCTGAAGCAAGTGAGTGAATTAAAAATTGGTCTTTTTTTTTTTTGGTCTTAGATATATGTAATTTTAAAACAAAATTTTAACAGAGTGGAATTAATTGATTTTAACGTTTGCAGATGACCAATCTGACAAAGGAGGAGTTTGTTCATGTTCTTCGTAGACAAAGTACAGGGTTCCCGAGAGGGAGCTCTAAGTTTCGAGGTGTCACATTGCATAAATGTGGGAGATGGGAGGCTAGAATGGGTCAATTTCTGGGCAAAAAGTAATTCATTTATTGATTTTATGTTAAGTTTATAGACATTTATATCATCAAACTCTAATCTTTTGTTTTTGACAGATATGTTTATTTGGGCCTATTTGATACAGAAGTTGAGGCTGCAAGGTATAAGATTTTCTCTATTATTAATGGGGTATTATATCGATATTTCAAGTATTAAAACTTACTGTATTCTGGGGTTTCAGAGCTTATGATAAAGCTGCAATCAAGTGTAATGGGAAGGATGCAGTGACCAATTTCGACCCTAGTATCTATGAGAGCGAACTGAGTTGCAATGGTGAGATACCGATAGATGTTTATATATCATTCAAGATTTTTGTGTCATAAATGTTGTTGGTTAATGTTTCTGATAATGTTGTAGGTAGCCAAAGTGATCATAATCTTGAGCTGAGTTTGGGGAGCTTGAGCTCAAAGAGGACTAGTGTCGAGCCAATGGATGAAGAAGGCTCTGTAGGAATGGATCAGAAAGCGCCAATGGATGAGTTCGATTGGAAACGCAACACAAGGCCAAAGGTATTATTAGTTCTACATCTATGGACTGATCATTAATATACATCAAATAGTAAGTGGGGATGACCTGAAACCAAAAATAAATTATGCAAATGAGCAGCAAAGTTTCAATCAGGAATAGATACTTCAGAGCAGTGAAAGTAGCAATACATGGAAATTAGTGACTACCACAAAAATATTTTGTAAGCAAAGTTTCAGCGGTTTTTCCTAGTTAGAACATCTATTTCCGAATACCATTAGATGTTCTTCATGTTTATTAATAATCTCATCATTCAAGTTCAATGCAATTTCCTTTTTTCCTTGAGAACTGAACAGGAAAGAATGAACACTAAAAAAAGTAGTCATTTTGACCTAATTACTGATAGATCATCAATTTCTTTCAATTTGATCTATTTCCATTATTCCCCTATAGTTTATCGAGAAGCTAAAGCCAGAATCGAATACTCAAATAGCTTTCAGGCCTAGTGAGACAATCGAGTATCCTCTGTCAATGATCATCAACTCAACCCCAGTGATCAAACCCTCTGATCTTTACCAAGTGGGTTACTCCCACATAATAGAAAATCACATGAAAGATCAATTTTATTTGATCTCATCTCATTATATTATTGATTTCATGATGCAGTTTCCAAGCAATAACAATATATCTATCACCGGAGGTGGAGGCCTTTCTTTATCAATAGGCAGTGAGCAAACCCCTCTATCTTCAAAACTGCTCGCCGCAAATACTGCAGCATCATCAGGATTCCCGCCACAGTTAGTGAAACCAACTCCTATTTGGTTTGGGCTTCAGTCTCTCATGAGACCGAGCTAAGTCGTCTCTCTCTTCTGCAGACAAATTGCCAGGTTATTGGCATAATTTTGTTGCAAATGTAGCCACCACTGAAATGAGAGGAGCTCTTTTTTTACTGTTGTTTGATGAGAGTGGTGGATAGAAGAGAGTAGTAGTTTCAGAGTGTAGACATTGTTCTTTTTAGTTTATTTAGTTGACGATATCTAATTCTCAATTGTGTTTTGTTTGATGATGTTTTTTTTTTCTTGGTGCGCGTTATTTTGTTTTATCTTGCTTTCAATTCATATAAAGTTGCTGGCATATCAAAGAGAGGGAGAATCATAGAAATGGGTAATCACGGGAGAATCTTATTTTTGCTTGCTCGTGTTCTCAACAATGTACTGGATACATAACTTCAATTATTAAATGTGCCAGTCCATCCTCCTAAGATTGACAGTCTGTCATACTTCGCAAATAGTATTTGGATCAAATCTTGGTCTTGATACTAATTTTCTTGAGATATGGATATGCAAAACACATATAGGCAAGAGCAAAGAATATGTTCCAAAATTTTGAGTTAATGACTAATTTTCCTAACAAATTTTCTTTGGAAATGAATAAGAAATTGTCGACACATTAATTTGGATCAGACAATTATTTGTACTATGTCCGCAATTTCCATGGAATCCTAAGGATTAGATGGAAGCAAACATGTCCTAAGTTTTTGAAGTGACATTTTTATACGCTTCTCTCGAGTTCTTCGCAAATCTAAGATGCCTAAGCAGTAGGGACTCTATCAGGACCACCCTTATAAGAGTGGGGTGTTTTACACTGTAGATAGAATATGCACAATTTCTAAACTAATTCTTTAACCACTCGTGAATGGTATAAATTGCTCATTTATATGGAGTGTTTTGATATAATCTTTACTCATGCCTTAGCCACGGAAAAATCCCTGTAGACATAATAAGCCAAAAAAATATACAGATTCGTGCTAAAGACTTCACATTCTGGTTCATGGGATCAAGACATCTTGTCTCTTATTAGACTCAAAAGAATGCAATAAAATTATGAAGCTATGTTCACTGAATATGCAACGTGCTTATTTTTTTAAAACATGCAACGTACCATGTTAAGCTTGAAGAGCAACATACTATGTCAAGCTTGAAGAGCAATTTCACTTCTCCCATAACAGAAGCTGTTTCAGGCTTTTTGATAGTGGAGAGGAATCTAAACACGGAAGAAAATGGCGGACAATGTGATTTCTCTTAAATGCATTTGATTGATATTCATGAAGGTGCGAAAAGATAAGGATTAGTTGTCTTACAAATCTTAATGCATATATCACTATAGTGTATTAATGCAGTTATAAGATTGTATAATGTGCTATAAGTAATTGCACTATAAACATGAAACTGCGTTGATAGTAAGTGCACTGATAGACTAGGTGTCATGGGTTCCATCCTCCCTATATGACATTCTATAGAATATTCTATAGGATCTTTTTTTTGGTGCACGGTGTACTTTATAAGACTCGAATATGGCTCGATATAGACATATATAAATATCTTTAGATATATCCATAATTATATTCGACAATAGCATAACGAATATTAAGTATATATTTGATTGAACATGGATACGTAAACAATATTTTTTTGATGGGAAAAAGAGAAAATTTCAGTAACTGGAGTCGAAAATACATTATCCATATCCAAGCTCGCACTCAAATAATTAGGGGTCTCATTCGACCAAGACACAAAATTAGAAATGTAAAGACCATGCTGAGTTAGAGTATGAACTACCATATTGCCTGCTCTTCCAGTGTGATTAAAAGAGAAGGACCGGAAAGTCTTAGCTAGTTGGATAGCTGCATCCAGAAAATTCCCATAATGTTTTGCACGAATTTCACCCACCTACAACTCAAGCACTACTTCAAGAGCATCATATTCAACTTCAATCATCTCGAGTCCCAAATTTCTTGCTACGTCCAAAGCCCTCGAATAGCCATAGACTCCAATAGTTGTGGTGAACCAAACCATTGTGCTTTCTCGGCCAAATCAAATATGACATTTCCTCTATCGTCTCCACTACCACACTATAAGCTCCTGATTGAGACTCATGATTTAACGCTGCATCACAATTTATACGCATGACTCCAACCGGTGGCGGCTTCCATTGATAGTCACCAACAACCTCGCTAGGAATCAATGACTGGATTGCCCTATGAAATTCATCAACAATGTGCAAGGCTTGTTGAGCCACCATGTAGGGGGTTTTACCTGCTCTCCAAGCCTGGCACCATTGTGGCTCCGCCGTATTCTTCACATCACTGAAAACAACCACTCAATCTCAAGGCGATCCATCAATAGCATCACTTATTGCAGCCAATCAACAAACCAAAAATGTGTTAGATTCCATATCTATACTGATAACCGAGACTCCATCCACACTTATGTGGGGAAAACGTACATCCAACCATGATATGGTATAATGATTCTATTGTAGTATCATTACAAAGAAAGTAACCAGAGTTCACCGTGATCCCTCGCATGCAGAGAGCCTCTTGTGTGGGAAAAATTGCATGAGCTAAATATGATGTAGAACGCACTGCGGACATGTTTATGGAGAAACAGGACCGTTTCAAGCCCAAACGCGGATCCGGCCGAGGAAAATAGCTTGCAACGAAGAACGTGTCATATCTCTCAAACCGTAGATCGGAATTGGACGAATTATATATGTAAATCGCGTATTTTTTCGAGACGGAGTCAATAAAACCTACTGAAGTTTTGTTTGCCACCGTCCATTTCACCAAATTCCCTCCGGATTGAGAGATATCAACGTTTTTGTCAGTTTTTTACTATTTTAGGTAATGTTTTAGGAGTCTGTTTTGATTAGGAAGCAAATCCGGTTTGATTCCAAATTTGACCGATTTACTTTCCTAATCATAGGGAGTTTTTTAAGGAGAGTTTTCTTATTTTTATTTTTGGCAAAGTTTGGGTCATAGTAGGAGTCTTGTTTATTTTCTATTTAAACAGAGTCTTGTAAGCCCTAGAGGCATAACTTTTTATCAATAAATTCCTCTTTTAATATTTTCTTCGTGGATTCGAAGATCGTTCTTTGTGGATTCAAAGAGCACCTCTTGGTGGATTCCGAGGTTTATCACTTCCGCGCTACGTTAAAACACCATTCAAATAGCTTTGTTTTATTGGGGAGTTTCAAGGCCCAAATAACCTCCCAAATCTTGGGTCTAATAAATTTATGTGTACGCCTCGATCCATTAAAACCACCATGAATCAAGCTCATTGCAACTTGGTAGGCTGATATCACACTAAAACTTTCCCTTGAGCTAGCAACCCATATCAATCTATCATTAGGCAACATAGGCAACAATGTTATTCTCAATATTTTTAAGGCCTCATCCCTTGCAAATATATCCATGATCAGCTAATAGTCCCAAGATCTCGATTCCAAATCCATTAAAGCTTCCACCTTCACTTCTTCGTATCCTCGTGATGCCGATGTGCTCAGAGGCTCTCCATCTAGCCATTTATCTCCCCATACCTTTACTGGTTTTCCATTTCCCATCTGCCATTTAGTTCCTTATATAATCACCTTTTTTGCTTCCCACAAACTTTTCCATGTAGTTGAAGCTGTAGAAGGACAAATTAAGGATAAAAAAATCAGAAGTCGAAAAATATTTTGATTTTAATATAGCATGAACGAGAGACCTTGGATTTTCTATAATTCTCCATACTTGCTTGGCAAGCATTGCCAAATTAAATGCATTGAAGTCTCTAAACCCCATACCCCCATCTTTTTTGGCACTACACGACCATTGCCAATTAAACCAATGAATCCTCCATTTGCCATATCGTTGCACCCACAAAAATTTAGCAATCATCGACTTTAAATCATCAATCAATTTTTGGGGTAGCCGAAAATAACTCATAATATATGTGGGAATTGCTTGTGCCACGGCCTTAATGAGTATTTCTTTCCAGCTTGGGGTAGCCGAAAACAACTCATAATATATGTGGGAATTGCTTGTGCCACTGCCTTAATGAGTATTTCTTCTTCTTTTAGCCTTTAATTTTGATCTAGACCCTTCGTTCAAGCTCTCAAAAGCTAGCCTCTTTGACCTACCGAGAAACATCGGAAGGGCAAGATATTTGTCATTTGATGGGATAGAATTAATACTGAGTGCAACACATATGACCTCTATAGTTTGGTTTGGAACATTCTTGCTGAAGAATAAGACTGATTTACCAACATTTATTAATTGGTCAGATGCCAACTCGTATATGTTAAGCAAATGCTTGAATTGACTACAATGAGAAAGTGAGGCTTCAATGAAAAATACGCTGTAATATGTGAACAAAAGATGGGATATTGGTGGGCTACTTCTACAAATAGAGAGACCTCTTAATGATCGATTACTACTAGCTGTATTAAACAAAGCTGTGAGACCTTCTGAACATAATAAAAATAAATATGGGGACAGACGGTTGCCTTGTGAAATACCCCTAGATGGTGTAATATCTCGATGCAACTGAATACGAGACCGAGGAGATACAACTCATAACCCACAATGTCCACCTCCTATCAAACTCCAATCGCTTCATAGTGCACTCCAGAAAAGCCCACTCCACTCTATCATACGCCTTGCTCATATCAACTTTAATAGCCACGAAGCCCCTTTTCCGACTTTGTTTATTTTTCAAACAGTGAAGAGACTCGTAGGCCACTAACACATTATTTGTAATCAATCGACTTGGCACGAAAGCACTCTGATTAATAGAAATAATATCAGGCAGAACATGTTTCGACCGGTTAGCCATCACCTTTGCAATGATTTTATAAATTACATTACAAGGGCTAATGGGTCTAAAGTCTGTGATCATCTGTGGATTTTTACGCTTTGCAATAAGAACTATTTGTGTCACGTTTAACTCCTTCATCATGCATCCAGTAGCAAAACATTTTTTTGGACTGCTTTACAAACATCTCCCTCAACCACTTGCCGGTGGTTTTGATAGAATAATGCCGACGTACCGTCCGGCCCCTCTTCATCATGCATCCAGTTAGCCGTTCATTCATAGAATTGGACACTTTGGGTTGCACAAATTCAAGGCAATTTTCAATATTTAAACGGTCACTTGCAGTGAAAATCCTATTAAAGTAATTAAGTACCTCTCTAGTAATATCCGCCTTATTAGTAATTAGAGTTCCATCGCCATCCTTGAGTCGCTCGATATTGTCTCTCTTCCTTCTCATCGATGCCTTTTGATGAAAAAACCCCGTATTTCGATCACCCTCCTTGAGCCATTGTACCCTTGATCGTTGACGCCACATTATTTCTTCTCGTTCAAGCTGGACGTCTAACTCGTTCTTAACTTGCCTCTCATGAGTTCGATTCAAGCTCCCTGACCCATAACAAACACATTTTAATTCGTCCCTTTTGGCTCTAATTAATTTTTGAACAAATGATTGACCCTTGCCGAGATATTATTTTCTTCCAAGTTTGACAGTATATGGAACTATTATCCCAGATTTGGGCCCAACAAGGCCCGCCACCCACTACAAATGGACGTATCTGAAGAATTCGGCCCAACAAGCGCACGAGTGGTGAGGCCGCCTCACGTGTGAATGCGCACGTGTCACCTCCTTACCCACCAGATGACGCAACCGCCAACCGCGAAATCGTACGGGCCCACTTCCCAATTCCTCCAAATCCAACGGCCGAGATCGTCCCGTCAAACTCCGTTAGGTTTCCATCTCGGGCGATGCGTATATAACCACGACATCTCCGACCAGATGACGGCGCGGTGCAGTTCGGGACTGCCCTCCCAAACCATTCTCCATCTCTCTCTCTCTCCTCCCCACGATCTATCCCCAAAAATCCCGACAAAAAATCGAAAAAATCTGAAAACCCTAGAAAATTCAAAATTCAAGAATCCTCCTCGGATCTCCGATCTCAGTTATCTTCTATCTATCAAAAAAAAATCATAAAAAAGAGGAAGGTTTGCTTGTTGATTCATTTACCCTTCTTCTATCTATCCCAAACCCTAGAAAAATAAAAAAATTCGGAAAATCGAAAGATGGCGCAAGTTCAGGCACCGCAGCAGGCGCAGCAGCAGATCGGGCCGAGCGGGGCTCAGGCGGCCGCCGCCGGCGTCGATGGCGGGAACCAGTTCCCGTCGACGTCTCTGTATGTAGGGGATCTTGAGCCGAACGTGACGGATGCGCAGTTGTACGATATGTTTAGCCAAATCGGGCAGGTTGTTTCGGTTACGCTTTGCAATAAGAACTATTTGTGTCACGTTTAACTCCTTCATCATGCATCCAGTAGCAAAACATTTTTGGACTGCTTTACAAACATCTCCCTCAACCACTTGCCGGTGGTTTTGATAGAATAATGCCGACGTACCGTCCGGCCCTCTTCATCATGCATCCAGTTAGCCGTTCATTCATAGAATTGGACACTTTGGGTTGCACAAATTCAAGGCAATTTTCAATATTTAAACGGTCACTTGCAGTGAAAATCCTATTAAAGTAATTAAGTACCTCTCTAGTAATATCCGCCTTATTAGTAATTAGAGTTCCATCGCCATCCTTGAGTCGCTCGATATTGTCTCTTCCTTCTCATCGATGCCTTTTGATGAAAAAACCCCGTATTTCGATCACCCTCCTTGAGCCATTGTACCCTTGATCGTTGACGCCACATTATTTCTTCTCGTTCAAGCTGGACGTCTAACTCGTTCTTAACTTGCCTCTCATGAGTTCGATTCAAGCTCCCTGACCCATAACAAACACATTTTAATTCGTCCCTTTTGGCTCTAATTAATTTTTGAACAAATGATTGACCCTTGCCGAGATATTATTTTCTTCCAAGTTTGACAGTATATGGAACTATTATCCCAGATTTGGGCCCAACAAGGCCCGCCACCCACTACAAATGGACGTATCTGAAGAATTCGGCCCAACAAGCGCACGAGTGGTGAGGCCGCCTCACGTGTGAATGCGCACGTGTCACCTCCCTTACCCACCAGATGACGCAACCGCCAACCGCGAAATCGTACGGGCCCACTTCCCAATTCCTCCAAATCCAACGGCCGAGATCGTCCCGTCAAACTCCGTTAGGGTTTCCATCTCGGGCGATGCGTATATAACCACGACATCTCCGACCAGATGACGGCGCGGTGCAGTTCGGGACTGCCCTCCCAAACCATTCTCCATCTCTCTCTCTCTCTCTCTCTCCTCCCCACGATCTATCCCCAAAAAAATCCCGACAAAAAAATCGAAAAAAATCTGAAAACCCTAGAAAATTCAAAAATTCAAGAATCCCTCTCTCGGATCTCCGATCTCAGTTATCTTCTATCTATCAAAAAAAAATCATAAAAAAGAGGAAGGTTTGCTTGTTGATTCATTTACCCTTCTTCTATCTATCCCAAACCCTAGAAAAATTAAAAAAAAAATTCGGAAAATCGAAAGATGGCGCAAGTTCAGGCACCGCAGCAGGCGCAGCAGCAGATCGGGCCGAGCGGGGCTCAGGCGGCCGCCGCCGGCGTCGATGGCGGGAACCAGTTCCCGTCGACGTCTCTGTATGTAGGGGATCTTGAGCCGAACGTGACGGATGCGCAGTTGTACGATATGTTTAGCCAAATCGGGCAGGTTGTTTCGGTTAGGGTTTGTAGGGATATCACGACTCGGCGATCGCTTGGTTACGCTTATGTTAATTATAGCAATCCGATGGATGGTGAGTTTTCTGAATTCATTTTTACATCATTTTTACACTTGTCGGGGTTTATCTCTAGTTTGAATGCCTGAAATGGTCTTTAGTTTCGAGCTATTTAGTTCTGCGGGTACTCAGACTCGATAAAGAACTAAATTTGTTTGTCGAATTCGCAATTGGGTTTTCCCATATTCTGGATTCGGGGAAAGAGCTCTTTTTTATGCTATTCACTGAAAAGAGATGTTTTTTCCCATATAATTCTGGTGAAATACAAGCTCATGATGTATGTCTTGCGTATGATGTATGTCTTGCGTATGGAATGGCTTCTCTTTTGCAATTTGTAGAGTCCTTTTTGCTGTTAGAGAACTGGATTGTTCGAGATATAGAAATTAGCTTATTGTGCTTCAAATAGATGTTTGGTCTACGGGAACTAGTAATTCCTGTAATAGAATTCTAATGCATGCTGAATCCACAATATGATATTGAAAATACAATATGTTCACTATAAATGAAATTGTAGTGAATCTGAGTTCTCTAATTTTGCATGTAATAGAAATGTTATGTGTATGTGCAGTTTATAATCATCCACTGAAATCGAATTCAAGCTAATATGCCGTTAAGTTGCCTGTACTTGTTAAGTTTGAATTATCAACATAAACTAGACCTCTGTCTTCACTGAGCTGAGCTTCTACCATCACCATCAGGATTTGGTTAAAAGTTTCAGTCAGAAGTGAAATTTGTGATTATTTTGATGGAAGGAAAAAATTAGTATTCTATTGAAAAAAATTCTTGCTTATAAAATTTTAGAAGTACAACATTTATTGGGAATTTGGGATCGTCATTTGTGTCCTTTTTTTGGGGTGTTTTTGGGGTTTTGGGGGGGGGGGCGCTTCATTCATTGTTTTTTTTTGGATAATGATTCATACTATCTTCTTGCATCAATGAATTGGAGTTCTTTGCTTTTAATGATTGTATACTATAGTTTAAAAAATGGACTATGTGTCTGCCTAGGCCTAAGCAGTACTTAGGGCCGCCCGCCTATATCTTGGCAGTGCATGGGCCAGCATGGATGATATGCATACTGCAAAGTTCTGGCCGTGGTCCGAATTCCTCTTTTGTCGCCTCCAGGTCCTCTAACCTTCCTGGCCTCCTCCACCGACTCTGAACACCTCCACCTCCAACCTTCAGCCTTTAGATAAACAAAAAAAGAAATTTGCCTAGGCGCTAGGCTTCGGGTTGGCGCCTAGTGCTTTCTATAACATTGTTGTATACAACTATCTATACAGTCACTACTTGAATGCAGTGAAGAATTCTCTCACTATATAACTTTTAATCTACAGCTTTAGTTCGACGATAGCTTTAGGGAACCGGGGACATCGAATTTACACTTGATGATAGAGTAATATTTCTCTATCAGAGTATCTAACTGATGCTGCAAGCATTTTTTTTTAATTCTATGTTATGGGTTTGCTCATTTGCCGAGGGAACACTTTCTTTAATTCTATGATCATGAAATTTTTTAAAGAGCTGCATGTTGCAATGAATTTAGTACTAGACTTTGATTCGTGCATGAAGGCGCTCTTGGTACATTAGAAGATGAAGCGAAGAAAATTCATTTGGCACCTTAAGTGATAATGCTTTGAGATTTTGCTACTGTTCTCGAAAGAATAAGGGAACATAACTCTCTTTTCGGTGCTCTTATTTTGACACCTTAATGTGACTTTTGACCCACTGTATGTGATCATGAAAAAAGGTAAAGAGCTGTGCAGTGCAAAGAATTTAGTGCTAGGCATTGATTTATGCATGAAGGAGCTCTTGGGGCATCAGAAGATGAAGTGAAAAAACTATTCATTTGGCACTGTAATATATAATGCTTTTAGACCTTACTATTATTCTGGGTAGACTAAGGGAACATAACTCTCTTTTCGGCTCTTATTTTGATGGCCTTAATGTTCAGACTTATTGACCCACTGTATGTTTGTGTTGTGGAAACATAATTATGTAGTAAAGAACATTTCTCAGTTAGGCATACAAATAATACCTTGTGTTGCATTGAAATTTTTGCAGTTGATATTTCTTTGTTTTGCATCTCACTGTATTTGGAACGTAATTGACAGCGGCGTTGGATATGCTGAACTTTACTCCCTCAACGGAAAACCTATCAGAATAATGTATTCAAACCGTGACCCTAGCACACGAAAGAGTGGGGCAGCTAACATATTTATTAAAGTATGATACTCTTCTTTATTGGTCTTTAATTTGGTTTTCTTGTTTTGGATGTGGTTTTATATACTTTTCTCGTTTTAAGTCTCCCCCATATATTATGATTAAGAGTGCCTCTCAAATTTGGCAGAATCTGGACAAGTCAATAGACCACAAAGCCCTGTATGATACATTTTCTGTTTTTGGCAACATTCTTTCTTGCAAAGTTGCCACAGAGCCATCTGGCCAGTCGAAAGGCTATGGGTTTGTTCAATTTGAGCAAGAGGAGGCAGCACAAAATGCTATCGAGAAGCTAAATGGCATGTGTCTGAATGAGAAAGTGGTCTATGTTGGTCCCTTTCTTCGTAAGCAGGAAAGGGAAAATACTCCAGATAAAACAGTTTTTCGTAATGTATTTGTTAAAAATCTGTCAGAATCTACAACCAAAGAAGAGCTTGATCAAATTTTTGGTGAATATGGAACAATTACTAGTTCTGTTGTGATGACAGAGGGTGATGGGAAATCCAAATGCTTTGGGTTTGTTAATTTTGAAAACCCAGAGGATGCTGCTCGAGCGGTTGAGGAACTTAATGGGAAGAAATTTGGTGACAAGGAATGGTATGTTGGTAAAGCGCAGAAGAAATCTGAAAGGGAGAGAGAACTAAAAGGCCGATTTGAGCAGGATGTTAAGGAGGCTGCTGACAAGTTTCAAGGTGTTAACTTGTATTTGAAGAACTTGGACGATAGTATTGGGGATGAAAAACTTAGGGAATTGTTCTCTGAGATCGGAACAATCACATCTTGCAAGGTGATGCACATACACCTAGACCTAGCTGCCGTGCCTCTCCTTTCGTTTACTCATTGCTGCTCGTATTTGGTTCACAAGGCTTAAAACTCATTACTTTTGCAGGTTATGCGAGATCCCAATGGTATCAGTAGAGGGTCGGGATTTGTTGCCTTCTCAAATCCTGAAGATGCATCTCGTGCTGTTAGTTGCCTTTCACTTTTTGCTGATGTTTCTATGAATAATTCATCATGATTTTTCTTCATCATTCATTTTCTTTGTCCAGAAGCGGAGATGAATGGGAAAATGATCGGCAGCAAACCTCTGTATCGCTGTAATTGCACAGCGTAAAGAAGACAGAAGAGCAAGATTACAGGTATGTGCCTTTTCTTTTTCGGTAGATAAATTCTTTCTATAATGTGAAGCAAGTTTTTAAATCGAAACACATAATCAACGCTCTAATGCTAGCTTGCTGCTTTTGTTCTTTTGTTACTACTATTTTCATATAGGCTAGGTTACTCAGACACGGTGTTTTGTATGTTATTTCGTGGTCCCACACGGTCGACACGGATTCTCTGCGGACACGCCATGGACACACATGGTTCAAAGCAAAACCCATTTTCCCTATTACTTATACCCTAAACTAGTTTCTTTAGTAATATTGGGTTCAAATCTAATTGGTCTTTGGACCCGAAAACTGAAACCCATAATTTAAATATTTGAAAATACCCATCATATTATCACATGCACCAAACTAAACCTTTGTTGTGAAACCTAGTTTCATTTAACTTGATTATTAATTGTTATAGATAAGAGAAAGAAATATACAAATGTTATAGGTATATTAATTCAATATTTGATCTAATGTAAATTTTAAATATCCTACATATCCTACATTTTACAAATTTGCCTTGTCCCTGTATCCTACATTTTACAAATTTGTCGATCCCGTGTTTGTATCCATATCCTGTCTATGTCCGTGTCCGTGCTACCTAGCATATAGGGCATGTTAGGTATATTAAGGTTGTTTTCGTGCAAGTTTATAAAAGTTCCACTTTTTCATGGATAGCCTGTGCTCAGATCTCTTAAGAAGAGGAATTTTGACCAGATTTCTGTAGAAGACATTAGTTATATGTATCAAACCAAACTCTAGCTAATCCCTTTGTTTTCATTGTTTATGTGTACATGTCTTACAAGAAAACACATAGATTTTGTTATTTGACGGTATATATATGATGAGACTTCTTATTTGTCGTATATGCATCCTACCTAAGCAGTACTTAGGGCAGCCGCCTATATCTTGGCAGTGCATGGGCCAGCATGGATGATATGCATACTGCAAAGTTCTGGCCGTGGTCGAATTCCTCTTTGTCGCCTCCAGGTCCTCTAACCTTCCTGGCCTCCTCCACCACTCTGAACACCTCCACCTCCAACCTTCAGCCTTTAGATAAACAAAAAAAGAAATTTGCCTAGGCGCTAGGCTTCGGGTTGGCGCCTAGTGCTTTCTATAACATTGTTGTATACAACTATCTATACAGTCACTACTTGAATGCAGTGAAGAATTCTCTCACTATATAACTTTTAATCTACAGCTTTAGTTCGACGATAGCTTTAGGGAACCGGGGACATCGAATTTACACTTGATGATAGAGTAATATTTCTCTATCAGAGTATCTAACTGATGCTGCAAGCATTTTTTTTTAATTCTATGTTATGGGTTTGCTCATTTGCCGAGGGAACACTTTCTTTAATTCTATGATCATGAAATTTTTTAAAGAGCTGCATGTTGCAATGAATTTAGTACTAGACTTTGATTCGTGCATGAAGGCGCTCTTGGTACATTAGAAGATGAAGCTAAGAAAATTCATTTGGCACCTTAAGTGATAATGCTTTGAGATTTTGCTACTGTTCTCGAAGAATAAGGGAACATAACTCTCTTTTCGGTGCTCTTATTTTGACACCTTAATGTGACTTTTGACCCACTGTATGTGATCATGAAAAAAGGTAAAGAGCTGTGCAGTGCAAAGAATTTAGTGCTAGGCATTGATTTATGCATGAAGGAGCTCTTGGGGCATCAGAAGATGAAGTGAAAAAACTATTCATTTGGCACTGTAATATATAATGCTTTTAGACCTTACTATTATTCTGGGTAGACTAAGGGAACATAACTCTCTTTTCGGCTCTTATTTTGATGGCCTTAATGTTCAGACTTATTGACCCACTGTATGTTTGTGTTGTGGAAACATAATTATGTAGTAAAGAACATTTCTCAGTTAGGCATACAAATAATACCTTGTGTTGCATTGAAATTTTTTGCAGTTGATATTTCTTTGTTTTGCATCTCACTGTATTTGGAACGTAATTGACAGCGGCGAGGGCGTTGGATATGCTGAACTTTACTCCCCTCAACGGAAAACCTATCAGAATAATGTATTCAAACCGTGACCCTAGCACACGAAAGAGTGGGGCAGCTAACATATTTATTAAAGTATGATACTCTTCTTTATTGGTCTTTAATTTGGTTTTCTTGTTTTGGATGTGGTTTTATATACTTTTCTCGTTTTAAGTCTCCCCCATATATTATGATTAAGAGTGCCTCTCAAATTTGGCAGAATCTGGACAAGTCAATAGACCACAAAGCCCTGTATGATACATTTTCTGTTTTTGGCAACATTCTTTCTTGCAAAGTTGCCACAGAGCCATCTGGCCAGTCGAAAGGCTATGGGTTTGTTCAATTTGAGCAAGAGGAGGCAGCACAAAATGCTATCGAGAAGCTAAATGGCATGTGTCTGAATGAGAAAGTGGTCTATGTTGGTCCCTTTCTTCGTAAGCAGGAAAGGGAAAATACTCCAGATAAAACAGTTTTTCAGAATGTATTTGTTAAAAATCTGTCAGAATCTACAACCAAAGAAGAGCTTGATCAAATTTTTGGTGAATATGGAACAATTACTAGTTCTGTTGTGATGACAGAGGGTGATGGGAAATCCAAATGCTTTGGGTTTGTTAATTTTGAAAACCCAGAGGATGCTGCTCGAGCGGTTGAGGAACTTAATGGGAAGAAATTTGGTGACAAGGAATGGTATGTTGGTAAAGCGCAGAAGAAATCTGAAAGGAGAGAGAACTAAAACGATTTGAGCAGGATGTTAAGGAGGCTGCTGACAAGTTTCAAGGTGTTAACTTGTATTTGAAGAACTTGGACGATAGTATTGGGGATGAAAACTTAGGGAATTGTTCTCTGAGATCGAACAATCACATCTTGCAAGGTGATGCACATACACCTAGACCTAGCTGCCGTGGCTCTCCTTTCGCTTACTCATTGCTGCTCGTATTTGGTTCACAAGGCTTAAAACTCATTACTTTTGCAGGTTATGCGAGATCCCAATGGTATCAGTAGAGGGTCGGATTTGTTGCCTTCTCAAATCCTGAAGATGCATCTCGTGCTGTTAGTTGCCTTTCACTTTTGCTGATGTTTCTATGAATAATTCATCATGATTTTTCTTCATCATTCATTTTCTTTGTCTGTAGCTAGCGGAGATGAATGGGAAAATGATCGGCAGCAAACCTCTGTATGCTGTAATTGCACAAAGTAAAGAAGACAGAAGAGCAAGATTACAGGTATGTGCCTTTTCTTTTTCGGTAGATAAATTCTTTCTATAATGTGAAGCAAGTTTTTAAATCGAAACACATAATCAACGCTCTAATGCTAGCTTGCTGCTTTTGTTCTTTTGTTACTACTATTTTCATATAGGCTAGGTTACTCGCACATGTGTTTTGTATATTTCGTGGTCCACATGTCGAGAACGGATTCTCTCACGGGACGCATGGACACACATGGTTCAAAGCAAAACCCATTTTCCTATTACTTATACCCTAAACTAGTTTCTTTAGTAATATTGGGTTCAAATCTAATTGGTCTTTGGACCAAAACTGAAACCCATAATTTAAATATTTGAAAATACCCATCATATTATCACATGCACCAAACTAAACCTTTGTTGTGAAACCTAGTTTCATTTAACTTGATTATTAATTGTTATAGATAAGAGAAAGAAATATACAAATGTTATAGGTATATTAATTCAATATTTGATCTAATGTAAATTTTAAATATCCTACATATCCTACATTTTACAAATTTGCCTTGTCCCTGTATCCTACATTTTACAAATTTGTCGATCCCGTGTTTGTATCCATATCCTGTCTATGTCCTGTCCTGCTACCTAGCATATAGGGCATGTTAGGTATATTAAGGTTGTTTTCGTGCAAGTTTATAAAAGTTCCACTTTTCATGGATAGCCTGTGCTCAGATCTCTTAAGAAGAGGAATTTTGACCAGATTTCTGTAGAAGACATTAGTTATATGTATCAAACCAAACTCTAGCTAATCCCTTTGTTTTCATTGTTTATGTGTACATGTCTTACAAGAAAACACATAGATTTTGTTATTTGACGTATATATATGATGAGACTTCTTATTTGTCGTATATGCATCCTACCTACGCAAGAGACTTTTCGCTGAAACTAAAGAAACTAGGCAGAAGCAACCAAAACAAACTTTCATCAAGGAACTGAACCCAAAATGTAACAATATTTTCATAAAGCTTGTTATATAATGGCTTCTGGATTACTTTCTCACTCAAAATGTATTTAGTTCAAATATAATCTGGTTCTGTCTTGAATTAAGTATATCAAAGCACTGTTATTTATTTCATGGTACCTGACGCATCTTCCAAGATTCGATTTAGTTATTTTACCTGTCTCTTCCGATACTCAATTATTCTACCAATCATATTTGTTCTTCTTGGTCTATATCACATATTTTGGAAAGTGCATGAATACATGTTCTAACTTCAGATTGGCTGAGCTTTGAATAGGCGCTGAAAAATATCTCAACATTTAAGCTTGTGCCAATTTATTTACCTTTGGAAGATCTGTTTAAAATAGTTACTGTAGTGTGAATAGAGAACATGGCTGCTTGGCATAAAATGAAATGAATGTGAAAGAAAGTCACTTGAGATGAAGCAGATATGGAAACTCCTAGACATACTGGTCACTAATATTAATAATTTGCACTAGGCTCTTGAAATTTGCAAAATACTTTCTAATACTGTACATATGGACGGAGGATAGTGGGCTCATTTGCCCCACTGACCCTGAAGGGAAAAGCTCCATATCGAAAATTTTTCCCAATCAAGTCTGTTGGGTTCAAAGAAAAGAAAACAAAAGGAGAGAGGAAAGATATGTACAGTGACAATTTTGGGAACTATAGTAATTACAGTTGGGTTTATATTTTGTCTTTTGTAAATGTCAATGGAGTAGAAATCCAAATGCTTTGGGTTTGTTAATTTTGAAAACCCAGAGGATGCTGCTCGAGCGGTTGAGGAACTTAATGGGAAGAAATTTGGTGACAAGGAATGGTATGTTGGTAAAGCGCAGAAGAAATCTGAAAGGAGAGAGAACTAAAAGGCCGATTTGAGCAGGATGTTAAGGAGGCTGCTGACAAGTTTCAAGGTGTTAACTTGTATTTGAAGAACTTGGACGATAGTATTGGGGATGAAAACTTAGGGAATTGTTCTCTGAGATCGAACAATCACATCTTGCAAGGTGATGCACATACACCTAGACCTAGCTGCCGGCTCTCCTTTCGCTTACTCATTGCTGCTCGTATTTGGTTCACAAGGCTTAAAACTCATTACTTTTGCAGGTTATGCGAGATCCCAATGGTATCAGTAGAGGGTCGGATTTGTTGCCTCTCAAATCCTGAAGATGCATCTCGTGCTGTTAGTTGCCTTTCACTTTTGCTGATGTTTCTATGAATAATTCATCATGATTTTTCTTCATCATTCATTTTCTTTGTCTGTAGCTAGCGGAGATGAATGGGAAAATGATCGGCAGCAAACCTCTGTATCGCTGTAATTGCACAGCGTAAAGAAGACAGAAGAGCAAGATTACAGGTATGTGCCTTTTCTTTTTCGTAGATAAATTCTTTCTATAATGTGAAGCAAGTTTTAAATCGAAACACATAATCAACGCTCTACGCTAGCTTGCTGCTTTTGTTCTTTTGTTACTACTATTTTCATATAGGCTAGGTTACTCAGACACGGTGTTTTGTATGTTATTTCCGTGTCCCACACGGTCGACACGGATTCTCTCATGGACACGCCATGGACACACATGGTTCAAAGCAAAACCCATTTTCCCTATTACTTATACCCTAAACTAGTTTCTTTAGTAATATTGGGTTCAAATCTAATTGGTCTTTGGACCCGAAAACTGAAACCCATAATTTAAATATTTGAAAATACCCATCATATTATCACATGCGACCAAACTAAACCTTTGTTGTGAAACCTAGTTTCATTTAACTTGATTATTAATTGTTATAGATAAGAGAAAGAAATATACAAATGTTATAGGTATATTAATTCAATATTTGATCTAATGTAAATTTTAAATATCCTACATATCCTACATTTTACAAATTTGCCTTGTCCCTGTATCCTACATTTTACAAATTTGTCGTATCCCGTGTTTGTATCCATATCCGTGTCTATGTCCGTGTCCGTGCTACCTAGCATATAGGGCATGTTAGGTATATTAAGGTTGTTTTCGGTGCAAGTTTATAAAAAGTTCCACTTTTTCATGGATAGCCTGTGCTCAGATCTCTTAAGAAGAGGAATTTTGACCAGATTTCTGTAGAAGACATTAGTTATATGTATCAAACCAAACTCTAGCTAATCCCTTTGTTTTCATTGTTTATGTGTACATGTCTTACAAGAAAACACATAGATTTTGTTATTTGACGTGTATATATATGATGAGACTTCTTATTTGTCGTATATGCATCCTACCTTACGCAAGAGACTTTTCGCTGCTGAAACTAAAGAAACTAGGCAGAAGCAACCAAAACAAACTTTCATCAAGGAACTGAACCCAAAAATGTAACAATATTTTCATAAAGCTTGTTATATAATGGCGTTCTGGATTACTTTCTCACTCAAAATGTATTTAGTTCAAATATAATCTGGTTCTGTCTTGAATTAAGTATATCAAAGCACTGTTATTTATTTCATGGTACCTGACGCATCTTCCAAGATTCGATTTAGTTATTTTACCTGTCTCTTCCGATACTTTCTCAATTATTCTACCAATCATATTTGTTCTTCTTGGTCTATATCACATATTTTGGAAAGTGCATGAATACATGTTCTAACTTCAGATTGGCTGAGCTTTGAATAGGCGTTGAAAAATATCTCAACATTTAAGCTTGTGCCAATTTATTTACCTTTGGAAGATCTGTTTAAAATAGTTACTGTAGTGTGAATAGAGAACATGGCGTGCTTGGCATAAAATGAAATGAATGTGAAAGAAAGTCACTTGAGATGAAGCAGATATGGAAACTCCTAGACATACTGGTCACTAATATTAATAATTTGCACTAGGCTCTTGAAATTTGCAAAATACTTTCTAATACTGTACATATGGACGGGAGGATAGTGGGCTCATTTGCCCCACTGACCCTGAAGGGAAAAGCTCCATATCGAAATTTTTTTCCCACCGAAGTCTGTTGGGTTCGAAAGAAAAGAAAACAAAAGGAGAGAGGGGAAAGATATGTACAGTGACAATTTTGGGAACTATAGTAATTACAGTTGGGTTTATATTTTGTCTTTTTGTAAATGTCAATGGAGTAGAAAAAACAAATGGGGTACTTGGGTTGTTGGTTGTTGCTTTGGAAAAGGTGGGAGTCCAGATTTTTTGTTTGGCTAATTAGCACTTATAGTGGATTTGGATACAGAAAGGGGTAGGGAGGGAAATGATTGAATTAAATCCTGGGGAAGGCATGGAGAGGGAGCGGATGGAATGAGATTAATTGTGTTTGGATAGGCAAAAGGGGAAGAGAGAGTATGTTATAATTTGTGGAGAATGAAAAGGAAGGGATACTAATGAGGAACTAAGCATAGTGATTTTGAGGATGGTTATCTAGATAAAATAAAATTAAAATAAATATTGAAATTGCACTCTTCATTTAATAATAAAAAGATACAAATGCGGGTCTCGCACTGGCACCTCACATGCAAAGACTCATATGCCTAATACTAGCTACAATTCACGTGCGATTTTCACAAACATTCTTCTCTCCCCTCAAATGAAAAATACAATCTTATTTATAGAAAAACTAGAAGATAAATAAAATCCTAACTAAAAAGAGATAACATCAAATAACATCCTAACTAAAAGAAGATAACATCGATAAGATCCTAACCAAAGGAAAGGATAAAATCAAATAAAACCATAAAATCCTAATTAAACTAAATCTGATCAAATCTTCATGTAATCTCTTTTGTTAAGATTCAAATCTGAATTTGTCCTCGATCGATACTTACATGATCAATATGTCCCTTGAAGAACTAATACATATCTATTTTTTATTTTCTCTAAGTGTAATAACGGAATATTAGAAAAGTTTCACTTAAGTTTCTATCCCACCCTCCCAATCTGTCTACTTTAGGAGGATTAGTGAAATTTACCTATTTTAACCCTTCCCTCCTACCCCACTAATAATTGGAAACAAACTCAATTTTTGGAGGGTTTACATTATAACCTTCCTACCCTTCCCAATGCCTCCTATAAGAACCTGTCCAAACTCACCATTAAATACCCAATAGTTTCCTTTGTTTTGTATTTATATACCCTCACTTATTTTTAGGGCACTAATGTACCCCAAAGTTTCTAAAATTTACACTTTAGTACTATATTATGTAAACATGAGAAGTTTCCTAAAATTTCTCACACTACAAGCTTTTTCTAACTTTTAGCCCTTGATATTTATTGAATTTATTGTTTAACTCACCATATTTTAATTTCAAAATATGATTAAGATAGGTTTATAAGAGAATTAGGTATGTTGGTAAAGCGCAGAAGAAAAAGGGAGAGAGAGACTAAAAGGCCGATTTGAGCAGGATGTTAAGGAGGCTGCTGACAAGTTTCAAGGTGTTAACTTGTATTTGAAGAACTTGGACGATAGTATTGGGGATGAAAAACTTAGGGAATTGTTCTCTGAGATCGGAACAATCACATCTTGCAAGGTGATGCACATACACCTAGACCTAGCTGCCGTGCCTCTCCTTTCGTTTACTCATTGCTGCTCGTATTTGGTTCACAAGGCTTAAAACTCATTACTTTTGCAGGTTATGCGAGATCCCAATGGTATCAGTAGAGGGTCGGGATTTGTTGCCTTCTCAAATCCTGAAGATGCATCTCGTGCTGTTAGTTGCCTTTCACTTTTTGCTGATGTTTCTATGAATAATTCATCATGATTTTTCTTCATCATTCATTTTCTTTGTCTGTAGCTAGCGGAGATGAATGGGAAAATGATCGGCAGCAAACCTCTGTACGTTGCAATTGCACAGCGTAAAGAAGACAGAAGAGCAAGATTACAGGTATGTGCCTTTTCTTTTTTCGGTAGATAAATTCTTTCTATAATGTGAAGCAAGTTTTTAAATCGAAACACATAATCAACGTTCTACGTTAGCTTGCTAAGCTTTTGTTCTTTTGTTACTACTATTTTCATATAGGCTAGGTTACTCAGACACGGTGTTTTGTATGTTATTTCCGTGTCCGACACGTGTCAGACACGGATTCTCTGCGGACACGCCATGGACACACATGGTTCAAAGCAAAACCCATTTTCCCTATTACTTATACCCTAAACTAGTTTCTTTAGTAATATTGGGTTCAAATCTAATTGGTCTTTGGACCCGAAAACTGAAACCCATAATTTAAATATTTGAAAATACCCATCATATTATCACATGCGACCAAACTAAACCTTTGTTGTGAAACCTAGTTTCATTTAACTTGATTATTAATTGTTATAGATAAGAGAAAGAAATATACAAATGTTATAGGTATATTAATTCAATATTTGATCTAATGTAAATTTTAAATATCCTACATATCCTACATTTTACAAATTTGCCTTGTCCCTGTATCCTACATTTTACAAATTTGTCGTATCCGTGTTTGTATCCATATCCTGTCTATGTCCGTGTCCTGCTACCTAGCATATAGGGCATGTTAGGTATATTAAGGTTGTTTTCGGTGCAAGTTTATAAAAAGTTCCACTTTTTCATGGATAGCCTGTGCTCAGATCTCTTAAGAAGAGGAATTTTGACCAGATTTCTGTAGAAGACATTAGTTATATGTATCAAACCAAACTCTAGCTAATCCCTTTGTTTTCATTGTTTATGTGTACATGTCTTACAAGAAAACACATAGATTTTGTTATTTGACGTGTATATATATGATGAGACTTCTTATTTGTCGTGTATATGCATCCTACCTTACGCAAGAGACTTTTCGTTGCTGAAACTAAAGAAACTAGGCAGAAGCAACCAAAACAAACTTTCATCAAGGAACTGAACCCAAAAATGTAACAATATTTTCATAAAGCTTGTTATATAATGGCGTTCTGGATTACTTTTCACTCAAAATGTATTTAGTTCAAATATAATCTGGTTCTGTCTTGAATTAAGTATATCAAAGCACTGTTATTTATTTCATGGTACCTGACGCATCTTCCAAGATTCGATTTAGTTATTTTACCTGTCTCTTCCGATACTTTCTCAATTATTCTACCAATCATATTTGTTCTTCTTGGTCTATATCACATATTTTGGAAAGTGCATGAATACATGTTCTAACTTCAGATTGGCTGAGCTTTGAATAGGTTGAAAAATATCTCAACATTTAAGCTTGTGCCAATTTATTTACCTTTGGAAGATCTGTTTAAAATAGTTACTGTAGTGTGAATAGAGAACATGGCGTGCTTGGCATAAAATGAAATGAATGTGAAAGAAAGTCACTTGAGATGAAGCAGATATGGAAACTCCTAGACATACTGGTCACTAATATTAATAATTTGCACTAGGCTCTTGAAATTTGCAAAATACTTTCTAATACTGTACATATGGACCGGAGGATAGTGGGCTCATTTGCCCCACTGACCCTGAAGGGAAAAGCTCCATATCGAAATTTTTTTCCCACCGAAGTCTGTTGGGTTCGAAAGAAAAGAAAACAAAAGGAGAGAGGGGAAAGATATGTACAGTGACAATTTTGGGAACTATAGTAATTACAGTTGGGTTTATATTTTGTCTTTTTGTAAATGTCAATGGAGTAGAAAAAACAAATGGGGTACTTGGGTTGTTGGTTGTTGCTTTGGAAAAGGTGGGAGTCCAGATTTTTTGTTTGGCTAATTAGCACTTATAGTGGATTTGGATACAGAAAGGGGTAGGGAGGGAAATGATTGAATTAAATCCAGGGGGAAGGCATGGAGAGGGAGCGGATGGAATGAGATTAATTGTGTTTGGATAGGCAAAAAGGGGAAGAGAGAGTATGTTATAATTTGTGGAGAATGAAAAGGAAGGGATACTAATGAGGAACTAAGCATAGTGATTTGTCGAGGATGGTTATCTAGATAAAATAAAATTAAAAATAAATATTGAAATTGCACTCTTCATTTAATAATAAAAAGATACAAATGCGGGTCTCGCACTGGCACCTCACATGCCGCCACCCATATAATCTTAATACTACATTCACAAGCATTTCTCACAAACATTCTTCTCTCCCCTCAAATGAAAAATACAATCTTATTTATAGAAAAACTAGAAGATAAATAAAATCCTAACTAAAAAGAGATAACATCAAATAACATCCTAACTAAAAGAAGATAACATCGATAAGATCCTAACCAAAGGAAAGGATAAAATCAAATAAAACCATAAAATCCTAATTAAACTAAATCTGATCAAATCTTCATGTAATCTCTTTTTGAATTCAAATCTGAATTTGTCCATCGATACTTACATGATCAATATGTCCCTTGAAGAACTAATACATATCTAATTTCTTTATTTTCTCTAAGTGTAATAACGGAATATTAGAAAAGTTTCACTTAAGTTTCTATCCCACCCTCCCAATCTGTCTACTTTAGGAGGATTAAGAAAGTGATGAAATTTACCTATTTTTAACCTTCCCTCCCTACCCCTTACTAATTAATAATTGGAAACAAACTCAATTTTTGGAGGGTTTACATTATAACCTTCCTACCCTTCCCAATGCCTCCTATAAGAACCTGTCCAAACTCACCATTAAATACCCAATAGTTTCCTTTGTTTTGTATTTATATACCCTCACTTATTTTTAGGGCACTAATGTACCCCAAAGTTTCTAAAATTTACACTTTAGTACTATATTATGTAAACATGAGAAGTTTCCCTAAAATTTCTCATGCACGACACTTACAAGCTAATTTTCTAACTTTTAGCCCTTGATATTTATTGAATTTATTGTTTAACTCACCATATTTTAATTTCAAAATATGATTAAGATAGGTTTATAAGAGAATTAGGGTATTTTTAACATTAGATTATGAGTGTCACTTGGAAAAATCAGGGAGAAATTCTCACATTTGCATAACGAAGGTATTAAAGTACAACTTTGGAAATTTTAGGGTATATAAGTGTTGCCTAAAACATGTGAGGATATATAAGTGCAAACAAGGGGAAACTATAGGATATTAAGGTGATAATTTGCCTTTTGTTTTCGTCCCTTTGCTGAAAATAAAGGGCAGCAGGTAAATTGATGAAAAAATAAAGATGATTTGGGTATGGAATTGAATTAGTGAGATTGATTTTGAGAAAAACTAATAATTGAAAAAGGAAACAAAATAAAGATAAAAGATTATTGGGGTTCAGTTCACTCATATACTAGTTATATTTATAGTCTTGCCCCGCTGGCCAAGTTTTGAATCAATCACATATGGAAAAGAACCATACTAAAGTATTTGTATGATGAAGAGTTGTTAACACTGTGTTTGAGAGTTTACTAATGGAGGGAAAGAAGAAGAGAAATTGGGGAGGGAAGGGAAAGAAAGGAGAATTGAAATATAATATCATGTTTGGGAGTTTAGTTAGTAAAGCGAGAGGGGAATCTATTTATTAGCCGTTGGATTCACATCATGATGGTTCAAAATTTTCCCTCCATTACCCCTAGTTTGGGAAGGGGACCAAATCATATAGATTGGAGGTTAGGAGGTGAATTTTGTCACCTACCTTCCTCTCCATTCCTTTAAAAACTCCTAGATGGGGTGAGCATTTTGCTTCCCTTCTACTCGTCCATTCAACGCCATTCAAACAGGGTGTAAGTGAATCTCTAGATTAATTTTAGCAATTAGAATGTAAATCTGCTTTCTCTCTGCCTAAACTTCCTTTTCTTACCTTGTGAGAGGGTTATACATGAAAATGTCTGCTATATCAAAATCCCATCTTTTGATATCAAGTCTCACAACATATGTATCGTAAACATGTTTAGTTGTTACTTCCATCTTTTTCCTATATATCTTCTATTTAATTTAAGTATATCAAAGCACTGTTATTTATTTCATGGTACCTGACGCATCTTCCAAGATTCGATTTAGTTATTTTACCTGTCTCTTCCGATACTTTCTCAATTATTCTACCAATCATATTTGTTCTTCTTGGTCTATATCACATATTTTGGAAAGTGCATGAATACATGTTCTAACTTCAGATTGGCTGAGCTTTGAATAGGTTGAAAAATATCTCAACATTTAAGCTTGTGCCAATTTATTTACCTTTGGAAGATCTGTTTAAAATAGTTACTGTAGTGTGAATAGAGAACATGGCGTGCTTGGCATAAAATGAAATGAATGTGAAAGAAAGTCACTTGAGATGAAGCAGATATGGAAACTCCTAGACATACTGGTCACTAATATTAATAATTTGCACTAGGCTCTTGAAATTTGCAAAATACTTTCTAATACTGTACATATGGACCGGAGGATAGTGGGCTCATTTGCCCCACTGACCCTGAAGGAAAAGCTCCATATCGAAATTTTTTTCCCACCGAAGTCTGTTGGGTTCGAAAGAAAAGAAAACAAAAGGAGAGAGGGGAAAGATATGTACAGTGACAATTTTGGGAACTATAGTAATTACAGTTGGGTTTATATTTTGTCTTTTTGTAAATGTCAATGGAGTAGAAAAAACAAATGGGGTACTTGGGTTGTTGGTTGTTGCTTTGGAAAAGGTGGGAGTCCAGATTTTTTGTTTGGCTAATTAGCACTTATAGTGGATTTGGATACAGAAAGGGGTAGGGAGGGAAATGATTGAATTAAATCCAGGGGGAAGGCATGGAGAGGGAGCGGATGGAATGAGATTAATTGTGTTTGGATAGGCAAAAAGGGGAAGAGAGAGTATGTTATAATTTGTGGAGAATGAAAAGGGAAGGGATACTAATGAGGAACGGAAGCATAGTGATTTGCTGAGGATGGTTATCTAGATAAAATAAAATTAAAAATAAATATTGAAATTGCACTCTTCATTTAATAATAAAAAAGATACAAATGCGGGTCTCGCACCTGGGCACCTCACATGCCAGCACCTCATATGCCTAATACTAGCTACAATTCACAGGCAGATTTCTCACAAACATTCTTCTCTCCCCCCTCAAATGAAAAATACAATCTTATTTATAGAAAAACTAGAAGATAAATAAAATCCTAACTAAAAAAGAGATAACATCAAATAACATCCTAACTAAAAGAAGATAACATCAGATAAGATCCTAACCAAAGGAAAGGATAAAATCAAATAAAACCATAAAATCCTAATTAAACTAAATCTGATCAAATCTTCATGTAATCTTTTTGTTAAGATTCAAATCTGAATTTGTCTGCATCGATACTTACATGATCAATATGTCCCTTGAAGAACTAATACATATCTAATTTCTTTATTTTCTCTAAGTGTAATAACGGAATATTAGAAAAGTTTCACTTAAGTTTCTATCCCACCCCTCCCAATCTGTCTACTTTAGGAGGATTAAGAAAGTGATGAAATTTACCTATTTTTAACCCTTCCCTCCCTACCCCTTACTAATTAATAATTGGAAACAAACTCAATTTTGGAGGGTTTACATTATAACCTTCCTACCCTTCCCAATGCCTCCTATAAGAACCTGTCCAAACTCACCATTAAATACCCAATAGTTTCCTTTGTTTTGTATTTATATACCCTCACTTATTTTTAGGGCACTAATGTACCCCAAAGTTTCTAAAATTTACACTTTAGTACTATATTATGTAAACATGAGAAGTTTCCCTAAAATTTCTCATGCACACTTACAAGCTAATTTTCTAACTTTTAGCCCTTGATATTTATTGAATTTATTGTTTAACTCACCATATTTTAATTTCAAAATATGATTAAGATAGGTTTATAAGAGAATTAGGTATTTTTAACATTAGATTATGAGTGTCACTTGGAAAAATCAGGAGAAATTCTCACATTTGCATAACAGAAGGTATTAAAGTACAACTTTTGGAAATTTTAGGGTATATAAGTGTTGCCTAAAACATGTGAGGATATATAAGTGCAAACAAGGGGAAACTATAGGATATTAAGGTGATAATTTGCCTTTTGTTTTCGGCCCTTTGCTGAAAATAAAGGGCAGCAGGTAAATTGATGAAAAATAAAGATGATTTGGGTATGGAATTGAATTAGTGAGATTGATTTTGAGAAAAACTAATAATTGAAAAAGGAAACAAAATAAAGATAAAAGATTATTGGGGTTAGTCGGATTCACTCATATACTAGTTATATTTATAGTCTTGCCCGCTGGCCAAGTTTTGAATCAATCACATATGGAAAAGAACCATACTAAAGTATTTGTATGATGAAGAGTTGTTAACACTGTGTTTGAGAGTTTACTAATGGAGGGAAAGAAGAAGAGAAATTGGGGAGGGAAGGGAAAGAAAGGAGAATTGAAATATAATATCATGTTTGGGAGTTTAGTTAGTAAAGCGAGAGGGGAATCTATTTATTAGCCGTTGGATTCACATCATGATGGTTCAAAATTTTCCCTCCATTACCCCTAGTTTGGGAAGGGGACCAAATCATATAGATTGGAGGTTAGGAGGTGAATTTTGTCACCTACCTTCCTCTCCATTCCTTTAAAAAACTCCTAGATGGGGTGAGCATTTTGCTTCCCTTCTACTCGTCCATTCAACGCCATTCAAACAGGGTGTAAGTGAATCTCTAGATTAATTTTAGCAATTAGAATGTAAATCTGCTTTCTCTCTGCCTAAACTTCCTTTTCTTACCTTGTGAGAGGGTTATACATGAAAATGTCTGCTATATCAAAATCCCATCTTTTGATATCAAGTCTCGACAACATATGTATCGTAAACATGTTTAGTTGTTACTTCCATCTTTTTCCTATATATCTTCTATTTAATTTAAGTATATAAAAAATGTTCTGTATTGCGTTTCCTAATCACCCTTTTCTTACATGTGTGTTCTTTGCTTTGCTATCTATCATTTTAAGGCCAATGTCTTTCCTCTAAGCATTACATCCATTTTCTTGTATATTGCAAGATTAGCTGCAATTGAATTCCTCAAGGCCTCGTTTGGTATGAGGGAATGGGTGGGAATGCAATGCTCATTCTCACTTCTCTTTCATGCATACCAAACACGACACCTTTTTTGAAGCTAGAATGCTCATTCCCACTTCTCCTTCATTCCCAGTTTTTGTGGGAATGGGCAATCCCAATGAGTTTGTAGGGACTAGGGAATGGGCATTCCCACTTAAATAGGTATGAAAAAAATTAAATTAAATTAAATACCAAGTATTCCATGATTCCTTATTAATTACTCATACCAAAAATAAAATGATTTTTCATTCTCATTTCATTATCTAATCGCACCCAAACATGAGAATGGAAATGAGCATTCCATTCTCACACCCATTCCATTCCGTTCCTTGCTTCATTCTCCATTCTCACTTGATCCGATTCCGCATTGCCAAATGAGGCATAAGTTTCCTTTTCTGCATTATTCTTTTTTGCTATCCTTGTATAGTGTCAGAACTTTGCTTGAACATATCTAAACTTGAAACCTTTTATTTAGGCACAATTTTCCCAAATGCCCAGTTTCCATGCCACCTAATGTTGCTCCTCGCATGCCAATGTATCCTCCTGGTGCTCCTGGACTTGGACAACAACTATATTATGGTCAAGCTCCTCCAGCACTCATTCCTCCGCAGGTAATTTTCTTTTCATGGGCAATTCCTTCTTTATTTTTACGTTGTCATTAACATTGTTTGATTCAAACTGAATAGAATACTAGTTTATCTCTCATTGTCCAACTGACAAACATAAAAAATCTTCTGGCCAAAAGTCATATCATTAGTATTTACCTGCTAGGTTTTCCTTAATTTTCTGTCAAAGCTAATGATTGGCGTGCTAGGTTTTTATTTTATTTTATTGTTCTGTTATTTTTTGTAGCCTGGATTTGGTTACCAGCAGCATATTGTTCCTGGAATGAGGCCTGGTGGTGCCCCTATGCCCAATTTCTTTGTGCCGATGATGCAGCAGGGTCAGCAACCCCAACGCCCTGGAGGAAGTGGCGGTACAATTTTGGGAACTATAGTAATTACAGTTGGGTTTATATTTTGTCTTTTGTAAATGTCAATGGAGTAGAAAAACAAATGGGGTACTTGGGTTGTTGGTTGTTGCTTTGGAAAAGGTGGGAGTCCAGATTTTTTGTTTGGCTAATTAGCACTTATAGTGGATTTGGATACAGAAAGGGGTAGGGAGGGAAATGATTGAATTAAATCCAGGGGGAAGGCATGGAGAGGGAGCGGATGGAATGAGATTAATTGTGTTTGGATAGGCAAAAGGGGAAGAGAGTATGTTATAATTTGTGGAGAATGAAAAGGAAGGGATACTAATGAGGAACTAAGCATAGTGATTTCTTGAGGATGGTTATCTAGATAAAATAAAATTAAAAATAAATATTGAAATTGCACTCTTCATTTAATAATAAAAAAGATACAAATGCGGGTCTCGCACCTGGGCACCTCACATGCCAGCACCTCATATGCCTAATACTAGCTACAATTCACAGGCAGATTTCTCACAAACATTCTTCTCTCCCCCCTCAAATGAAAAATACAATCTTATTTATAGAAAAACTAGAAGATAAATAAAATCCTAACTAAAAAGAGATAACATCAAATAACATCCTAACTAAAAGAAGATAACATCGATAAGATCCTAACCAAAGGAAAGGATAAAATCAAATAAAACCATAAAATCCTAATTAAACTAAATCTGATCAAATCTTCATGTAATCTCTTTTGTTAAGATTCAAATCTGAATTTGTCCCGCATCGATACTTACATGATCAATATGTCCCTTGAAGAACTAATACATATCTAATTTCTTTATTTTCTCTAAGTGTAATAACGGAATATTAGAAAAGTTTCACTTAAGTTTCTATCCCACCCTCCCAATCTGTCTACTTTAGGAGGATTAAGAAAGTGATGAAATTTACCTATTTTTAACCCTTCCTCCCTACCCCTTACTAATTAATAATTGGAAACAAACTCAATTTTGGAGGGTTTACATTATAACCTTCCTACCCTTCCCAATGCCTCCTATAAGAACCTGTCCAAACTCACCATTAAATACCCAATAGTTTCCTTTGTTTTGTATTTATATACCCTCACTTATTTTTAGGGCACTAATGTACCCCAAAGTTTCTAAAATTTACACTTTAGTACTATATTATGTAAACATGAGAAGTTTCCCTAAAATTTCTCATGCACACTTACAAGCTAATTTTCTAACTTTTAGCCCTTGATATTTATTGAATTTATTGTTTAACTCACCATATTTTAATTTCAAAATATGATTAAGATAGGTTTATAAGAGAATTAGGTATTTTTAACATTAGATTATGAGTGTCACTTGGAAAAATCAGGGAGAAATTCTCACATTTGCATAACAGAAGGTATTAAAGTACAACTTTTGGAAATTTTAGGGTATATAAGTGTTGCCTAAAACATGTGAGGATATATAAGTGCAAACAAGGGGAAACTATAGGATATTAAGGTGATAATTTGCCTTTTTGTTTTCGTCCCTTTGCTGAAAATAAAGGGCAGCAGGTAAATTGATGAAAAAATAAAGATGATTTGGGTATGGAATTGAATTAGTGAGATTGATTTTGAGAAAAACTAATAATTGAAAAAGGAAACAAAATAAAGATAAAAGATTATTGGGGTTAGTCGGATTCACTCATATACTAGTTATATTTATAGTCTTGCCCCGCTGGCCAAAGTTTTTGAATCAGCTCCTGCATATGGAAAAGAACCATACTAAAGTATTTGTATGATGAAGAGTTGTTAACACTGTGTTTGAGAGTTTACTAATGGAGGGGAAGGGAAAAGAAGGGAAGAGAAAATTGGGGAGGGGAAGGGAAAGAAAGGAGAATTGAAATATAATATCATGTTTGGGAGTTTAGTTAGTAAAGCGAACAGAGGGGAATCTATTTATTAGCCGTTGGATTCACATCATGATGGTTCAAAAATTTTCGCCTCCATTACCCCCCTAGTTTGGGAAGGGGGACCAAATCATATAGATTGGAGGTTAGGGAGGTGAATTTTGTCACCTACCTTCCTCTCCATTCCCTTTAAAAAAACTCCTAGATGGGGTGAGCATTTTTGCTTCCCTTCTACTCGTCCATTCAACGCCATTCAAACAGGGTGTAAGTGAATCTCTCTAGATTAATTTTAGCAATTAGAATGTAAATCTGCTTTCTCTCTGCCTAAACTTCCTTTTCTTACCTTGTGAGAGGGTTATACATGAAAATGTCTGCTATATCAAAATCCCATCTTTTGATATCAAGTCTCGACAACATATGTATCGTAAACATGTTTAGTTGTTACTTCCATCTTTTTCCTATATATCTTCTATTTAATTTAAGTATATAAAAAATGTTCTGTATTGCGTTTCCTAATCACCCTTTTCTTACATGTGTGTTCTTTGCTTTGCTATCTATCATTTTAAGGCCAATGTCTTTCCTCTAAGCATTACATCCATTTTCTTGTATATTGCAAGATTAGTCGCAATTGAATTCCTCAAGGCCTCGCTTGGTATGAGGGAATGGGTGGGAATGCAATGCTCATTCTCACTTCTCTTTCATGCATACCAAACACGACACCTTTTTTGAAGCTAGAATGCTCATTCCCACTTCTCCTTCATTCCCAGTTTTTGTGGGAATGGGCAATCCCAATGAGTTTGTAGGGACTAGGGAATGGGCATTCCCACTTAAATAGGTATGAAAAAAATTAAATTAAATTAAATACCAAGTATTCCATGATTCCTTATTAATTACTCATACCAAAAATAAAATGATTTTTCATTCTCATTTCATTATCTAATCGCACCCAAACATGAGAATGGAAATGAGCATTCCATTCTCACACCCATTCCATTCCGTTCCTTGCTTCATTCTCCATTCTCACTTGATCCGATTCCATTGCCAAATGAGGCAAGTTTCCTTTTCCTGCATTATTCTTTTTTGCTATCCTTGTATAGTGTCAGAACTTTGCTTGAACATATCTAAACTTGAAACCTTTTATTTAGGCACAATTTTCCCAAATGCCCAGTTTCCATGCCACCTAATGTTGCTCCTGATGCCAATGTATCCTCCTGGTGCTCCTGGACTTGGACAACAACTATATTATGGTCAAGCTCCTCCAGCACTCATTCCTCCGCAGGTAATTTTCTTTTCATGGGCAATTCCCCTTTTATTTTTTACGTTGTCATTAACATTGTTTGATTCAAACTGAATAGAATACTAGTTTATCTCTCATTGTCCAACTGACAAACATAAAAAATCTTCTGGCCAAAAGTCATATCATTAGTATTTACCTGCTAGGTTTTCCTTAATTTTCTGTCAAAGCTAATGATTGGCGTGCTAGGTTTTTATTTTATTTTATTGTTCTGTTATTTTTTGTAGCCTGGATTTGGTTACCAGCAGCATATTGTTCCTGGAATGAGGCCTGGTGGTGCCCCTATGCCCAATTTCTTTGTGCCGATGATGCAGCAGGGTCAGCAACCCCAACGTCCTGGAGGAAGGCGTGGCGGTGGAGGACCTGTTCAACAGGCACAGCACCCAGGGCCAATGCTTCCACAGCAGGTAAGGACCATCAGTGGAACTCTAAGGGCTTGTTTGGGTGTTTTTGTGAAAATTGAGGATTTATGACCCTATATGGAAAGTGCACATTTCACATAATCACTTCCCAATTGAGCATTTCCTTTGTTTAGTTTGGAATCCATTGGACCCATGGCAAAATTTTCACTTTTCACCAAAATCCTCTCATTTGAAGGGATTTTGATTTGAAATAGTTTTGAGTGCCACCTCATCATTTTCATGGGCTTTAAGGATGCAATCAAATATAGGAAAGTTTTCCCTTCAAAGTACATGCAACCACACCCCCCCAATCTCTATGGGCCGACGTTTTGTTTACAACAATTGCTGAATTCTTTTGTCCTACATGCACTGTTTGCTAAAATTGTTTATGTTGCAGATGCTTCCTCGGGGTGGTCGTATGTATCGTTACCCTACAGGACGCAATATCCCTGATGTTCAGATGTCTGGTGTTGCTGGAGGAATGCTCTCTGTCCCCTATGATATGGGTGCTATGCCTCTGAGAGATGCGCAGCCCATCCCTATTGGGACATTGGCTTCAGCTCTGGCCAATGCATCTCCTGAGCAGCAAAGGACGGTATTTTTAGGGCACTAATGTACCCCAAAGTTTCTAAAATTTACACTTTAGTACTATATTATGTAAACATGAGAAGTTTCCTAAAATTTCTCATGACACTTACAAGCTAATTTTCTAACTTTTAGCCCTTGATATTTATTGAATTTATTGTTTAACTCACCATATTTTAATTTCAAAATATGATTAAGATAGGTTTATAAGAGAATTAGGTATTTTTAACATTAGATTATGAGTGTCACTTGGAAAATCAGGGAGAAATTCTCACATTTGCATAATGTAAGGTATTAAAGTACAACTTTTGGAAATTTTAGGGTATATAAGTGTTGCCTAAAACATGTGAGGATATATAAGTGCAAACAAGGGGAAACTATAGGATATTAAGGTGATAATTTGCCTTTTGTTTTCGGCCCTTTGCTGAAAATAAAGGGCAGCAGGTAAATTGATGAAAAATAAAGATGATTTGGGTATGGAATTGAATTAGTGAGATTGATTTTGAGAAAAACTAATAATTGAAAAAGGAAACAAAATAAAGATAAAAGATTATTGGGGTTAGTCGGATTCACTCATATACTAGTTATATTTATAGTCTTGCCCCGCTGGCCAAAGTTTTTGAATCAGCTCCTGCATATGGAAAAGAACCATACTAAAGTATTTGTATGATGAAGAGTTGTTAACACTGTGTTTGAGAGTTTACTAATGGAGGGGAAGGGAAAAGAAGGGAAGAGAAAATTGGGGAGGGAAGGGAAAGAAAGGAGAATTGAAATATAATATCATGTTTGGGAGTTTAGTTAGTAAAGCCAACAGAGGGGAATCTATTTATTAGCCGTTGGATTCACATCATGATGGTTCAAAAATTTTCGCCTCCATTACCCCCCTAGTTTGGGAAGGGGGACCAAATCATATAGATTGGAGGTTAGGGAGGTGAATTTTGTCACCTACCTTCCTCTCCATTCCCTTTAAAAACTCCTAGATGGGGTGAGCATTTTGCTTCCCTTCTACTCGCCCATTCAACGCCATTCAAACAGGGTGTAAGTGAATCTCTAGATTAATTTTAGCAATTAGAATGTAAATCTGCTTTCTCTCTGCCTAAACTTCCTTTTCTTACCTTGTGAGAGGGTTATACATGAAAATGTCTGCTATATCAAAATCCCATCTTTTGATATCAAGTCTCACAACATATGTATCGTAAACATGTTTAGTTGTTACTTCCATCTTTTTCCTATATATCTTCTATTTAATTTAAGTATATAAAAATGTTCTGTATTATGCTTCCTAATCACCCTTTTCTTACATGTGTGTTCTTTGCTTTGCTATCTATCATTTTAAGGCCAATGTCTTTCCTCTAAGCATTACATCCATTTTCTTGTATATTGCAAGATTAGTCGCAATTGAATTCCTCAAGGCCTCGTTTGGTATGAGGGAATGGGTGGGAATGCAATGCTCATTCTCACTTCTCTTTCATGCATACCAAACACGACACCTTTTTGAAGCTAGAATGCTCATTCCCACTTCTCCTTCATTCCCAGCTTTGTGGGAATGGGCAATCCCAATGAGTTTGTAGGGACTAGGAATGGGCATTCCCACTTAAATAGGTATGAAAAAATTAAATTAAATTAAATACCAAGTATTCCATGATTCCTTATTAATTACTCATACCAAAAATAAAATGATTTTTCATTCTCATTTCATTATCTAATCGCATTCCAAACATGAGAATGGAAATGAGCATTCCATTCTCACACCCATTCCATTCCGTTCCTTGCTTCATTCTCCATTCTCACTTGATCCGATTCCCGCGTACCAAATGAGGCGCAAGTTTCCTTTTCCTGCATTATTCTTTTTTTGCTATCCTTGTATAGTGTCAGAACTTTGCTTGAACATATCTAAACTTGAAACCTTTTTATTTAGGCACAATTTTCCCAAATGCGTCCAGTTTCCATGCCACCTAATGTTGCTCCTCGCATGCCAATGTATCCTCCTGGTGCTCCTGGACTTGGACAACAACTATATTATGGTCAAGCTCCTCCAGCACTCATTCCTCCGCAGGTAATTTTCTTTTCATGGGCAATTCCCCTTTTATTTTTTACGTTGTCATTAACATTGTTTGATTCAAACTGAATAGAATACTAGTTTATCTCTCATTGTCCAACTGACAAACATAAAAAATCTTCTGGCCAAAAGTCATATCATTAGTATTTACCTGCTAGGTTTTCCTTAATTTTCTGTCAAAGCTAATGATTGGCGCTAGGTTTTATTTTATTTTATTGTTCTGTTATTTTTGTAGCCTGGATTTGGTTACCAGCAGCATATTGTTCCTGGAATGAGGCCTGGTGGTGCCCCTATGCCCAATTTCTTTGTGCCGATGATGCAGCAGGGTCAGCAACCCCAACGTCCTGGAGGAAGGCGTGGCGGTGGAGGACCTGTTCAACAGGCACAGCACCCAGGGCCAATGCTTCCACAGCAGGTAAGGACCATCAGTGGAACTCTAAGGGCTTGTTTGGGTGTTTTTGTGAAAATTGAGGATTTATGACCCTATATGGAAAGTGCACATTTCACATAATCACTTCCCAATTGAGCATTTCCTTTGTTTAGTTTGGAATCCATTGGACCCATGGCAAAATTTTCACTTTTCACCAAAATCCTCTCATTTGAAGGGATTTTGATTTGAAATAGTTTTGAGTGCCACCTCATCATTTTCATGGGCTTTAAGGATGCAATCAAATATAGGAAAGTTTTCCCTTCAAAGTACATGCAACCACACCCCCCCAATCTCTATGGGCCGACGTTTTGTTTACAACAATTGCTGAATTCTTTTGTCCTACATGCACTGTTTGCTAAAATTGTTTATGTTGCAGATGCTTCCTCGGGGTGGTCGTATGTATCGTTACCCTACAGGACGCAATATCCCTGATGTTCAGATGTCTGGTGTTGCTGGAGGAATGCTCTCTGTCCCCTATGATATGGGTGCTATGCCTCTGAGAGATGCGCAGCCCATCCCTATTGGGACATTGGCTTCAGCTCTGGCCAATGCATCTCCTGAGCAGCAAAGGACGGTATGTTTTATTTTATATTGATTTCATGTATGTTTGGGTTGAAGATTATAAGAAAATATTTGAAGGAAATATTTGCGCAGAATATTTAAGAATGCATTCGCAGCATCAATTTTGTTTGGTTCAGGTTGAATTCTGGGTCAACCCATTTAGAACCTTAAGTGCCGCCATCTCTTTGATAGATAATTAGTTATGCTATATTATATTACAGTACATATGTCCTCGGCTGCTGGAATTATAAGTAAAGTAGTTACTAACTGGTCCAACCAACATATGTTTGGCCTGTTCCAATCAATGTGGGTTGTGTTAGATTTGACGGGCTAGTTTGGGATGGGTATTATTTCATAGTATGACTTCTGTAACCAGAGTTTGTCAAATAATAAAAGGGTGCTTTTATAGTTTCATTCTCACAAATGCTCTCACAAAAGTCAAAAGTTCAAATAGGGCATTTTAAGCATAATGCAAAAAGAAAATATCTTTGCTGATAATGTCAGACGGTTTTGAGTTTATTTTGGGTTAGATGGATAAGTTAGTTTGGGAAGGGATTTCTTATTATAAGTTGTTTTTGGATTAGATGGATAAGTTTGTAACCGGAATTTGTCAAATAATAAAAGGGGTGCTTTTATAGTTTCATTCTCACAATTGCTCTCACAAAAGTCAAAGTTCAAATAGGACATTTTAGTATGATATTGTATCTGTCACTGATTTCTCCATCATGCAAAAGAGAAAAGACTCGTGCTGATAATGTTAATGGTTTTGAGTTTGTTTTGGGTTAGATGGATAAGTTAGTTTGGGACGGGTAAAATATTTCATATATAACTTTTGCATCCAGAGTTTCTCACCAAAGAGATGGGTGGTTTTACAGTTTCATTGTTCACATATGCTGTTCACAGATGTTCACGTCCTAATATGAGACTTTTAGTAATATGCTGTATTGCACAAGTGATCTCAATTTGGCACAAAACAAGAAGATCCTTGGTGATAGTAATGAAGGTGTTGACTTTGCTTTGCTATCTATCATTTTAAGGCCAATGTCTTTCCTCTAAGCATTACATCCATTTTCTTGTATATTGCAAGATTAGTCGCAATTGAATTCCTCAAGGCCTCGTTTGGTATGAGGGAATGGGTGGGAATGCAATGCTCATTCTCACTTCTCTTTCATGCATACCAAACACGACACCTTTTTTGAAGCTAGAATGCTCATTCCCACTTCTCCTTCATTCCCAGTTTTTGTGGGAATGGGCAATCCCAATGAGTTTGTAGGGACTAGGGAATGGGCATTCCCACTTAAATAGGTATGAAAAAAATTAAATTAAATTAAATACCAAGTATTCCATGATTCCTTATTAATTACTCATACCAAAAATAAAATGATTTTTCATTCTCATTTCATTATCTAATCGCACCCAAACATGAGAATGGAAATGAGCATTCCATTCTCACACCCATTCCATTCCGTTCCTTGCTTCATTCTCCATTCTCACTTGATCCGATTCCCGCGTACCAAATGAGGCGCAAGTTTCCTTTTCCTGCATTATTCTTTTTTTGCTATCCTTGTATAGTGTCAGAACTTTGCTTGAACATATCTAAACTTGAAACCTTTTTATTTAGGCACAATTTTCCCAAATGCGTCCAGTTTCCATGCCACCTAATGTTGCTCCTCGCATGCCAATGTATCCTCCTGGTGCTCCTGGACTTGGACAACAACTATATTATGGTCAAGCTCCTCCAGCACTCATTCCTCCGCAGGTAATTTTCTTTTCATGGGCAATTCCCCTTTTATTTTTTACGTTGTCATTAACATTGTTTGATTCAAACTGAATAGAATACTAGTTTATCTCTCATTGTCCAACTGACAAACATAAAAAATCTTCTGGCCAAAAGTCATATCATTAGTATTTACCTGCTAGGTTTTCCTTAATTTTCTGTCAAAGCTAATGATTGGCGCTAGGTTTTATTTTATTTTATTGTTCTGTTATTTTTTGTAGCCTGGATTTGGTTACCAGCAGCATATTGTTCCTGGAATGAGGCCTGGTGGTGCCCCTATGCCCAATTTCTTTGTGCCGATGATGCAGCAGGGTCAGCAACCCCAACGTCCTGGAGGAAGGCGTGGCGGTGGAGGACCTGTTCAACAGGCACAGCACCCAGGGCCAATGCTTCCACAGCAGGTAAGGACCATCAGTGGAACTCTAAGGGCTTGTTTGGGTGTTTTTGTGAAAATTGAGGATTTATGACCCTATATGGAAAGTGCACATTTCACATAATCACTTCCCAATTGAGCATTTCCTTTGTTTAGTTTGGAATCCATTGGACCCATGGCAAAATTTTCACTTTTCACCAAAATCCTCTCATTTGAAGGGATTTTGATTTGAAATAGTTTTGAGTGCCACCTCATCATTTTCATGGGCTTTAAGGATGCAATCAAATATAGGAAAGTTTTCCTTCAAAGTACATGCAACCACACCCCCAATCTCTATGGGCCGACGCTTTGTTTACAACAATTGCTGAATTCTTTTGTCCTACATGCACTGTTTGCTAAAATTGTTTATGTTGCAGATGCTTCCTCGGGTGGTCGATGTATCGCTACCCTACAGGACGCAATATCCCTGATGTTCAGATGTCTGGTGTTGCTGGAGGAATGCTCTCTGTCCCCTATGATATGGGTGCTATGCCTCTGAGAGATGCGCAGCCCATCCCTATTGGGACATTGGCTTCAGCTCTGGCCAATGCATCTCCTGAGCAGCAAAGGACGGTATGTTTTATTTTATATTGATTTCATGTATGTTTGGGTTGAAGATTATAAGAAAATATTTGAAGGAAATATTTGCGCGTAATATGCTTAAGAATGCATTCGCAGCATCAATTTTGTTTGGTTCAGGTTGAATTCTGGGTCAACCCATTTAGAACCTTAAGTGTGCCGTCATCTCTTTGATAGATAATTAGTTATGCTATATTATATTACAGTACATATGTCCTCGGGCTGCTGGAATTATAAGTAAAGTAGTTACCAACTGGTCCAACCAACATATGTTTGGCCTGTTCCAATCACGTGTGGGTTGTGTTAGATTTGACGGGGCTAGTTTGGGATGGGTATTATTTCATAGTATGACTTCTGTAACCAGAGTTTGTCAAATAATAAAAGGGGTGCTTTTATAGTTTCATTCTCACAAATGCTCTCACAAAAGTCAAAAGTTCAAATAGGGCATTTTAAGCATAATGCAAAAAGAAAATATCTTTGCTGATAATGTCAGACGGTTTTGAGTTTATTTTTGGGTTAGATGGATAAGTTAGTTTGGGAAGGGATTTCTTATTATAAGTTGTTTTTGGATTAGATGGATAAGTTTGTAACCGGAATTTGTCAAATAATAAAAGGGGTGCTTTTATAGTTTCATTCTCACAATTGCTCTCACAAAAGTCAAAAGTTCAAATAGGACATTTTAGTATGATATTGTATCTGTCACTGATTTCTCCATCATGCAAAAGAGAAAAGACTCGTGCTGATAATGTTAATGGTTTTGAGTTTGTTTTGGGTTAGATGGATAAGTTAGTTTGGGACGGGTAAAATATTTCATATATAACTTTTGCATCCAGAGTTTCTCACCAAAGAGATGGGTGGTTTTACAGTTTCATTGTTCACATATGCTGTTCACAGATGTTCACGTCCTAATATGAGACTTTTAGTAATATGCTGTATTGCACAAGTGATCTCAATTTGGCACAAAACAAGAAGATCCTTGGTGATAGTAATGAAGGTGTTGACTTTGTTTTGGGCACATAAGGATAGGGAGTAAACTGAAACTAAGATTTTGTGGTTAATAATTTTATGCAATTAGAGTTTAGTATTACAAATATTGAATCGGTTCAGGGTGGTAATCAAGCTTTGGAGATGGAATTTGATTTCAGGTGTTAGTCATGGTTAGAACTGAGAGTGGTACTCAACCCCCTACCATAAACATATATGACATATCTTAATATGTGGCCCCAACCTCAGCATGTGGAGCTGGAAATAGACATATATAATATAGGGTTAATTGCAAATAGACCCCTATAGTATCACCACCCAATTCTTGAATGGACCCCTGTAGTTCTATTTTTGGTAATAGACCCCCTGATTGAATTTTTGTTACTGTTAAAAGTCAGAACAGTTAAAAATGTTTTAAGAAGGCGGCAGATAGATCCCTATAGTTCTATTCATGAGGATAGACCACCAATTGCTTTTTTTATTTGTCAAAAAAGTTCACTAACGGGGTGTACTCGCACTTGGGCCAATACTACAGGGGGTCTGTTCGCCACAAATATCACCACAAATAGAACTACAGGGGTCTATTCGCAATTGGGAATGCTATAGGGTGTCTATTCGCAATTAACCCTATAATATATCTGATGGTACATTTATCTCCTATTAATAGGACACCATATTTGCAGTAATATATGCATGAAATATATCAGTTACTAAGTCAATTGTTATGTCCTAATCCCTCATCCTAGTGTTGGTAATAACCACAAAGGTAGTAAAAAATATATGTTAATATTTGCATGAAATGATTTGAAGTGCTTCAACTTATTTTTGCTGGAACTAATTTGAGCTCGTGAATCTCTGCAGATGCTAGGGGAGAGTCTGTACCCACTTGTGGATCAGCTGGAGCATGAATCAGCAGCGAAAGTGACGGGTATGCTTCTGGAGATGGACCAGACTGAGGTTCTTCATCTGCTCGAGTCCCCTGAGGCTCTCAAAGCCAAAGTGGCCGAGGCCATGGATGTTCTTCGAACCGCTGCTCAGCAGCAGCAGGCTGGCACCTCACCACCAGCTGGCTTCCTCTCTGAATGATGGCATCGTCTCTTGAGTTTATACATCAAACAGCAAAAAATAAAATAAAAAAAATTGCTACTTGATTAAGACTTTTAAGTGTGTTTAAGAGACTTCCTTGCGTGAATGGTTATTTTAGAAGGACTTGTTTAGAACTTTTATTGGAGATTATGTGTGTTGGATTTGATATTGCTGCGCTTTTATGTCAGGATCTGTTTGTTTATTGGTGTTTCTTGCATACTTTTAAGCTCTTCCCTTTCTAGTTTCTTAATTTTCTGTCAAAGCTAATGATTGGCGCTAGGTTTTATTTTATTTTATTGTTCTGTTATTTTTGTAGCCTGGATTTGGTTACCAGCAGCATATTGTTCCTGGAATGAGGCCTGGTGGTGCCCCTATGCCCAATTTCTTTGTGCCGATGATGCAGCAGGGTCAGCAACCCCAACGTCCTGGAGGAAGGCGTGGCGGTGGAGGACCTGTTCAACAGGCACAGCACCCAGGGCCAATGCTTCCACAGCAGGTAAGGACCATCAGTGGAACTCTAAGGGCTTGTTTGGGTGTTTTTGTGAAAATTGAGGATTTATGACCCTATATGGAAAGTGCACATTTCACATAATCACTTCCCAATTGAGCATTTCCTTTGTTTAGTTTGGAATCCATTGGACCCATGGCAAAATTTTCACTTTTCACCAAAATCCTCTCATTTGAAGGGATTTTGATTTGAAATAGTTTTGAGTGCCACCTCATCATTTTCATGGGCTTTAAGGATGCAATCAAATATAGGAAAGTTTTCCTTCAAAGTACATGCAACCACACCCCCAATCTCTATGGGCCGACGCTTTGTTTACAACAATTGCTGAATTCTTTTGTCCTACATGCACTGTTTGCTAAAATTGTTTATGTTGCAGATGCTTCCTCGGGTGGTCGATGTATCGCTACCCTACAGGACGCAATATCCCTGATGTTCAGATGTCTGGTGTTGCTGGAGGAATGCTCTCTGTCCCCTATGATATGGGTGCTATGCCTCTGAGAGATGCAGCCCATCCCTATTGGGACATTGGCTTCAGCTCTGGCCAATGCATCTCCTGAGCAGCAAAGGACGGTATGTTTTATTTTATATTGATTTCATGTATGTTTGGGTTGAAGATTATAAGAAAATATTTGAAGGAAATATTTGCGCGTAATATGCTTAAGAATGCATTCGCAGCATCAATTTTGTTTGGTTCAGGTTGAATTCTGGGTCAACCCATTTAGAACCTTAAGTGTGCCGTCATCTCTTTGATAGATAATTAGTTATGCTATATTATATTACAGTACATATGTCCTCGGGCTGCTGGAATTATAAGTAAAGTAGTTACTAACTGGTCCAACCAACATATGTTTGGCCTGTTCCAATCAATGCAGGGTTGTGTTAGATTTGACGGGCTAGTTTGGGATGGGTATTATTTCATAGTATGACTTCTGTAACCAGAGTTTGTCAAATAATAAAAGGGTGCTTTTATAGTTTCATTCTCACAAATGCTCTCACAAAAGTCAAAAGTTCAAATAGGGCATTTTAAGCATAATGCAAAAGAAAATATCTTTGCTGATAATGTCAGACGGTTTTGAGTTTATTTTTGGGTTAGATGGATAAGTTAGTTTGGGAAGGATTTCTTATTATAAGTTGTTTTGGATTAGATGGATAAGTTTGTAACCGGAATTTGTCAAATAATAAAAGGGGTGCTTTTATAGTTTCATTCTCACAATTGCTCTCACAAAAGTCAAAGTTCAAATAGGACATTTTTAGTATGATATTGTATCTGTCACTGATTTCTCCATCATGCAAAAGAGAAAAGACTCGTGCTGATAATGTTAATGGTTTTGAGTTTGTTTTTGGGTTAGATGGATAAGTTAGTTTGGGACGGGGTAAAATATTTCATATATAACTTTTGCATCCAGAGTTTCTCACCAAAGAGATGGGTGGTTTTACAGTTTCATTGTTCACATATGCGCTGTTCACAGATGTTCACGTCCGAATATGAGACTTTTAGTAATATGCTGTATTGCACAAGTGATCTCAATTTGGCACAAAACAAGAAGATCCTTGGTGATAGTAATGAAGGTGTTGACTTTGTTTTTGGGCACATAAGGATAGGGAGTAAACTGAAACTAAGATTTTTGTGGTTAATAATTTTATGCAATTAGAGTTTAGTATTACAAATATTGAATCGGTTCAGGGTGGTAATCAAGCTTTGGAGATGGAATTTGATTTCAGGTGTTAGTCATGGTTAGAACTGAGAGTGGTACTCAACCCCCTACCATAAACATATATGACATATCTTAATATGTGGCCCCAACCTCAGCATGTGGAGCTGGAAATAGACATATATAATATAGGGTTAATTGCAAATAGACCCCCTATAGTATCACCACCCAATTGCGAATGGACCCCCTGTAGTTCTATTTTTGGTAATAGACCCCCTGATTGAATTTTTGTTACTGTTAAAAGTCAGAACAGTTAAAAATGTTTTAAGAAGGCGGCAGATAGATCCCTATAGTTCTATTCATGAGGATAGACCACCAATTGCTTTTTTTATTTGTCAAAAAAGTTCACTAACGGGGTGTACTCGCACTTGGGCCAATACTACAGGGGGTCTGTTCGCCACAAATATCACCACAAATAGAACTACAGGGGTCTATTCGCAATTGGGAATGCTATAGGGTGTCTATTCGCAATTAACCCTATAATATATCTGATGGTACATTTATCTCCTATTAATAGGACACCATATTTGCAGTAATATATGCATGAAATATATCAGTTACTAAGTCAATTGTTATGTCCTAATCCCTCATCCTAGTGTTGGTAATAACCACAAAGGTAGTAAAAAATATATGTTAATATTTGCATGAAATGATTTGAAGTGCTTCAACTTATTTTTGCTGGAACTAATTTGAGCTCGTGAATCTCTGCAGATGCTAGGGGAGAGTCTGTACCCACTTGTGGATCAGCTGGAGCATGAATCAGCAGCGAAAGTGACGGGTATGCTTCTGGAGATGGACCAGACTGAGGTTCTTCATCTGCTCGAGTCCCCTGAGGCTCTCAAAGCCAAAGTGGCCGAGGCCATGGATGTTCTTCGAACCGTTGCTCAGCAGCAGCAGGCTGGCACTCCGACCGACCAGCTGGCTTCCCTCTCTCTGAATGATGGCATCGTCTCTTGAGTTTATACATCAAACAGCAAAAAATAAAATAAAAAAAATTGCTACTTGATTAAGACTTTTAAGTGTGTTTAAGAGACTTCCTTGCGTGAATGGTTATTTTAGAAGGACTTGTTTAGAACTTTTATTGGAGATTATGTGTGTTGGATTTGATATTGCTGCGCTTTTATGTCAGGATCTGTTTGTTTATTGGTGTTTCTTGCATACTTTTAAGCTCTTCCCTTTCTAGTTTCTTTGTTGTTTGCATAATGTTGATCATTTCTTATTTGGGAAATAAATTGATCTTTCAGTGCCGGGTGAGTGTTAATCTTCGTTTCAAAACGGTGAGGTACTGTGTATAGTGACTGTGGTTGTTTTTACGTTATAAGTTTCCCTTTAGAAAGACTATTGAAGAATGTAATGATTTGCTTGATAGAGATTGCGCTTGGTGATATACGGAGAGGATGTTATCCTTGTGTTTTTCATTTTCAGTATGAGTTTCATTTTAGGAGAATTGATTTGGGACGAAATACCTGAATGGGGAGTTGATAAGCCTGTGATAAACGTATCATCTTGTAGTATCTGCTCTGCATGTTTTTTTTTTAAATGATCATTCGAACGATGGATATCAAGCCCCCGGGCATGGTTAAGGGGCACCCCTCAATGCACATGGCTAAGGGGTACTCTTTAATGCGCGGCCTCGGGTAGTCTAGAAAGTTAAATTTTTGTGAGTGATCTTCAGGAGAGTCGAATATGAGATTTTGAAGTACTACGTGATTCATAGGCACCTTATCAAATCGGTTAGACCCTCTTGGGTCCTATTCTGCTTTTTTTAAAAATTTTTATTTTAGGGTAAGGTGTGTTCAAAATAAATACTGTTGACACATTGCACGTTAGAACTCTTCAATGAGCGTAAGGCTCTTACGGAAATTTACCTAGTGTATGGACTTCTATGGGACAGTCAAGTGATAGACTTAGATAAGATACTAATATGATGATTGTGATATGTACTGCCTGGGCTGCGGAGATAATGCTAGGAGCTGTTTCAGAGAATTGGTCTATTTTGAGCTTTGTTGGACTATCAACTTAATTGAGTACTACCAGGTCATAATAATAATAGTGAATAAATAAATAATACATATTTTCTATGTTAAACAAGTAGCAGAATGAATGTTGAATATGGGCTAAACTACCAAATTGGTATTTTTATTCAAATTTGCTAGTTTGGTATATTTAAAACCCGCATAACAAGGTATTTTTATTGACTCGCTACCAATAAGACATTTTTTTGAAATTCAAGGAAATTTGTTTTAACCCCTTACCTCCCAAAGTATTAAACTTATGCCCAAAATTATTCTCTTTTCATTATTTTTTCCCAACTCTTTCATCCATACCTCCTCCTCTCCCTCTCCCCGCCGAGGGTTAGGTTAGGGGTTAGGGTTAGGGTTAGGGTTAGGGTTAGGGTTAGGGGTTAGGGTTAGGGTTAGGGGTTAGGGTTAGGGTTAGGGGTTAGGGTTAGGGGTTAGGGTTAGGATTAGGGTTAGGGGATGAGGAAGAGGTCATGGTGGATTGCTCGGGGAAGGCGAGAGTCATGGTGGGGTACGGGTGGTGGAAGAGGAGGAGAGGGGGGGGAAGAGGTATGAATGAAAGAGTTGGAGTTGGGGAAAAATAATGAAAAGAGAATAATCTTGGATATAAGTTTAATAATTTTGGGAGATAAGGGTTAAAACAAATTTTCTCACCGAATTTAAAAAAGGTCTTATTGGAAGGTGGTCAATAAAATACCTTGTTGTCACGGAGTTTTAAATATACCAAACCGGCAAACAGGTCAATAAAAATACCATTTGGTAGTTTAGCCGTTGAATATGAAACACATCTTCGCTCTTAAGGATGGTCATGTTTGGGTTGAGGACTTATTTACTGGGATTAATTTAACTCACTATAATAATCAATACAATAATTCAATAGACTTTAATGAGTAAAATTTATAATATTTTGTTTTGTTCAGTTTGTTAATGATACATTTAATACCTATGTCATGTTTAAAACTCGCCATCATAAGGTGGTTGGATTAGGATAGACCACCAATTGCTTTTTATTTGTCAAAAAGTTCACTAACGGGTGTACTCGCACTTGGGCCAATACTACAGGGGTCTGTTCGCCACAAATATCACCACAAATAGAACTACAGGGTCTATTCAATTGGGAATGCTATAGGGTGTCTATTCGAATTAACCCTATAATATATCTGATGGTACATTTATCTCCTATTAATAGGACACCATATTTGCAGTAATATATGCATGAAATATATCAGTTACTAAGTCAATTGTTATGTCCTAATCCCTCATCCTAGTGTTGGTAATAACCACAAAGGTAGTAAAAAATATATGTTAATATTTGCATGAAATGATTTGAAGTGCTTCAACTTATTTTTGCTGGAACTAATTTGAGCTCGTGAATCTCTGCAGATGCTAGGGGAGAGTCTGTACCCACTTGTGGATCAGCTGGAGCATGAATCAGCAGCGAAAGTGACGGGTATGCTTCTGGAGATGGACCAGACTGAGGTTCTTCATCTGCTCGAGTCCCCTGAGGCTCTCAAAGCCAAAGTGGCCGAGGCCATGGATGTTCTTCGAACCGTTGCTCAGCAGCAGCAGGCTGGCACTCCGACCGACCAGCTGGCTTCCCTCTCTCTGAATGATGGCATCGTCTCTTGAGTTTATACATCAAACAGCAAAAAATAAAATAAAAAAAATTGCTACTTGATTAAGACTTTTAAGTGTGTTTAAGAGACTTCCTTGCGTGAATGGTTATTTTAGAAGGACTTGTTTAGAACTTTTATTGGAGATTATGTGTGTTGGATTTGATATTGCTGCGCTTTTATGTCAGGATCTGTTTGTTTATTGGTGTTTCTTGCATACTTTTAAGCTCTTCCCTTTCTAGTTTCTTTGTTGTTTGCATAATGTTGATCATTTCTTATTTGGGAAATAAATTGATCTTTCAGTGCCGGGTGAGTGTTAATCTTCGTTTCAAAACGGTGAGGTACTGTGTATAGTGACTGTGGTTGTTTTACGTTATAAGTTTCCTTTAGAAAGACTATTGAAGAATGTAATGATTTGCTTGATAGAGATTGCGCTTGGTGATATACGGAGAGGATGTTATCCTTGTGTTTTTCATTTTCAGTATGAGTTTCATTTTAGGAGAATTGATTTGGGACGAAATACCTGAATGGGGAGTTGATAAGCCTGTGATAAACGTATCATCTTGTAGTATCTGCTCTGCATGTTTTTTTTTTAAATGATCATTCGAACGATGGATATCAAGCCCCCGGGCATGGTTAAGGGGCACCCCTCAATGCACATGGCTAAGGGGTACTCTTTAATGCGCGGCCTCGGGTAGTCTAGAAAGTTAAATTTTGTGAGTGATCTTCGGAGAGTCGAATATGAGATTTTGAAGTACTACGTGATTCATAGGCACCTTATCAAATCGGTTAGACCCTCTTGGGTCCTATTCTGCTTTTTTTAAAAATTTTTATTTTAGGGTAAGGTGTGTTCAAAATAAATACTGTTGACACATTGCACGTTAGAACTCTTCAATGAGCGTAAGGCTCTTACGGAAATTTACCTAGTGTATGGACTTCTATGGGACAGTCAAGTGATAGACTTAGATAAGATACTAATATGATGATTGTGATATGTACTGCCTGGGCTGCGGAGATAATGCTAGGAGCTGTTTCAGAGAATTGGTCTATTTTGAGCTTTGTTGGACTATCAACTTAATTGAGTACTACCAGGTCATAATAATAATAGTGAATAAATAAATAATACATATTTTCTATGTTAAACAAGTAGCAGAATGAATGTTGAATATGGGCTAAACTACCAAATTGGTATTTTTATTCGACCCTGTTTGCTAGTTTGGTATATTTAAAAACTCCGGCGACAACAAGGTATTTTTATTCGACCCTGCTTACCAATAAGACATTTTTTTTTGAAATTCCGGCGGGAAAATTTGTTTTAACCCCTTACCTCCCAAAAGTATTAAACTTATGCCCAAAATTATTCTCTTTTCATTATTTTTTTCCCCAACTCTTTCATCCATACCTCCTCCTCTCCCTCTCCTTTCAAGGGTTAGGGTTAGGGGGTTGGGGTTAGGGTTAGGGTTAGGGTTAGGGTTAGGGGTTAGGGTTAGGGTTAGGGGTTAGGGTTAGGGTTAGGGTTAGGGTTAGGGTTAGGGTTAGGGTTAGGGGTTAGGGTTAGGATTAGGGTTAGGGGATGAGGAAGAGGTCATGGTGGATTGCTTCGGGGAAGGCGAGAGTCATGGTGGGGTACGGGTGGTGGAAGAGGAGGAGAGGGTGGGGAAGAGGTATGAATGAAAGAGTTGGAGTTGGGGAAAAATAATGAAAAGAGAATAATCTTGGATATAAGTTTAATAATTTTGGGAGATAAGGGGTTAAAACAAATTTTCTCACGGAATTTAAAAAAGGTCTTATTGGAAGGTGGTCAATAAAATACCTTGTTGTCACGGAGTTTTAAATATACCAAACCGGCAAACAGGTCAATAAAAATACCATTTGGTAGTTTAGCCGTTGAATATGAAACACATCTTCAATGTAAGGATGGTCATGTTTGGGTTGAGGACTTGTTTAAATTAAGATTAATTTAACTCACTATAATATTGAATACAATAATTCAATAGACTTTAATGAGTAAAATTTATAATATTTTGTTTGGTTCAGTTTGTTAATGATACATTTAATACCTATGTCATGTTTAAAACTCGCCATCATAAGGTGGTTGGATTAGGATATAACATCAATGTTCACATTGCACTTCTTCCTACTAGCCACCATTTTGCTAAATTTGAGACTTTGCAATCATAATCGCTAAAAATCACGTTTTAAAATAAATTAATACATAAAACATAAGGTAATACTACATTAAGCATTTAGAACAATTAACAAAAACTTACTTATTATACAAGTATATATATGACGCAATTTGTAAAGAAGAATCTGCACTTGTACAAAAGCTCTTAAGAAAATATTGTATCATTCTAAATCTTATTACATGTAATGAAACTCTGTTATGACAAACTAGCGGTATATGGTGCCTATATGATATACTTTTGTTCTCTGGTGCAAGCTATAAGTGAGCAAACATGAGCTATGTGGTGAAATATCTATGATGGTAAAATCATTCAGTTCTAAGTTTTCATATGGGCTATGATGAAACTAAGTATTGATTGCAACCTACATTGTATATGCATTGTATTGATGGCTACCTATATGATAGCAACCTACATTGCAACATACAATGTATAGGATGGTAATCTATGATAAATAAGACCAAGTTCGAGCCCTTTATCTTTAATTATATTCACATATAACTTGGTCTACTTCTATATGATCCTCGTCTATTGATGGAATTCATTTGGCAATGTGTTTTCATGGATTTTATGGATCCGACTATGTACGGGATGCTCATTTACCTAAACTGTTTGTGTTGCTATATTTCAATCAACTAATATTTCACTAAACTTTTGTTGAAAGATTCGTGAGCTTTGCTATTATATTTCACTTTGGTTTTGTGATAAAATTTTATATGATGGATCAGATTTTGGTTTTTATATTCCGTGAGCTTTGATTCTCGGAGCTTTTGCTCGATATCTCGCTTACTTTGGTTTTTTGCAACCAAGATCATTGCTTCTACTGCTATTTGTACATGGGCAATGATATAATGTGTGGTCATGATATTGCATCCTACTTGTATAGGTATTGTAATTGATGGCAATACAAAATACAATGTATTAGATGATATTCTTTGATTTAAACCCCCTCGTGTTCTCGAGCCCATTTTTTTCATGGGAAATGTTTTGTTGAAATCATTACAATTTGATACTACATACTACAATGGTCAAAATAATTAGAAACAATGAGAAAAATACAAGGCCAATTGAACATATTTTCCATATCATGATTTCATTTTTGCTTCTTTCAACTGATTCTTCAAAGATCTTATTTTCAAGGAATTCTTCTTCTCAAGTTGCTTCACCAGTGATGAGTATGAATTGCCACCGCCACGATCGCTATTACACCATAAGAAAATGAGCAATGTCTTTTGGGTAATTGGCACAACAGCAAAAATAAAATAAAAAATTGCTACTTGATTAAGACTTTTAAGTGTGTTTAAGAGACTTCCTTGCGTGAATGGTTATTTTAGAAGGACTTGTTTAGAACTTTTATTGGAGATTATGTGTGTTGATTTGATATTGCTGCGCTTTTATGTCAGGATCTGTTTGTTTATTGGTGTTTCTTGCATACTTTTAAGCTCTTCCTTTCTAGTTTCTTTGTTGTTTGCATAATGTTGATCATTTCTTATTTGGGAAATAAATTGATCTTTCAGTGCCGGGTGAGTGTTAATCTTCGTTTCAAAACGGTGAGGTACTGTGTATAGTGACTGTGGTTGTTTTACGTTATAAGTTTCCTTTAGAAAGACTATTGAAGAATGTAATGATTTGCTTGATAGAGATTGCGCTTGGTGATATACGGAGAGGATGTTATCCTTGTGTTTTCATTTTCAGTATGAGTTTCATTTTAGGAGAATTGATTTGGGACGAAATACCTGAATGGGGAGTTGATAAGCCTGTGATAAACGTATCATCTTGTAGTATCTGCTCTGCATGTTTTTTTAAATGATCATTCAACGATGGATATCAAGCCCCGGCATGGTTAAGGGCACCCCTCAATGCACATGGCTAAGGGGTACTCTTTAATCTGTGCCTCGGGTAGTCTAGAAAGTTAAATTTTGTGAGTGATCTTCGTGAGAGTCGAATATGAGATTTTGAAGTACTACGTGATTCATAGGCACCTTATCAAATCGGTTAGACCCTCTTGGGTCCTATTCTGCTTTTTAAATTTTTATTTTAGGTAAGGTGTGTTCAAAATAAATACTGTTGACACATTGCACGTTAGAACTCTTCAATGAGCGTAAGGCTCTTACGGAAATTTACCTAGTGTATGGACTTCTATGGGACAGTCAAGTGATAGACTTAGATAAGATACTAATATGATGATTGTGATATGTACTGCCTGGGCTCCGGAGATAATGCTAGGAGCTGTTTCAGAGAATTGGTCTATTTTGAGCTTTGTTGGACTATCAACTTAATTGAGTACTACCAGGTCATAATAATAATAGTGAATAAATAAATAATACATATTTTCTATGTTAAACAAGTAGCAGAATGAATGTTGAATATGGGCTAAACTACCAAATGGATTTTTATTTTCGACCGTTGCTGGTTTGGATATTTAAAATCATAGTATTTATTTCATTCTGCTACCAATAAGACATTTTTTGAAATTCAAGGAAAATTTGTTTTAACCCCTTACCTCCCAAAAGTATTAAACTTATGCCCAAAATTATTCTCTTTTCATTATTTTTTTCCCCAACTCTTTCATCCATACCTCCTCCTCTCCCTCTCCTGCTTTCAGTAGGGTTAGGGTTAGGGGGTTGGGGTTAGGGTTAGGGTTAGGGTTAGGGGTTAGGGGTTAGGGTTAGGGGTTGGGGTTAGGGTTAGGGTTAGGGTTAGGGTTAGGGGGTTAGGGTTAGGATTAGGGTTAGGGGGATGAGGAAGAGGTCATGGTGGATTGCTCGGGGAAGGCGAGAGTCATGGTGGGGGTACGGGTGGTGGAAGAGGAGGAGAGGGTGGGGAAGAGGTATGAATGAAAGAGTTGGAGTTGGGGAAAAAATAATGAAAAGAGAATAATCTTGGATATAAGTTTAATAATTTTGGGAGATAAGGGGTTAAAACAAATTTTCTCACGGAATTTAAAAAAAAAGGTCTTATTGGTAAGCAGGGTCGAATAAAAATACCTTGTTGTCACGGAGTTTTTAAATATACCAACCGGCAAACAGTGGTAATAAAACAACAGCCTGAATATGAAACACATCTTCAATGTAAGGATGGTCATGTTTGGGTTGAGGACTTATTTAATCGGGGATTAATTTAACTCACTATAATACTGAATACAATAATTCAATAGACTTTAATGAGTAAAATTTATAATATTTTGTTTTGTTCAGTTTGTTAATGATACATTTAATACCTATGTCATGTTTAAAACTCGCCATCATAAGGTGGTTGGATTAGGATATAACACTGAATGTTCACATTGCACTTCTTCCTACTAGCCACGATTTTTGCTAAATTTGAGACTTTGCAATCATAATCGCTAAAAATCACGTTTTAAAAATAAATTAATACATAAAACATAAGGTAATACTACATTAAGCATTTAGAACAATTAACAAAAACTTACTTATTATACAAGTATATATATGACGCAATTTGTAAAGAAGAATCTGCACTTGTACAAAAGCTCTTAAGAAAATATTGTATCATTCTAAATCTTATTACATGTAATGAAACTCTGTTATGACAAACTAGCGGTATATGGTGCCTATATGATATACTTTTGTTCTCTGGTGCAAGCTATAAGTGAGCAAACATGAGCTATGTGGTGAAATATCTATGATGGTAAAATCATTCAGTTCTAAGTTTTCATATGGGCTATGATGAAACTAAGTATTGATTGCAACCTACATTGTATATGCATTGTATTGATGGCTACCTATATGATAGCAACCTACATTGCAACATACAATGTATAGGATGGTAATCTATGATAAATAAGACCAAGTTCTGAGCCCTTTATCTTTAATTATATTCACATATAACTTGGTCTACTTCTATATATGATCCCGCCTATTGATGGAATTCATTTGGCATGTGTTTTCATGGATTTTATGGATCCGACTATGTACAGATGCTCATTTACCTAAACTGCTTGTGTTGCTATATTTCAATCAACTAATATTTCACTAAACTTTTGTTGAAAGATTCGTGAGCTTTGCTATTATATTTCACTTTGGTTTTGTGATAAAATTTTATATGATGGATCGTATTTTGGTTTTTATATTCCGTGAGCTTTGATTCTCGGAGCTTTTGCTCGATATCTTCTGCCATTTTTTGCAACCAAGATCTATTGCTCTCTATGCACGTTATTTGTACATGGGCAATGATATAATGTGTGGTCATGATATTGCATCCTACTTGTATAGGTATTGTAATTGATGGCAATACAAAATACAATGTATTAGATGATATTCTTTGATTTAAACCCCTCGTGTTCTCGAGCCCATTTTTTTCATGGGAAATGTTTTGTTGAAATCATTACAATTTGATACTACATACTACAATGGTCAAAATAATTAGAAACAATGAGAAAAATACAAGGCCAATTGAACATATTTTCCATATCATGATTTCATTTTTGCTTCTTTCAACTGATTCTTCAAAGATCTTATTTTCAAGGAATTCTTCTTCTCAAGTTGCTTCACCGTGATGAGTATGAATTGCTCATCACGATCGCTATTACACCATAAGAAAATGAGCAATGTCTTTTGGGTAATGGCACAACCCCAAAAGTCTTGCCCTTGTTCTTTCCATTCTTGCACATCCTTAATGGTGTTGGTATATTGCAGTGGCATTTGATTTCACCCATCCAATGCTTCAGCTTTGTGGTGACCATATAAGAGAAATGAGCGATATTTGCAAGGATTTTAAGTATTAAAATGTTTATAGGTGTGAATATTTTCCTATGCTCTATAGCTCCCTAGTTATATATGTTCATGGATGAAATTCGACTGTTGTTGCTGTGTTACCGTTACTTGTGGTCAAAATTCAATTTAGTTGGTAAAATTACCACTATCTTATGTATAAGAAGTTCTTGTCTTTTATGGGGGTAATCTCACCCCTACGACCGTGATACAAGATTCATATTGATGTTTTCCCATATTTCTAAATGCCCAAACAATTGAAATGTTTCTTATGTATATGTTTTTCTATATTTTAGACACCCAACCAAACAATGACAATTGTGATTTTCTCGAATTGAGTTGTTTTGCTCCAACCAAACAAAAAATTCAATTCAGAAGTGGCCGGAAACAAAAATATGGTTTTTTTCCCAATTTGGTCTTCCCATAATGGGGTCTTCGAACCAAACAGGCCCTAACATCAAAACACTTTCTAGGAGATTATCTGTGGGGAAAAAAGGATAATGACTGCAAACATTTTGAAGAAATTGACTGATAACTGGAGATGGGATTTGTCTTCTTCCGTTGTTGGTAGACAGATGATGGGATGACAGTCACACGCGAGGAAATAATTAGCGAGAGAAATCTAGAAATTTTTAGAAAAGCATAGGGGCAAAGGGGTACTTTTGGGTCTAATCCGAAGTGGAAAATAGTCCCAGGACTATAATAACACTCCCTCCCCCATTATTTAGTCTATAAACTTTGGACTATTTGATTTTTAATGGATTGTATAGTCCAACTTAATCCCCCTTCGAAATTTTGTATCAAAAAAACTCGTTATTTAATTTTAAGGGATAAAGACTTATTAACTCAAAGCAATACTCAAGCCAAACATAGCCTAACGTTGCGTTTGGTAAAGGGTTAGTGAAGAGGTTAAAGAGGTTCAACCCTTCACTAACCTGATAAACAATAATTTTGATTGAAGGATTTGTTACCCCGATCAACAAGGTAAGAACTGTTAACCCGTCAAAATGACGGGTTAAAAACTCCGTGACTTTAGGCGGTTTAACTTTAACCCTTCCCCGGGGCATGGGCAGATGATAGCAATCGAAAAAGTTTAACATTATCATACTAAATGACTTACAACTAGTTTTGTGTAATATTTTGTGATTAAACTCACCGTGGCTCTCTTGATAGGTGTGTATTCTGATTCTAATACTTAAGTAAGTTAGTGGTTTTTACTATTGGAGTTTTGTAAGTTAGTGGTTTTTACTATTGGAGTTTTTCAATATTAGCGCCTTAAATCTTTCATATTTGAAATTAGTGTCTCAAATCATGGAAATTGCCATTAGATCCCTCAAATCTTAAGCTATTTTGAATTAGTCCCTCAAATCATTAAAATTACATTTAGATTCCTCAATCTTATATTATTTTCAAATTAGTCCCTCCAATCAAGGGTAAAAGTAGGAATAAGAGGGATTAACTTAAAACAACTTATGAGAATTTGCATTATAAGTTTAAATGGACTTATTGAAATTTTTGCCGAAAGCATTTCTTCACAAGTTCTTAATATGGGAAATAACTAATTTATTGTGTATTTGCATTTTGAAGGGGTGAAGGGGTTCAAGAACCTATTTTTCAACAATTATTAGTATTTTTTTTTTTTCTTATTTTTGATTTTTAATAAGATTAAATTAGATGTTTTAATATAATTAATTTTCTTAAAACTTTATTAGTTGCCAAACACAAAAATTAATCTTTCATCTCAGCTATCTAATCCAAACAAAATTTAAGAATTTTAATTCTTCATGATGGATTAAGTAATATAATACTATTTAACCTTTCTCTCTTAATTCCTTGCCAAACGGCACCTAATTGGGTCCGTTGCGGATTTCTTATTCGTGGGTTTTCCAGAATATTCCAATAGTCAAACACAACACTTTACCCATAAAAGAAAAAAAAAATCATAGTGTTTTGGAAAAGAAAGCGTCTCACAAAAGCGGTCCACATCAACCCGACCCGTCAAATACCGGGTCAACTGAAAACCCAGATCCATCTCAAGCCGCGGACCCAAAAAATCCAAAGAAATTCCCATTTTAGCCCTCTTTCTCTATCTTAAATTCTCCCTTTTCACGATTATCCCCAATCTCGCTCCTTCGATCTTCGATCGAACCCCCTCGATGGAGGAGATCGCCGACCACCGCCACGACGACGGTCCGCTCCTCGCTCCGCCACCGCCGTCGCCGATTCCGAACCCTAGCCCGAGCCAGATCCGATACGACGACGATGAGGACGAGGGCGACGTTTGTCGGATCTGCAGAAACCCTGGGGACTCCGATAACCCGTTAAGGTACCCTTGTGCTTGTAGCGGAAGCATCAAGTTCGTTCACCAGGATTGCCTCCTGCAGTGGCTCAATCACAGCAACGCTCGTCAGTGTGAGGTGAGATTCTTAGGGTTTTTATATGTTGGTAGAAATAGTTTGTTTATTTGATGCATTTTGATGATTGGGATGAGAAGGTAAGTGATAGATGAAATTGGGAATTTTGGTTTTTCTGATTGGTGGGAAAAAAATTTGATTTTGCAGTTAGTTTCCTCATTAGTTGGAGGTTTAGGGGGAGTGGAGATGTGATTTTTGAGCTGTAGTTGTAAGTTTATGATTTTAGCGTGAGATTCTTAGGGTTTCGTTGTTTTTTCATGGATATTGTTGTCTTTGGATTTGTATGGTGGTAAAAAGAGTTAATTTGTTTTTATTCAGTTTGATGGTTGGGATGGGAAGGTAAATGATTGATGAATTGGGTGATTATGAGGGTTTTTGGTTGGTGGAAGGATTGATTTCTGGAGTTAGTTTCCTTGCTGTTTGAAGGATTAGGGAGAGTGGAGGTCTTATTTTGGAGCTAAAGTTTATAAATTTATGCTCTTGACGCGTGATTCGTGGGTTTTTAATATTGCTTTTGTTTAAAGTTGAGAACTTCCTTTTTTTTGATGAGTTATTCTGGAAGTTGGACTCGAAAAGATTGACTTTAATTTGATCATGAATGGTCTTAATTTATTAGGTTCTTTCAACTTGAAAAGGAAGAGTTTTAATCTAGGTATAAATTACAGTTTTCAAGGATGTTTATGCAACTCCATGAGTATCTAGAGGTATATTTTGGCTTTTATCGGTGATTTATTCAGTTTTTTTTGTACGAAGCTTTGTTCCGCGTAAGTGAGTAGTAAATTTTGCTTTATTTTTTTCATGTGGATTTTGTTATTAGGGAGACAGTTGGGTTTTGTTTGAGAGCTGGTTTAATTATCTTTGCATGGTGAATTTTGGGGTTTCCTTTTTGTTTTATCGATTATACTGTTATAGGACAGGCTTGCAAGTAAAGTTACAGAATATGTGCTGCTAATAGTTAATATGTTATTATGATGTGGCTTTAGTCAATGCATTTTGGTATATTCTACAGGTTTGCAAACATGCATTCTCCTTCTCTCCTGTTTATGCTGAGAATGCTCCTGCAAGGCTACCTTTCCAGGAATTTGTTATCGGAATGGCAATGAAAGCATGCCATGTGCTTCAGTTCTTTCTCAGGCTTGCATTTGTTCTCTCTGTTTGGCTTATTATAATACCTTTCATTACATTTTGGATATGGCGTTTGACATTTGTGAGAAGCTTTGGTGAAGCCCAGCGATTATTCTTGAGCCATTTCTCTGCCCCTTTGATCCTTACTGATTGCTTACATGGGTTCCTTCTTTCTGCAAGCATTGTGTTTATATTTCTCGGAGCTACGTCATTGAGGGATTACTTTAGACATCTCCGGGAACTTGGAGGACATGATGGGGATAGAGATGATGAAGGTCATGAAAGACATGGTGCTCGAGCTGTTAGGAGGCTGCCGGGGGCTGTTAATAGGGTTCATGCTGTTGAAGGGAATGCTGACGAGGCTGGCGGGGCTCAGGGAATTGCTGGAGCAGGTCAAATGATTAGAAGAAATGCAGAAAATGTTGCAGCTCGATTGGAAATGCAGGCAGCACGCCTTGAAGCACACGTTGAGCAGATGTTTGATGGATTGGATGATGCTGATGGTGCAGAAGACGCACTTCGACGAGCTTGTTGGAATGCAAGGGCCAGTTTTCCATCTTGTTGAAAAGGTAAGAACTGTTAACCCGTCAAAATGACGGGTTAAAACTCCGTGACTTTAGGCGGTTTAACTTTAACCCTTCCCGGGCATGGGCAGATGATAGCAATCGAAAAAGTTTAACATTATCATACTAAATGACTTACAACTAGTTTTGTGTAATATTTTGTGATTAAACTCACCGTGGCTCTCTTGAGAGGTGTGTATTCTGATTCTAATACTTAAGTAAGTTAGTGGTTTTACTATTGGAGTTTTTCAATATTAGCGCCTTAAATCTTTCATATTTGAAATTGGTGTCTCAAATCATGGAAATTGCCATTAGATCCCTCAAATCTTAAGCTATTTTGAATTAGTCCCTCAAATCATTAAAATTACATTTAGATTCCTCAATCTTATATTATTTTCAAATTAGTCCCTCCAATCAAGGGTAAAAGTAGGAATAAGAGGGATTAACTTAAAACAACTTATGAGAATTTGCATTATAAGTTTAAATGGACTTATTGAAATTTTTGCCGAAAGCATTTCTTCACAAGTTCTTAATATGGGAAATAACTAATTTATTGTGTATTTGCATTTTGAAGGGGTGAAGGGTCAACGGTGCATATTCTCTGAGAACCTCGGTGCGGGGGTTCAGAAATCCTAGAAGTAGAGGGCGGTGAAGTAAATTCTGCATTATACTTTCTAAACCCTATTGCGGGGTTAGAAGAATATGCACTCGTCAAGAACCTATTTTTTCAACAATTATTAGTATTTTTTTCTTATTTTTGATTTTTAATAAGATTAAATTAGATGTTTTAATATAATTAATTTTCTTAAAACTTTATTAGTTGCCAAACACAAAAATTAATCTTGCATCTCAGCTATTTAATCCAAACAAAATTTAAGAATTTTTAATTCTTCATGATGGATTAAGTAATATAATACTATTTAACATTTCTCTCTTAATTCCTTGCCAAACGGCACCTAATTGGGTCCGTTGCGGATTTCTTATTCGTGGGTTTTCCAGAATATTCCAATAGTCAAACACAACACTTTACCCATAAAAGAAAAAGAAAAAAAAAATCATAGTGTTTTGGAAAAGAAAGCGTCTCACAAAAGCGGTCCACATCAACCCGACCCGTCAAATACCGGGTCAACTGAAAACCCAGATCCATCTCAAGCCGCGGCAAAAAATCCAAAGAAATTCCCATTTTAGCCCTCTTTCTCTATCTTAAATTCTCCCTTTTCACGATTATCCCCAATCTCGCTCCTTCGATCTTCGATCGAACCCCCTCGATGGAGGAGATCGCCGACCACCGCCACGACGACGGTCCGCTCCTCGCTCCGCCACCGCCGTCGTCGATTCCGAACCCTAGCCCGAGCCAGATCCGATACGACGACGATGAGGACGAGGGCGACGTTTGTCGGATCTGCAGAAACCCTGGGGACTCCGATAACCCGTTAAGGTACCCTTGTGCTTGTAGCGGAAGCATCAAGTTCGTTCACCAGGATTGCCTCCTGCAGTGGCTCAATCACAGCAACGCTCGTCAGTGTGAGGTGAGATTCTTAGGGTTTTTATATGTTGGTAGAAATAGTTTGTTTATTTGATGCATTTTGGTGATTGGGATGAGAAGGTAAGTGATAGATGAAATTGGGAATTTTGGTTTTTCTGATTGGTGGGAAAAAAATTTGATTTTGCAGTTAGTTTCCTCATTAGTTGGAGGTTTAGGGGGAGTGGAGGTGTGATTTTTGAGCTGTAGCTGTAAGTTTATGATTTTAGCGTGAGATTCTTAGGGTTTCGTTGTTTTTTCATGGATATTGTTGTCTTTGGATTTGTATGGTGGTAAAAAGAGTTAATTTGTTTTTATTCAGTTTGATGGTTGGGATGGGAAGGTAAATGATTGATGAATTGGGTGATTATGAGGGTTTTGGTTGGTGGAAGGATTGATTTCTGGAGTTAGTTTCCTTGCTGTTTGATGGATTGGATGATGCTGATGGTGCAGAAGACGCACCCTTCGACGAGCTTGTTGGAATGCAAGGGCCAGTTTTCCATCTTGTTGAAAATGCAATAACTGTAAGTTCACCACCGTTCATATTGTTATATTGACATATTGGTATGGCTTTTTCCATCATCAGATTAGATTATCTGAAGAGTCCTTAATGTTTCCTGATAAGCTTCATTTAATTGCATGTTTGCTATATAAGATTTGCTGCATTAACCTTCTAGAACATAGTTCTTATTTGCTAACAAGTGCCATCGGAAGACTGTATAGTTCATTATTGAGCAGTCATGGAAAACAAGAAATCTTTCTGTTGGTGATAGTAAAGTAGAATGTGTAAATGAATTTAGATTTTTATTTTCATTTAAAATCTTGTTTTTGAACCTATGGAAGAGATGCACACATATATTTGCATATTATACACTCACAGAAAAACACATAGGTGATAGGAGCATTGTCTTATTTATTGTAGTTTCTGTAATGCAAGAAAATTTTGCTGGTAAATCGTGAAATCAGCAGCAGTCGCAAAATGAATCTTATATTATGATTTTTAAGAATACTAATATTAAAGTTTTGTTGCCGCTTTGCATTTAAGCTATAACAGTCCTTATGGACAATAAACTAGTCAACAAAGGTAATATTTATCAGGAACATGTTCTTCAAACTGTAAAAGTAGATACTGAGTTTATTATATCATAAATTTTTTTTTCCATTTTCCCATTTTCCCTTCGATGTGCAAAGAGCTCATCAGCTACTGGTACAAGAATATGCAAATATCTATTATTACAATGGGAACCACTGGGATAATGCAGTTGGATGTCAATTTTCTCTTATGTTGCCATGCTCTCGAATAATCGAACACAAATAATTCTCTCTTTCTTTTTGGCCCTTCACTTCTACACAATATCCAACTTGCATATCTAACTGACTTTATTAAGCGATTTATTAATAAGCATACATCTTTCTTTTGTTCACTGAACCACCCTATCCTGCATATACTAGCTGGAACTTTTGGTGCTGTCTGTTCGCCATCGTATGAGTAAATATCAATCCTTATCTGTCGTAATTAGATATATCGACAGTGTCAGCTAGATGGAATTGTTTTGATTAATATCTGACATAATCAGATCCATACTTAGTGGTATTGGCTAACACTCTGAACTGCGATGTGCACACCACATGCATATATACGATTCCTCATTCTCAAAAGGCTCTTATTGTTACAAAGGATCAGTTAATATACATTCATTTCTTATATACACTATATAGCTTTCTCATTTCATGTGCATCAAAGTGTGAAAACAATTATAAGTGAATGGAAATGGTTTCTTGCTCTAAATAAAAATGGCATGGAGGATTACATTCTATAACTTCTCTTTTAATTTTCATTTGTCAAACATATTTATTATTAGTTGTCCTAAATTTTGTTGCTGCCTGTGTTCTCTGAGATCTCTGTTCATTCTTTGACTCAATTCCGTGTGTAGATAACAATGCTAAAAAAGCGCCTTTATGCCAAACTTTCTGATCAATTACATAAGTTATTTTTATCCTTCCAAATTGTTAACAACAATCTATGCACCAAATTCATGTTGACATATCCTTTATTATCTGTTCTTTGCTGATACTCTAGCTTGCGCCCTTTTTTATTTAACCAGTGACTGTTTTAAGTTTCTAACTATCTTCACAAGCAGGTGTTGGCAAGCAATGCAATATTCCTGGGTGTCGTCATTTTCATTCCCTTTTCATTGGGAAGACTTGTCCTCTACTATCTTTCATGGTTCTTCTCATCTGCATCTAGTCCGGTGCTTTCTGCGGTCATGCCACTGAGAGAGTCAGCTCTTTCGTTGGCAAATATTACCTTAAAGAATGCCCTTACTGCTGTTAAGACCTTGTCATCTGAAACCCAAAATGAAGGTGTCCTCGGACAGGCTGTGGAGGCAGTTTCAGGAGCCACTAAATTAAATGCAACTGGACCTGATGGAGTATCTAACAGTGTTGGAAGATCAATTGCAACAGATCTATTGAAAGGAACAGTTGCTGGGTCCTCCGCCTTTCTGATGTTACCACTCTTGCAATTGGATATATGCTCGTGTTTGGTCTGGTCTTCTTTTATATTGCTTTTGTTTAAAGTTGAGAACTTCCTTTTTTTGATGAGTTATTCTGGAAGTTGGACTCGAAAAGATTGAGTTTAACTTGATCATGAATGGTCTTAATTTATTAGGTTCTTTCTTCAGGGCAGCTTTCAGGACTCTTTTGGGGATTGATTTGGTTCTTGTGACTTTAAAAAAACTGTATTTCTTGGTTTATTTATTGTGCCAATGGTTAGAGTTAGGGTTTTGGGCAGGGGAAGATTATAATATTGAAAAGGAAAATTTTAATCTAGGTATAAATTACAGTTTTCAAGGATGTTTATGCAACTCCATGAGTATCTAGAGGTATATTTTGGCTTTTATCCGTGATTTATTCAGTTTTTTTTGTACGAAGCTTTGTTCTGCGTAAGTGAGTAGTAAATTTTGCTTTATTTTTTTCATGTGGAATTTGTTGTTAGGGAGACAGTTGGGTTTTGTTTGAGAGCTGGTTTAATTATCTTCGCATGGTGAAATTTGGGGTTTCCTTTTTGTTTTATCGATTATACTGTTATAGGACGGGCTTGCAAGTAAAGTTACAGAATATGTGCTGCTAATAGTTAATATGTTATTATGATGTGGCTTTAGTCAATGCATTTTGGTATATTCTACAGGTTTGCAAACATGCATTCTCCTTCTCTCCTGTTTATGCTGAGAATGCTCCTGCAAGGCTTCCTTTCCAGGAATTTGTTATCGGAATGGCAATGAAAGCATGCCATGTGCTTCAGTTCTTTCTCAGGCTTGCTTTTGTTCTCTCTGTTTGGCTTATTATAATACCTTTCATTACATTTTGGATATGGCGTTTGACATTTGTGAGAAGCTTTGGTGAAGCCCAGCGATTATTCTTGAGCCATTTCTCTGCCCCTCTGATCCTTACTGATTGCTTACATGGGTTCCTTCTTTCTGCAAGCATTGTGTTTATATTTCTCGGAGCTACGTCATTGAGGGATTACTTTAGACATCTCCGGGAACTTGGAGGACATGATGGGGATAGAGATGATGAAGGTCATGAAAGACATGGTGCTCGAGCTGTTAGGAGGCTGCCGGGGGCTGTTAATAGGGTTCATGCTGTTGAAGGGAATGCTGACGAGGCTGGCGGGGCTCAGGGAATTGCTGGAGCAGGTCAAATGATTAGAAGAAATGCAGAAAATGTTGCAGCTCGATTGGAAATGCAGGCAGCACGTCTTGAAGCACACGTTGAGCAGATGTTTGATGGATTGGATGATGCTGATGGTGCAGAAGACGTACCCTTCGACGAGCTTGTTGGAATGCAAGGGCCAGTTTTCCATCTTGTTGAAAATGCAATAACTGTAAGTTCACCGTTCATATTGTTATATTGACATATTAGTATGGCTTTTTCCGTCATCAGATTAGATTATCTGAAGAGTCCTTTATGTTTCCTGATAAGCTTCATTTAATTGCATGTTTGCTATATAAGATTTGCTGCATTAACCTTCTAGAACATTGTTCTTATTTGCTAACAAGTGCCATCGGAAGACTGTATAGTTCATTATTGAACAGTCATGGAAAACAAGAAATCTTTCTGTTGGTGATACCGTGATAGTAAAGTAGAATGTGTAAATGAATTTAGATTTTTATTTTCATTTAAAATCTTGTTTTTGAACCTATGGAAGATATGCACACATATATTTGCATATTATACACTCACAGAAAAACACATAGGTGATAGGAGCGTTGTTCTTATTTAATGTAGTTTCTGTAATGCGAGAAAATTTTGCTGGTAAATCGTGAAATTAGCAGCAGTCGCAAAATGAATCTTATATTATGATTTTTAAGAATACTAATATTAAAGTTTTGTTGCCGCTTTGCATTTAAGCTATAACAGTCCTTATGGACAATAAACTAGTCAACAAAGGTAATATTTATCAGGAACATGTTCTTCAAACTGTAAAAGTAGATACTGAGTTTATTATGTCATAAATTTTTTTCCCATTTTCCCTTTCTCCCTTAGATGTGCAAAGGGCGCATCAGCTACTGGTACAAGAATATGCAAATATCTATTATTACAATGGGAACCACTGGGATAATGCAGTTGGATGACAATTTTCTCTTATGTTGCCATGCTCTCGAATAATCGAACACAATTAATTCTCTCTTTCTTTTTTTCCCTCCACTTCTACACAATATCCAACTTGCATATCTAACTGACTTTATTAAGCGATTTATTAATAAGCATACATCTTTCTTTTGTTCACTGAAGCACCCTATCCTGCATATACTATCTGGAACTTTTGGTGCTGTCTGTTCGCCATCGTATGAGTAAATATCAATCCTTATCTGTCGTAATTAGATATATCGACAGTGTCAGCTAGATGGAATTGTCTTGATTAATATCTGACATAATCAGATCCATACTTAGTGGTATTGGCTAACACTCTGAACTGCCATGTGCACACCACATGCATATATACTATTCCTCATTCTCAAAAGTCTCTTATTGTTACAAAGGATCAGTTAATATGCATTCATTTCTTATATACACTATATAGCTTTCTCATTTCATGTGCATCAAAGTGTGAAAATAATTATAAGTGAATGGAAATGGTTTCTTGCTCTAAATTAAAATGGCATGGAGGATTACATTCTATAACTTCTCGTTTAATTTTCATTTGTCAAACATATTTATTATTAGTTGTCCTCAATTTTGTTGCTGCCTGCGTTCTCTGAGATCTCTGTTCATTCTTTGACTCAATTCCGTGTGTAGATAACAATGCTAAAAAAGCACCTTTAGGCCAAACTTTCTGATCAATTACATGTGTTATTTTTATCCTTCCAAATTGTTAACAACAATCTATGCACCAAATTCATGTTGGCATATCCTTTATTATCTGTACTTTGCTGATACTCTAGCTTGTGCCCTTTTTTATTTAACCAGTGGCTGTTTTAATTTTCTAACTATCTTCACAAGCAGGTGTTGGCAAGCAACGCAATATTCCTGGGTGTCGTCATTTTCATTCCCTTTTCATTGGGAAGACTTGTCCTCTACTATCTTTCATGGTTCTTCTCATCTGCATCTAGTCCGGTGCTTTCTGCGGTCATGCCACTGAGAGAGTCAGCTCTTTCGTTGGCAAATATTACCTTAAAGAATGCCCTTACTGCTGTTAAGACCTTGTCATCTGAAACCCAAAATGAGGGTGTCCTTGGACAGGCTGTGGAGGCAGTTTCAGGAGCCACTAAATTAAATGCAACTGGACCTGATGGAGTATCTAACAGTGTTGGAAGATCAATTGCAACAGATCTATTGAAAGGAACAGTTGCTGGGTCCTCCCGCCTTTCTGATGTTACCACTCTTGCAATTGGATATATGCTCGTGTTTGGTCTGGTCTTCTTTTATCTTGCACTTGTTGCTTTAATTCGGTATACACGGGGTGAACGCTTGATTCTTGGTCGGCTCTATGGCTTAGCTTCTATAGCAGAAGCTATTCCATCCCTATTCAGGCAATTTGTGGCTGGGATGAGGCATCTAATGACTATGGTCAAGGTTGCTTTTCTTCTGGTAATTGAACTTGGTGTATTTCCATTGATGTGTGGGTGGTGGCTAGATGTGTGCACATTACGGATGCTGGGCACGTCTATTGCCAAAAGGCTTGAGTTCTTCTCGCTATCACCATTGGCAAGCTCTTCTATTCATTGGCTTGTTGGGATTATTTACATGCTTCAAATAAGCATTTTCGTCAGCCTTCTTCGAGGGGTACTTTTATTTTCTTTAGAAACTTTACCCATCATATTCTTTTGATCTGTCCTAGGTATTTGGAAGTAACTTATCTGTATTACTGGTAGGTTTTACGGAATGGAGTTCTGTATTTTCTCCGTGATCCAGCAGATCCAAATTATAATCCATTCCGTGATCTAATTGATGACCCTGTGCACAAGCATGCCCGTCGAGTTTTGTTGTCTGTTGCTGTTTATGGAAGCTTGATCGTGATGCTTGTCTTCTTGCCTGTCAAACTTGCCATGCGGTTGGCACCTTCTACCTTTCCTCTGGATATCACGTGAGTTCCTTTTACATGTTCTCATGATACGTGACTTCCCGTATGCTTGCATGCAATCTGTGTTGCTAAGATGCTTTACTTTCTTTTAAAATATTGACTGACATTGTGGTGGGATGTTAATGAATTGCAGAATTTTTGATCCGTTTACGGAGATCCCTGCTGACGTGCTTCTCTTCCAAATATGCATTCCATTTGCAATTGAGCATTTTAAGCCACGGGCGACAATCAAAGCCCTTTTACGTCAATGGTTCACAGCAGTTGGTTGGGCACTTGGCCTGACTGATTTCTTGCTGCCGAGGCCTGAGGATAACAGTGGGCTAGAAAATGGGGAACTAGCAGCAAGGAGAGACAGATTGCATGAGGCACGTCAAGGGGGACATATGCAGCAAGAGCAGCTTCCAGTGGTTTTAATTGCTGCTGCTGATAATGAGAGGAGAGGTCATGCTTTTGCAAATCTTGATGTTGAAGAAGAGTTTTAATCTAGGTATAAATTACAGTTTTCAAGGATGTTTATGCAACTCCATGAGTATCTAGAGGTATATTTTGGCTTTTATCGGTGATTTATTCAGTTTTTTGTAATAAGCTTTGTTCTGCGTAAGTGAGTAGTAAATTTTGCTTTATTTTTTCATGTGGAATTTGTTGTTAGGGAGACAGTTGGGTTTTGTTTGAGAGCTGGTTTAATTATCTTCGCATGGTGAAATTTGGGGTTTCCTTTTGTTTTATCGATTATACTGTTATAGGACAGGCTTGCAAGTAAAGTTACAGAATATGTGCTGCTAATAGTTAATATGTTATTATGATGTGGCTTTAGTCAATGCATTTTGGTATATTCTACAGGTTTGCAAACATGCATTCTCCTTCTCTCCTGTTTATGCTGAGAATGCTCCTGCAAGGCTTCCTTTCCAGGAATTTGTTATCGAATGGCAATGAAAGCATGCCATGTGCTTCAGTTCTTTCTCAGGCTTGCATTTGTTCTCTCTGTTTGGCTTATTATAATACCTTTCATTACATTTTGGATATGGCGTTTGACATTTGTGAGAAGCTTTGGTGAAGCCCAGCGATTATTCTTGAGCCATTTCTCTGCCCCTCTGATCCTTACTGATTGCTTACATGGGTTCCTTCTTTCTGCAAGCATTGTGTTTATATTTCTCGAGCTACGCCATTGAGGGATTACTTTAGACATCTCCGGAACTTGGAGGACATGATGGGGATAGAGATGATGAAGGTCATGAAAGACATGGTGCTCGAGCTGTTAGGAGGCTGCCGGGGGCTGTTAATAGGGTTCATGCTGTTGAAGGGAATGCTGACGAGGCTGGCGGGCTCAGGGAATTGCTGGAGCAGGTCAAATGATTAGAAGAAATGCAGAAAATGTTGCAGCTCGATTGGAAATGCAGGCAGCACGTCTTGAAGCACACGTTGAGCAGATGTTTGATGGATTGGATGATGCTGATGGTGCAGAAGACGTACCCTTCGACGAGCTTGTTGGAATGCAAGGGCCAGTTTTCCATCTTGTTGAAAATGCAATAACTGTAAGTTCACCACCGTTCATATTGTTATATTGACATATTGGTATGGCTTTTTCCATCATCAGATTAGATTATCTGAAGAGTCCTTAATGTTTCCTGATAAGCTTCATTTAATTGCATGTTTGCTATATAAGATTTGCTGCATTAACCTTCTAGAACATTGTTCTTATTTAATGTAGTTTCTGTAATGCAAGAAAATTTTGCTGGTAAATCGTGAAATCAGCAGCAGTCGCAAAATGAATCTTATGTTATGATTTTAAGAATACTAATATTAAAGTTTTGTTGCCGCTTTGCATTTAAGCTATAACAGTCCTTATGGACAATAAACTAGTCAACAAAGGTAATATTTATCAGGAACATGTTCTTCAAACTGTAAAAGTAGATACTGAGTTTATTATGTCATAAATTTTTTCCATTTTCCCTTAGATGTGCAAAGAGCTCATCAGCTACTGGTACAAGAATATGCAAATATCTATTATTACAATGGGAACCACTGGGATAATGCAGTTGGATGTCAATTTTCTCTTATGTTGCCATGCTCTCAATAATCGAACACAATTAATTCTCTCTTTCTTTTGGCCCTTCACTTCTACACAATATCCAACTTGCATATCTAACTGACTTTATTAAGCGATTTATTAATAAGCATACATCTTTCTTTTGTTCACTGAAGCACCCTATCCTGCATATACTATCTGGAACTTTTGGTGCTGTCTGTTCGCCATCGTATGAGTAAATATCAATCCTTATCTGTCGTAATTAGATATATCGACAGTGTCAGCTAGATGGAATTGTCTTGATTAATATCTGACATAATCAGATCCATACTTAGTGGTATTGGCTAACACTCTGAACTGCCATGTGCACACCACATGCATATATACTATTCCTCATTCTCAAAAGTCTCTTATTGTTACAAAGGATCAGTTAATATGCATTCATTTCTTATATACACTATATAGCTTTCTCATTTCATGTGCATCAAAGTGTGAAAATAATTATAAGTGAATGGAAATGGTTTCTTGCTCTAAATTAAAATGGCATGGAGGATTACATTCTATAACTTCTTTTAATTTTCATTTGTCAAACATATTTATTATTAGTTGTCCTCAATTTTGTTGCTGCCTGTGTTCTCTGAGATCTCTGTTCATTCTTTGACTCAATTCCGTGTGTAGATAACAATGCTAAAAAGCACCTTTAGGCCAAACTTTCTGATCAATTACATGTGTTATTTTTATCCTTCCAAATTGTTAACAACAATCTATGCACCAAATTCATGTTGGCATATCCTTTATTATCTGTACTTTGCTGATACTCTAGCTTGTGCCCTTTTTATTTAACCAGTGGCTGTTTTAATTTTCTAACTATCTTCACAAGCAGGTGTTGGCAAGCAATGCAATATTCCTGGGTGTCGCATTTTCATTCCCTTTTCATTGGGAAGACTTGTCCTCTACTATCTTTCATGGTTCTTCTCATCTGCATCTAGTCCGGTGCTTTCTGCGGTCATGCCACTGAGAGAGTCAGCTCTTTCGTTGGCAAATATTACCTTAAAGAATGCCCTTACTGCTGTTAAGACCTTGTCATCTGAAACCCAAAATGAGGGTGTCCTTGGACAGGCTGTGGAGGCAGTTTCAGGAGCCACTAAATTAAATGCAACTGGACCTGATGGAGTATCTAACAGTGTTGGAAGATCAATTGCAACAGATCTATTGAAAGGAACAGTTGCTGGGTCCTCCCGCCTTTCTGATGTTACCACTCTTGCAATTGGATATATGCTCGTGTTTGGTCTGGTCTTCTTTTATCTTGCACTTGTTGCTTTAATTCGGTATACACGGGGTGAACGCTTGATTCTTGGTCGGCTCTATGGCTTAGCTTCTATAGCAGAAGCTATTCCATCCCTATTCAGGCAATTTGTGGCTGGGATGAGGCATCTAATGACTATGGTCAAGGTTGCTTTTCTTCTGGTAATTGAACTTGGTGTATTTCCATTGATGTGTGGGTGGTGGCTAGATGTGTGCACATTACGGATGCTGGGCACGTCTATTGCCAAAAGGCTTGAGTTCTTCTCGCTATCACCATTGGCAAGCTCTTCTATTCATTGGCTTGTTGGGATTATTTACATGCTTCAAATAAGCATTTTCGTCAGCCTTCTTCGAGGGGTACTTTTATTTTCTTTAGAAACTTTACCCATCATATTCTTTTGATCTGTCCTAGGTATTTGGAAGTAACTTATCTGTATTACTGGTAGGTTTTACGGAATGGAGTTCTGTATTTTCTCCGTGATCCAGCAGATCCAAATTATAATCCATTCCGTGATCTAATTGATGACCCTGTGCACAAGCATGCCCGTCGAGTTTTGTTGTCTGTTGCTGTTTATGGAAGCTTGATCGTGATGCTTGTCTTCTTGCCTGTCAAACTTGCCATGCGGTTGGCACCTTCTACCTTTCCTCTGGATATCACGTGAGTTCCTTTTACATGTTCTCATGATACGTGACTTCCCGTATGCTTGCATGCAATCTGTGTTGCTAAGATGCTTTACTTTCTTTTAAAATATTGACTGACATTGTGGTGGGATGTTAATGAATTGCAGAATTTTTGATCCGTTTACGGAGATCCCTGCTGACGTGCTTCTCTTCCAAATATGCATTCCATTTGCAATTGAGCATTTTAAGCCACGGGCGACAATCAAAGCCCTTTTACGTCAATGGTTCACAGCAGTTGGTTGGGCACTTGGCCTGACTGATTTCTTGCTGCCGAGGCCTGAGGATAACAGTGGGCTAGAAAATGGGGAACTAGCAGCAAGGAGAGACAGATTGCATGAGGCACGTCAAGGGGGACATATGCAGCAAGAGCAGCTTCCAGTGGTTTTAATTGCTGCTGCTGATAATGAGAGGAGAGGTCATGCTTTTGCAAATCTTGATGTTGAAGAAGAGTCTGATATAGATGATCAACCAGATTCAGAGTAAGTACCTTTCAAGCCATGTGCTTACTCTCTTCTTTTCTAATATAGCAAGGGATAGGTGTGGTGGCTGAGCATTCACTTTTGCAGTAGGTTTTCAGTTTTATTTCATCATTCATAGTAGTTGGTTTTAGTTTATTTCACCATCCATAGTAGGTTTGGCTCAAGGGATTTCCTCAATAACTGATTGGTTTGTGGTGAACACGTTTATATGTCTGGGGATTAGGTGGCTGTTCTAAGAGGCCTAGATACCCTTGGTAGATTATATTGTGTATACATGCCTGCATGCCTGCTAAGTATGTCGTTGGATGTACTTATATGTGTTGCCTGATGGTGTTCTTGCACATTTGAAACCTTTCATAGTGGTCGGTTTTGAACTCTGTTCCATCTTCAATAGTCAGGTGATGTCGGCTCAGGAATTCTTTATAGTTGATTGGTCAATGCACATGGATGCCATATGATTGGGGTAGATGACTGCTTAAGAGGCTTATATATCATTGGTCGATGTACATGGATGCCATATGCTTGGGGTTAGATGACTGCTTTAAGAGGCTTATATATCATTGATAGAATATATTATGTGCATATAAATGCCTGCATACCTGCAAATATATGTCTATGTTCATGGATAGAATTATGTATGTTTCCTGCCGTTGCCGCTCTTACACATTTGAAGCCTTCATAGTGGAGAATATAGAGGCCCCTAAAGTGCAGCATGAATATGTGCTTGCATGCAATTGCATATGTTGCTTATCGTCCATCAGTCTGATTGATGCTCTTTTCATATGTATTTAAGCCTTCATAGTCTAGAATAGGTAACACCCCTCACCCACACCCAGCCACACACACATTGAGCACAAAATATCAAGTAGGAAGACTGGTCGGATATTTGGTGGATTGCAGACACAGGCACTAATAAGAGGTCACACTGACGGTATTGCAATGAGATGGAAAAAGGCCTGCTTTTGAGGCTTGAGGAGCTTTAGCAGCAAAAAGAAACAATTGCTTTACAACTTTCTTTGTGAAAAAATTGATTAAAAGTAGAAAAGAGAAACCTATAGAAACTTAGAAAAGTTGCACAAATCAAAGAAAGTTTTAAGTGATTTATATAACATTGTATGGATCAGATATCCAAAGTCTACTATTTGACCCAACTAGAAATTATGAAATTGCATATGCAGTAAGCAATGCAGATATTTAAGTCATTTACCCCACAAGAGTTTGTGTGCATGATACAATTACATCAAAAATTAACAATGGAACCACTTTTGCGGTCTTAGGCTTGTGGACGAGCATGCATATTAAGAAAGTTTACATACTTGACTTCATATGTGCCTTTGTGCCACACTGCCACTTGGGAAGACCTCTATCATAAATACGAGACACTTAGAAAGCAAAAGAATTGAGCTTAAACAGTATAGTTTATTGCAACTGATGAGGCTTGAACCCATCTCTTATTGAAACCCTGATATCATTTCAGAACCATTAACCCAAAAGTTCATTAATATGATAAAGGGTTAACAATGTATACCAAGCACACTTACCACTTGCACTGTCAGTCATCAGGAATCTGATTTATTTTGAGTCAAGAATACAACCAGTTCTTTGAGGGTTATAAGAAATCAAATTTTACCTAATTTATCACCAAGTTTTATGCCTATAATCCTCTCTGTGCGCAGCACAACTTAGCAGGCCAGCAATCTGATGTGGGAGGCCCTTGAATTTGTGAAGTTAATGGCAAATTTTATTTATCCTTTTTTTTCCTGCATAAGAACAGTTAAAAGGGAACTAGGTTCGAGCCATTTTGTCTATGTTATTGACAGATAGGTCCTGTAATCGAGCATTTCTTTGATTTGTGGTCGTTAAAGTCATTGGGATTTCATTTTCTGCTCAGTAGCTTTCTGGAGATGCCAATTTAAACTTTTGCAAATTCTGATAGTTCCATGTAATTCCCTGCAGGTATGGCTTTGTACTCCGCATTGTGATATTGCTGGTCCTGGCTTGGGTGACCCTTCTGCTCTTTAACGCTGCTGTGATCGTTATACCTGTCTCAATAGGACGAGCGCTGTTTAATGCCATTCCTCGCCTTCCAATTACACATGGCATCAAGTGTAATGGTATGCAAGTTTGATAATTTTATTTAAGTGTTGATTTTCTTGTTTTATAGGGAGTGACATGTTAAAGGCTTCTTTTTCCAGATCTCTTTGCATTCAGCATCGGCTGCTATCTCATCTGGACTTTTCTTGCTGGGGTTAGGTATTCAGTGGAGTATATTAAAACCCGAAGAGCTAGGGTTCTTGTATCACAGGTTTGGAAGTGGTGTACCATTGTTGTGAAGAGTTCTGTCCTGTTATCTATATGGGTAAGGTTTCCCAATCATAGATATTACTGTTCCTACTTGAAAAGTGACTTGATTACTTCCTTGCTTCCTTACTGATACTTTTGTGCTCACTTTAGATCTTTGTCATCCCTGTCCTGATTGGGCTACTCTTTGAGTTGCTGGTAATTGTGCCAATGCGGGTGCCTGTGGATGAGAGTCCTGTTTTCCTCTTGTATCAGGATTGGGCTTTGGGATTGATATTTCTCAAGATCTGGACTAGACTGGTAAATTTCTAGTACCTTTGTGTCTCTGTGGAATAAGTAAACCAAATTTCAATAATGTTTATAATTTCTTTTGATATGTCTGAACATGAAATTCAATAATCAGTGTCATAGAGAGTATTGGAAAACAATCAACTGGGTGCTGTAATAACATTTCAAGCTTGAATCCTACTAATGCAAACTTCCGGTTGTCATTCAAATTGATCGCACTGCTCAATCGCACTGCTGGATCATACTGCTGGTTGCAAAAAACCTAAATTATCAAGTATATCTGTAGCCTGTCCTATACATTTGGTAATTAAAATGGACTAGAGAGCAAGCTACTGTTCACTGTGGGCTTAAATTGGATACTTTGACAATTATTATGTTTGTTAGCTCAATATCAAGGTAATGACTACAATCAATAGGATAAGACTCACAGCTTACGACTCAATTCTGTGCATTGCAATAGGTTATGCTGGATCAGATGGCACCACTGGTCGATGAAAGCTGGCGTGTAAAATTCGAGAGGGTTAGAGAAGATGGGTTCTCTGGCCTAAGAGGTTTTTGGGTCCTCCGCGAGATTGTAATCCCAATCATCTCCAAGCTTTTGACTGCGCTTTGTGTTCCCTATGTATTTGCAAGGGGTCTCTTCCCTGTTCTTGGCTATCCACTGATTGTAAACTCTGCTGTATACCGCTTTTCTTGGCTCGGTTGCCTTCTCTTCAGTGTGGTGTTCTTCTGTGCCAAGAGATTCCATGTCTGGTTCACTAACCTCCACAACTCCATCAGGGATGATCGATATCTCATTGGCAGGAGATTGCATAATTTTGGTGAAGATTCGGTTAATAGGAGCAATGAGCAGCCGCCGGTTATTCCCCAGAGTCAAGGTAATATGAATCAACAGCCTGATGCTGGATTGATGCAGCGTGAGCAAGAAGTGGATGTGGGGTTGAGGCTGAGGCAGCGCAATAACCCCCACATGAGGCACTTATTCTAGCCGAAGTCTTGATAAGCTAGAACTTTTTTCCTAAAATGTATAGTAAAATCTGTTATGTATGGGTTGAGGGAAAAAGAATAGTCTAATGGCATGTTATGATTGATTCAGTGAAGCTGTGAGTGCAGCAGGTTCAAGTTTGTAATCACAATGGATAATTGCCGTGGAGGTAATTTTCTGCTGTATCATGTGCAAAGTTTAGCAATAGGGTACTAAATGGATTAATTTTATTCAGTTTGTGACTGGGAAATTAACCGAAGTCTCTCGACCTGATTATTCGTTGTATTCCCTTTAAGAGCATGTTTGGCTACCATTTATTTTTTGCAACCTTGTAAATTACTTGGTACTTATTTTCAAAACTCCTAATAAAGAGGTAAAACGGATAAAAATGTTTGGTAAAATCTTTGATTTATATGGATATAAGTGTAGTTATATGTTTGGTAAACCAATAACTTGTAACGTTATGATAGAGGTCAAATGGCTGAAAATGGCATCTTGTTGAATCTCATATTGTGGCTAACTAATTAATTATATATTAGGTTGATAATTACTATTTAGTAAATTAATTAATTAACTAAGTAAATAATAAAAAAATAATTATTTCACATTAATTATGGTTTTTTTGGTATTAACCGTAAGCTTTATTTAATACCAATGTGTCATGAAGGTACATACTCCAACTTGACCCTTCTCAATAAACAAAATTGAAACTTACAAACTCAATCAAAGCCACAATAGACTCCAATCTCAAAGAACCCTACTACTTACACAAAACTCCACTTGACTCAGGACAAAATTGAGGTCAGGTCGAAAACTTCAACCACGCATTTGAAAACAACCAAACCACAACATACACGCATGAAACAAAATTGTGCTTAAGTAAAAGTTAGTTGTATATGAAAATTGATGCACCATTCTCTATTGCTCAAGGAATCTCGCATTTAGAAACTTTACTGAGTTGCACCTTCAGAATAGATGTGATATGTTGTAAGATCACCTCAACCTTTCGCTTCTCCCCACTAAACATCAAGGCATTTCTAGCTCTCCAGACAGAATATACACTAGCTAGTTGCTAGTACAGCTATATGAAATTGAGCAAGGAGATTTTGAAGTAAGAGGAACTCACAAGTATCTGATAGGAAGTGAACTTTCACAAAACTTAATGTATTGAACAATTTCTTACCTCATATTAAAAGAAACTCCCCCAAAAAAGATTTGATTTTTGTCCAAATTAATTCAAAGGCCTGAAGCATCTGAGAATCTTTGAACACAATCGCTGAGAAGCTTTACAGAATTAAGGTCACGTTTGCAAAAAAGTAAAAGATCATCAACATAGGTCAGATGTGTGAGTTTGAGATGCTGGCACTTTGGATGATACTTGAAGTCGGGATTAATGGTGAGAACATGAAGACATCTTGAAAGATATTCCATAGCAATTGTAAAAAGGTAGGGACATATTGGATCCCCTTGCCTAATCCCTCTCTTACCTTGGAAATAACCACACAATTGAGTAACTCACAGTCGTGACACATTAATTATGGTTACTAATTATTAATATTTGAACTAATTAATTAATTTATATTAAAAAATTATCATTAATATACAATTATATAAATGTTTAGGGGTGCAATTGCACCCCTAGCTAGGCTCCGGATCCGCCCCTGCCCATAGGGATGATCCATTAGTAGACATTTGCTAAATTTTTACCACATACTATCAAAAGTATTTACATTTTGTTTAAATCGTGTAAAAATGTACATATTATCTACCCAAATTAAATCCCATGATCAACCACATATATCTCAGTATTATTCCTCATAATTAATCAACTTCATTATTGAATTGAAGCAAGGTCTTTACACTATCACAGAAGAAGCTGCAACTCATGGATTATTTAAGCTCTGTATAAATTACTGCGTTAGATTATGAAAGATAGAAATACATCTGGAAGAACCAGTGATAGCTTGAAAAATCAGAGAGCCTCTGGATACAAACAGACAATGCAATGGAACTCAAATTTTTTTTTTTTTTCAACTTGAACAATCAATAACTGTAATAAATACAAGGCTCACAAAACCCCCAAACAGAAAATTACAAGCATTACAAAGAACTTTTTAGCAGGCTATTCAGCCCAACACACCTGTACGTCAGCTTCTTTCTTATATAGTAAAGACAATTGGAAAAAGGAAGAAAAATTTACAGAAAGGTAATTAAAAAAAAACACTGCCCCCATCTGTAATTTCTTCAAGCATCACTATAATCCCTTCACTTCATCTCCAACAATCTTCAGCTCCAGTAAGAACAGAGAGCATCATAATCACTTTACAAGATGCATCCATGCCTACTCAAGCCAAAAGACCAAATAATCTCATACCAACTCCACATTTCTCTAACACAAAATTGTTCATGAACCACAAATATCCATCTTCAACATCACACCAACCAAGGGACTGAAACATCATCTCCCCCAACTAAGTTTCTCTTTGTAATTCAATCAATATATACTTGAACTCAGTGAGGAGTAGTTCGTTGTGTGGGTCGGCAATTGATCATGTACAATGTTGGGTTATCGGGCAATTCCTCTAAGAGACTGAGGCCTTTTCCTTGGCCTTAAGATCGTTTCATCACTGTGCCGAATCCATTCAGACAACCTCCAAGGTTTCTGCCATTTCCACTTGAACTGTAGTAGCCATTGATGATGGCTGCGCTTCCATCTCCAAAGCTTACCAGATTGCCCCGCTACTGTCAGCTTCTTCCCCATTGAAAGATGACCTACTGGGACCATCTACAGTGCAATAATAGCTCTTGTTATAGCTACTTTGGGGGCGCCGGGGGGGGGGGGGGGGGGGAATCAAGAAATTTGGTCATTATTGAGAGTAGAAGACGAACCTTCAGTGGCTGGTTGCTGAAGTTTGCAGTTCCTTTGCTTGGACTATTTGCAATGCCAGCTGTATATTTAAGCTGCTTTTGTGCTGGTACTGCCACCGGGGATAGCGGGGCGCTGGTTTCATCGGCGCAATGCTTTAGGGAACCATTTGTATTGCTCTGAAACATACATTCTAAGATTTTAGACAAATAATCCTAGCTGAGGGGCTAAAGGCAAGTTAGCTGATTTCCATCAGAAAATGAGTATATTACAGGAAATGAAACAGCAGTTGCTGCAGTCACATAAAATGATGCACTTGTTATCTAAATAGGAAGGATTAATGATATCATACTGCTTGAGCTCAATTAAACTTTAAGGGGATGAGAATTTTATAAGATTTTGTTGGAGGAAAATGCTTTGAACTCCTATACTTCTATCAAAAATAAATGCAGAAGAAGCAACCACATAGCAGGATTGCCTTAATGTTCAAGACTAAAAACTGTAACTGTTACGTAGTAAATACACAGAATAAATTCTTAATAGATTATTTGTATACTCATTTTGCTAAGACGCTACTAAGAAAAAAATCTGCTATGATTGTTTAATCCTTGTGAACTCTTTGTTATATATGCTTGTAAACTTTAAAAAGTTACTAAGAAGTTTGATTTTTGAAGGTATAGTAAGTCAATTTGTGTACAAACAGCAAACATATAATCTTACTGTAGGCATTGTGGCCAATGCAGTTGCAAGAGACTTGTTCTGCTTTTCCACTTCTTTTCTCCGTGCTTCACTCTGTCGAAGAATACCAACAAGCTCAGTCATTTGCTCCTTAAGCTCCTTGGTTTCAATTTCTTTCTCCCTTAATTGGCATCTGTTTACAAGACATAGATCATTATATAGAGCTTGAATGGGTAAAGGCGACTAAAGAATGCACAATATGAGAAGATAACTTATTGAAAAGGAAGACCAAACAAGCAATTGAAATATAACACTTCTTTTTATCACAAAGAAATTGTTAACTCAGAATCAATCTTCATAGATAAAAGTCTTACTAACATAAATGAATCACATGCAAAAAAAAAAGTATTTATTTTTAATACCAACCTTGCATCTGCAGCAACATTAAAAACGTACTGAAGCAAGCTCTTTGCATCTCCCAGTGATCGCAACTGGTTCCACCGTCCACGACCACTAAATGCACGTTCTCTCTCCTCAGCTTCTGAAAGTTGTGAAGCCATTGCCACAAGAGTATTTGATGAAATACTCACCATGTTCTCAAGCGATGATATTCTCGCCATTCTTGCATTTGGTGACATATTTGATACTCTGATAAAGAAAATAACAAGATGAAAAGTGTTGATACAATTTTATTACTAAATGACTAAATGATTTACAAAGGTCACTTTTTCCAATCAATACTTCAAATGGGCAACTTAAGGTACCTGCTGTTTCCATTCCTCCCTCTAGGGGAGCTAAGTCCCCCAGAAATTGCTTCTTCTTGTTTTAAAACTGCAAGCTCTTCAGCCATTGCAGCTCGTCTAAAGCCAAAAGCAATAAACATAATCAGGAAAAGCTGGCTCAAGATGAACTTAGACAACAACAGACCACCAAAAAAGCTGTAATTTTATGTAACATACACTTGACTTTGCTTCTCATATTCAGCACGAACTTCGTGCACATGCACCATAACCTCTAGCTCATGATCTAGCCACCGCTGCAATGACTTCTCATTCACCTGAAGATTTAGCAACAAATCAGTGAAATTTTAAATAGTGTAGCCTACAGTAAAAATAATAGTAAACAAATCTGTTACCGGAGTGCCTGGCGAGTTTCCATTTGCAATTGCTAGAAAATAAAGTATCATGTCAGAACAGATTATAATTGGAGAAATTCATCAAGAAAGTGATAGAAGAAGAAAATACCTGAGTTTTCACGTGATGAGGATTTGCGAGCTTCCAGCAATTCTTTCAACTTCTTGGTTGCCATGGCAGCCTCTTCTGTCTTCCTTTGAAGGACCTACAAGAAAAGACTTTCTAAATCGGTTTCTTCGATTCATTTATCTAATGTATAGCGTTGCACAAGTTCAATATAAGCCAAAAAAATTCTGAGAAAACATAGATACCAATTTCTGTCTCTGATTCAAGGCCTGAAGTTTATGCCGTTCATACTCATTTCTCCTTCCTTCTTTCTTTAACTGTTGGACAAGATAGTTCAAGATTACAATGAAATTCACAAAATTTATAATAGTTTAAATTAATACAGAGACCATATGCAAACATCAACGTTACAATTTGACTTTCATAGCCAAATCAAAATAGTGATAAAGATGATAAAATTTTTCTGAGTTGACTGAAATGTTAAGCACCATGCTAACAACTTGATGAAATAGAACAAATCTTCTATCAAAATAGGAGTAGCATCTAATATCAGTTTATGCTGGAAGGAATAAAAGGACCTTGAAATAGGATGTCATAGGTTGTCATGTATGCAAATATTGAGTAATATATACTTGGCGGAAGTGATTAATATACATTTGAGTAGAGTCATTTATTTAGTATAAGTATATCACTACAAATAAAATATAAGGGAGAGGATTCTTAAAATCTTATGTTTCAATAGATAACAGTAATATTTCTCTCTAACATGATCTTCAAATATCTAAATGCTCATAATTTCTCACTTTGTGACTCCAATATAACCATATGTCCAAAAGCAACAAAAATCAAGTCCAGAAAGCTACATAATTCTTAAACAAAGTTTCAGTTTGAGAAGGTGGAAATAATAACACATTTTTCTAATTACTTATCAAATACTTGTCAGGTATACAAAGTTCTTTTTTCTGCTTAAATGTGCTAAATAAAGCGGTACTGCAGTAATCTTTTTCCAAAAAACATGCTAAGATTTAGACCATTACTTCTGGAAATATTTAGACCATTACTTCTGGAAATAGGTACTTAAGTATGAATGGAAGCATGACACTAATGTAATAGTTACTCTATGTATATTTTGAACTAGTGATGCACCTGGAGAAGCTCTTTCTCTCGAGAAGCCTTCCACTGTCGAAACTGTTCTGCCTCTTGTTTTATCTTGTGTTGCAATTGAACCTGATATATAAATTGTTAGCAGAAAATATAAGATAAAAAAAACTCACCAAGATAAAAGAAGTATACACAATGTTAAAGATGTAAATTGATGAATGATCAAACCTTTTGTGCCTTGATAGATTGAATTTCATCCTGCAGCTTTTTAGCTGCTTCTTCGCTCCTCTGCTTCTGCTTTAAAAGCTGTACTTGATTTTCTTGTTTCTTCTTAAGATCCAATATCTGAAAAGACTTGTTTAGAGCCTTTAGAATGAAAAGGGATCACAAAGCTGACCACAACAATGAAATTTTTTTCAACCTGTGCTTCAAGTGACCTCAATTTCTGCAGGTGAATATCTGGATGCTTGTGAGCCTGTCCATCTGGGGCTGCAAGGCTTTCTACTTCAGCCAGCAATCTGTCTCTCTCTTGCTGAAATTGTTTTTTAAGTGCATATATTAGAAGGAAACCCACGAGCCTATATGGCCATTAGTACAAATTTATGTCCATGATATTTCTAACAACCTGTACGGTTTTCTTCTCATCTTCAAGCTCCATGAGCTTCTTTCCAAAGTGTTGCTTGAGAGCAAATGTGTCAGAACCACCGAACATTTTCATCTCAGACTGCAGATGTTAAAGTCATTATCATTTATCAGCTAGTAATATTAGAATCTTAGAATATGGAATAGAGTAGACATTAAAAAATAGTATTAACAGGATGTTTCAGGTTACAGACGATCAAAATTTTAAGAATCTGATAATTATTATAAAGTCAATTTCAAGAAATGTGTTTAAACAAGAGGAAGATTCCAATATGTTTCCTATGCTTATCATTATTATATTATATTCCCAGTGTACTGGCTTAAAATACTGGAAATCTCCTGCTCATCAAAGAATCACATGTTTCAGCAGCTCAAAATGTTGTACAGAAAATACAAAAGAAAATTGTAACTGGTCGGAATTTCCTAAGTTACCTCTTTCTGCTCAAGACGTTTATTTAGTTCATTCAACTCCTTTCCCATAGTATCTTGCAAGATTGAATGTTCCCATTCTTTCGCTACTTCTTCATCAATATCCTTGGAATTATCACCTGTGGACATTATAAATAGGAATTCATCTGTCAAGTATTAAACTGAATACTCTAAATTCTTCATATTCCAACAGATTGGTGCATGCGAAAACCTAAAAGAACACTAGATACATATTACAGACACATGCTGAGGCAGACACTTACATTTCAAGCTATCAGTCATTGGATAATCAAATGTGTCTGCACTCTGCAGGCTCCTCTTTAGGCCTTCAGCTTTCACGGCCATTTCGACCTTTCTGAAGAATTAAGCTTAAAGTAATAAGATTTACCACAATGTGACTCTTCTTACTTAAATATTATCACAGCAGAAACAATGTTGCTGTAAGTTTAGAAGAATCATAAAAGTTTCGGAAAGTAACTTGGACATCTGTTTCACATTGATCAGTAATAGTGCTTTGGCTGCGGTACTCGTCAAGTTCCCTACAAAGATCTTCATTAGTAGCTTCAAGCCAAGAAATTCTCTCTTTAAGGACCTACACAATAAAATATAATATGAAGTCAATCCTTATATCAAGGAGAATCTGCGGCTAGACAGCTAATAACAGAGATATGTAGCAAAATTTTGATACAAAACCTGAACTTCATTGGTTGGAGCCCCTCCACTGCGAGCAAGCAGCTCTGCCTGCAAGAATTCAAGTTGCTGCCGCATCCTTTGCATCTCAGCTGACATTGGGTTCCTGTTTACCTGAACAAGGAAATTGAAAAATCTTTCAAAAATAAGGAATTTAAATAGAGAAGAACCTCTCGTATTATGTAACAAAAACTAGCAATGTAAGTGAACAAATTTTTAATTTTATCTAGCGAGAGAAACTCACAACAGGTTTATTCTGAATGTTGCGAGCCCGATTAGCATATTTTAGCGTATTAAGAGTTTCCTCTGCATTGATATCTGCTGGGCTGATGCAGGCTGGAAGAAGAGCCAAGTTAGAGGATGTATGAAAAGGTATAAGCAGTGACAGACAATCAGTTATAAAGTTATTCTTGCAACAGTTTGTATAAGTTCTTGCTACACATAAAGTAAAAGTGAAAGACATCATCACCATTTTACCAATATTACAGTAAAACTTGCATGAACCTAAATAAATTGAGCAAAGACAACTGAATAACTTTGATTGAAGGACAGACAAACAAGATTAATTTACAATATATAAGGATAAAACTATTACGTCTTGATCATGCGAGCATGCTAATATATGCTATAAAAATGATAGTTGTAAATTATCAGGTAAGTGACAGACTGAATGATGAAATGGCAACTCAGGATTAACGACTATGTTACCTATCATAAAAGTCCTGCTATTTCCACCAAGTGAGTCCTGCCAAAATGGATATAAACAGATAAATATACAGAATACATGACCAGAGAATACAATTCAAATTGTAAGGAAAACACTAACGAGGCTGAAAATGAGTTTTTCCCCATAAATAAGAAGATTGGCCAAAACTATTTTACTTGATATGCTAGAGAAGTGACTCTATTATCCCATTTGAATATATTAGGTTCCTCATATGCATGATATACAAACCAGTAGTTTGAAATCTAGGAATGTTGTGATTTGACACCTGGAAAGGAGCTAAGATAATTGTTACCGTGGCAAGTGCATTATTTTTATAATTGTATCAGACAATCCATTATTGCAGCGGTTTTCTTGAACCCGAATCAACAGTAACATGTTTCTGTATGTACCCTAGACACTAAGTATAATGGGAAAAATACAGACAAGCAAATGGAAAAGGTTGACAGTCAAGAGAATTGGGTATATCTTTCCATATTTAACGTTGACACAAAAATAGAAGATTTCCAAAGAAAGGACACCCTAGTCAGGCGGACTCTTCCTCTGGATGAAAATTCCATGCCTCAAATTGCAATGTGGTTGCATGCCAGAGTTTTATCGTAATTTTCCGAGTATGCTTGACCCTTAAGATCCAATATCTGAAAAGACTTGTTTAGAGCCTTTAGAATGAAAAGGGATCACAAAGCTGACCACAACAATGAAATTTTTTTCAACCTGTGCTTCAAGTGACCTCAATTTCTGCAGGTGAATATCTGGATGCTTGTGAGCCTGTCCATCTGGGGCTGCAAGGCTTTCTACTTCAGCCAGCAATCTGTCTCTCTCTTGCTGAAATTGTTTTTTAAGTGCATATATTAGAAGGAAACCCACGAGCCTATATGGCCATTAGTACAAATTTATGTCCATGATATTTCTAACAACCTGTACGGTTTTCTTCTCATCTTCAAGCTCCATGAGCTTCTTTCCAAAGTGTTGCTTGAGAGCAAATGTGTCAGAACCACCGAACATTTTCATCTCAGACTGCAGATGTTAAAGTCATTATCATTTATCAGCTAGTAATATTAGAATCTTAGAATATGGAATAGAGTAGACATTAAAAATAGTATTAACAGGATGTTTCAGGTTACAGACGATCAAAATTTTAAGAATCTGATAATTATTATAAAGTCAATTTCAAGAAATGTGTTTAAACAAGAGGAAGATTCCAATATGTTTCCTATGCTTATCATTATTATATTATATTCCCAGTGTACTGGCTTAAAATACTGGAAATCTCCTGCTCATCAAAGAATCACATGTTTCAGCAGCTCAAAATGTTGTACAGAAAATACAAAAGAAAATTGTAACTGGTCGGAATTTCCTAAGTTACCTCTTTCTGCTCAAGACGTTTATTTAGTTCATTCAACTCCTTTCCCATAGTATCTTGCAAGATTGAATGTTCCCATTCTTTCGCTACTTCTTCATCAATATCCTTGGAATTATCACCTGTGGACATTATAAATAGGAATTCATCTGTCAAGTATTAAACTGAATACTCTAAATTCTTCATATTCCAACAGATTGGTGCATGCGAAAACCTAAAAGAACACTAGATACATATTACAGACACATGCTGAGGCAGACACTTACATTTCAAGCTATCAGTCATTGGATAATCAAATGTGTCTGCACTCTGCAGGCTCCTCTTTAGGCCTTCAGCTTTCACGAAGCCATTTCGACCTTTCTGAAGAATTAAGCGCAAAGTAATAAGATTTACCACAATGTGACTCTTCTTACTTAAATATTATCACAGCAGAAACAATGTTGCTGTAAGTTTAGAAGAATCATAAAAGTTTCGGAAAGTAACTTGGACATCTGTTTCACATTGATCAGTAATAGTGCTTTGGCTGCGGTACTCGTCAAGTTCCCTACAAAGATCTTCATTAGTAGCTTCAAGCCAAGAAATTCTCTCTTTAAGGACCTACACAATAAAATATAATATGAAGTCAATCCTTATATCAAGGAGAATCTGCGGCTAGACAGCTAATAACAGAGATATGTAGCAAAATTTTGATACAAAACCTGAACTTCATTGGTTGGAGCCCCTCCACTGCGAGCAAGCAGCTCTGCCTGCAAGAATTCAAGTTGCTGCCGCATCCTTTGCATCTCAGCTGACATTGGGTTCCTGTTTACCTGAACAAGGAAATTGAAAAATCTTTCAAAAATAAGGAATTTAAATAGAGAAGAACCTCTCGTATTATGTAACAAAAACTAGCAATGTAAGTGAACAAATTTTTAATTTTATCTAGCGAGAGAAACTCACAACAGGTTTATTCTGAATGTTGCGAGCCCGATTAGCATATTTTAGCGTATTAAGAGTTTCCTCTGCATTGATATCTGCTGGGCTGATGCAGGCTGGAAGAAGAGCCAAGTTAGAGGATGTATGAAAAGGTATAAGCAGTGACAGACAATCAGTTATAAAGTTATTCTTGCAACAGTTTGTATAAGTTCTTGCTACACATAAAGTAAAAGTGAAAGACATCATCACCATTTTACCAATATTACAGTAAAACTTGCATGAACCTAAATAAATTGAGCAAAGACAACTGAATAACTTTGATTGAAGGACAGACAAACAAGATTAATTTACAATATATAAGGATAAAACTATTACGTCTTGATCATGCGAGCATGCTAATATATGCTATAAAAATGATAGTTGTAAATTATCAGGTAAGTGACAGACTGAATGATGAAATGGCAACTCAGGATTAACGACTATGTTACCTATCATAAAAGTCCTGCTATTTCCACCAAGTGAGTCCTGCCAAAATGGATATAAACAGATAAATATACAGAATACATGACCAGAGAATACAATTCAAATTGTAAGGAAAACACTAACGAGGCTGAAAATGAGTTTTTTCCCCCATAAATAAGAAGATTGGCCAAAAACTATTTTACTTCGATATGCTAGAGAAGTGACTCTATTATCCCATTTGAATATATTAGGTTCCTCATATGCATGATATACAAACCAGTAGTTTGAAATCTAGGAATGTTGTGATTTGACACCTGGAAAGGAGCTAAGATAATTGTTACTCGTGGCAAGTGCATTATTTTTATAATTGTATCAGACAATCCATTATTGCAGCGGTTTTCTTGAACCCGAATCAACAGTAACATGTTTCTGTATGTACCCTAGACACTAAGTATAATGGGAAAAATACAGACAAGCAAATGGAAAAGGTTGACAGTCAAGAGAATTGGGTATATCTTTCCATATTTAACGTTGACACAAAAATAGAAGATTTCCAAAGAAAGGACACCCTAGTCAGGCGGACTCTTCCTCTGGATGAAAATTCCATGCCTCAAATTGCAATGTGGTTGCATGCCAGAGTTTTATCGTAATTTTCAGTATGCTTGACCCTCAGGATTCAATTATTGAATAAGAATTGCAGGCGAGCTTTGAAATCTCGTTGTAAGTGAGTCGATGTTTGGTAGGTGGAAATCAAGGATAATAAACATTGACAGATCCTGGCTTCCTCCTTTAACATATAAAAGCAAGGATCAAATAGTGAAATAGCATAATTTAGATAAAAGATATATATAGTTATTTAATCCTATGTATAAAATATCCATGATTCTTTGTTTTGCTTCTTCCATTTAGTTCTAAAGTTTCCACACTTCTCCACTTCATGAACCATCTTCTTGTTAAAGTCATTATCATTTATCAGCTAGTAATATTAGAATCTTAGAATATGGAATAGAGTAGACATTAAAAATAGTATTAACAGGATGTTTCAGGTTACAGACGATCAAAATTTTAAGAATCTGATAATTATTATAAAGTCAATTTCAAGAAATGTGTTTAAACAAGAGGAAGATTCCAATATCCTATGCTTATCATTATTATATTATATTCCCAGTGTACTGGCTTAAAATACTGGAAATCTCCTGCTCATCAAAGAATCACATGTTTCAGCAGCTCAAAATGTTGTACAGAAAATACAAAAGAAAATTGTAACTGGTCGGAATTTCCTAAGTTACCTCTTTCTGCTCAAGGCGTTTATTTAGTTCATTCAACTCCTTTCCCATAGTATCTTGCAAGATTGAATGTTCCCATTCTTTCTACTTCTTCATCAATATCCTTGGAATTATCACCTGTGGACATTATAAATAGGAATTCATCTGTCAAGTATTAAACTGAATACTCTAAATTCTTCATATTCCAACAGATTGGTGCATGAAAACCTAAAAGAACACTAGATACATATTACAGACACATGCTGAGGCAGACACTTACATTTCAAGCTATCAGTCATTGGATAATCAAATGTGTCTGCACTCTGCAGGCTCCTCTTTAGGCCTTCAGCTTTCACGAAGCCATTTGACCTTTCTGAAGAATTAAGCATAAAGTAATAAGATTTACCACAATGTGACTCTTCTTACTTAAATATTATCACAGCAGAAACAATGTTGCTGTAAGTTTAGAAGAATCATAAAAGTTTCGGAAAGTAACTTGGACATCTGTTTCACATTGATCAGTAATAGTGCTTTGGCTGCGGTACTGTCAAGTTCCCTACAAAGATCTTCATTAGTAGCTTCAAGCCAAGAAATTCTCTCTTTAAGGACCTACACAATAAAATATAATATGAAGTCAATCCTTATATCAAGGAGAATCTGCGGCTAGACAGCTAATAACAGAGATATGTAGCAAAATTTTGATACAAAACCTGAACTTCATTGGTTGGAGCCCCTCCACTGCAAAGCAAGCTCTGCCTGCAAGAATTCAAGTTGCTGCCGCATCCTTTGCATCTCAGCTGACATTGGGTTCCTGTTTACCTGAACAAGGAAATTGAAAAATCTTTCAAAAATAAGGAATTTAAATAGAGAAGAACCTCTCATTATTATGTAACAAAACTAGCAATGTAAGTGAACAAATTTTTAATTTTATCTAGCGAGAGAAACTCACAACAGGTTTATTCTGAATGTTATGAGCCGATTAGCATATTTTAGCGTATTAAGAGTTTCCTCTGCATTGATATCTGCTGGGCTGATGCAGGCTGGAAGAAGAGCCAAGTTAGAGGATGTATGAAAAGGTATAAGCAGTGACAGACAATCAGTTATAAAGTTATTCTTGCAACAGTTTGTATAAGTTCTTGCTACACATAAAGTAAAAGTGAAAGACATCATCACCATTTTACCAATATTACAGTAAAACTTGCATGAACCTAAATAAATTGAGCAAAGACAACTGAATAACTTTGATTGAAGGACAGACAAACAAGATTAATTTACAATATATAAGGATAAAACTATTACGTCTTGATCATGCGAGCATGCTAATATATGCTATAAAAATGATAGTTGTAAATTATCAGGTAAGTGACAGACTGAATGATGAAATGGCAACTCAGGATTAACGACTATGTTACCTATCATAAAAGTCCTGCTATTTCCACCAAGTGAGTCCTGCCAAAATGGATATAAACAGATAAATATACAGAATACATGACCAGAGAATACAATTCAAATTGTAAGGAAAACACTAACGAGGCTGAAAATGAGTTTTTCCCCATAAATAAGAAGATTGGCCAAAACTATTTTACTCGATATGCTAGAGAAGTGACTCTATTATCCCATTTGAATATATTAGGTTCCTCATATGCATGATATACAAACCAGTAGTTTGAAATCTAGGAATGTTGTGATTTGACACCTGGAAAGGAGCTAAGATAATTGTTACCGTGGCAAGTGCATTATTTTTATAATTGTATCAGACAATCCATTATTGCAGCGGTTTTCTTGAACCCGAATCAACAGTAACATGTTTCTGTATGTACCCTAGACACTAAGTATAATGGGAAAAAATACAGACAAGCAAATGGAAAAGGTTGACAGTCAAGAGAATTGGGTATATCTTTCCATATTTAACGTTGACACAAAAATAGAAGATTTCCAAAGAAAGGACACCCTAGTCAGGCGGACTCTTCCTCTGGATGAAAATTCCATGCCTCAAATTGCAATGTGGTTGCATGCCAGAGTTTTATCGTAATTTTCCGAGTATGCTTGACCCTCAGGATTCAATTATTGAATAAGAATTGCAGGCCGAGCTTTGAAATCTCGTTGTAAGTGAGTCGATGTTTGGTAGGTGGAAATCAAGGATAATAAACATTGACAGATCCTGGCTTCCTCCTTTAACATATAAAAGCAAGGATCAAATAGTGAAATAGCATAATTTAGATAAAAGATATATATAGTTATTTAATCCTATGTATAAAATATCCATGATTCTTTGTTTTTGCTTCTTCCATTTAGTTCTAAAGTTTCCACACTTCTCCACTTCATGAACCATCTTCTTCTTAAAGACTATTTTCTCAACATACTAACGAACAATCCATGCTGCAGAAGGACGTTACTACATGGTCCCAAAAAAAAAAAAAATCATGAAAACACAAATGGAATGCAACCTGCAGAAGTCGAGTAAGTTTGCTGTCACGGTAAGGAACATGGGCACCTTCTTTCCGCTTTTTCTCATCCCCAAGAGCACTTATAACATTGCCAAGTGCCAGAAGCCCCCTGTTGATGTGGACCCCTGAATAAAGTAGGCATATGAAACTTAGTAGAATCCTTCTATTTTATTGAAGTTTTTATCAGACAAGTTAGAAAAAAAAAAAGAATCTACCTTCCTTGAATCTCAAACCATCTGAACCAGTTCTCTTTGCACGCTCAGATCCAGCAAGATCTACAAGATGAAGCTTTGCACACAGATAATCATCTGTGACATCTTCCATCGGCACACCATCAGCAGTAGAAACTGGATCAAGTTTACGCATCTGCTCTAATGTGATTGTGAAGATGGCATGGGAACGACTATTAAAGATTTGAAACAGAAAAATGAATATAATTAGAAATGATAATTTGGGATGTAAGCCATGATAACAATCCAGTTTATCAAAAGAGCAGACTATTACTGAATGGATGCATTTCAAGTAGTTGAAAATTTTAAAGAGTGCAATGCACAGTTAACTTCATAAAATTTGTTACCAACTTACCCTGATAAATTTTGGTTTATTCTAGAACATGCAGGGTGACCTCACATATATTTGTTAACTCCTTGATGACATTGGGTTCCTGTTTACCTGAACAAGGAAATTGAAAAATCTTTCAAAAATAAGGAATTTAAATAGAGAAGAACCTCTCATTATTATGTAACAAAACTAGCAATGTAAGTGAACAAATTTTTAATTTTATCTAGCGAGAGAAACTCACAACAGGTTTATTCTGAATGTTATGAGCCGATTAGCATATTTTAGCGTATTAAGAGTTTCCTCTGCATTGATATCTGCTGGGCTGATGCAGGCTGGAAGAAGAGCCAAGTTAGAGGATGTATGAAAAGGTATAAGCAGTGACAGACAATCAGTTATAAAGTTATTCTTGCAACAGTTTGTATAAGTTCTTGCTACACAAAAGTAAAAGTGAAAGACATCATCACCATTTTACCAATATTACAGTAAAACTTGCATGAACCTAAATAAATTGAGCAAAGACAACTGAATAACTTTGATTGAAGGACAGACAAACAAGATTAATTTACAATATATAAGGATAAAACTATTACGTCTTGATCATGCGAGCATGCTAATATATGCTATAAAAATGATAGTTGTAAATTATCAGGTAAGTGACAGACTGAATGATGAAATGGCAACTCAGGATTAACGACTATGTTACCTATCATAAAAGTCCTGCTATTTCCACCAAGTGAGTCCTGCCAAAATGGATATAAACAGATAAATATACAGAATACATGACCAGAGAATACAATTCAAATTGTAAGGAAAACACTAACGAGGCTGAAAATGAGTTTTTCCCCATAAATAAGAAGATTGGCCAAAACTATTTTACTTGATATGCTAGAGAAGTGACTCTATTATCCCATTTGAATATATTAGGTTCCTCATATGCATGATATACAAACCAGTAGTTTGAAATCTAGGAATGTTGTGATTTGACACCTGGAAAGGAGCTAAGATAATTGTTACTCGTGGCAAGTGCATTATTTTTATAATTGTATCAGACAATCCATTATTGCAGCGGTTTTCTTGAACCCGAATCAACAGTAACATGTTTCTGTATGTACCCTAGACACTAAGTATAATGGGAAAAATACAGACAAGCAAATGGAAAAGGTTGACAGTCAAGAGAATTGGGTATATCTTTCCATATTTAACGTTGACACAAAAATAGAAGATTTCCAAAGAAAGGACACCCTAGTCAGGCGGACTCTTCCTCTGGATGAAAATTCCATGCCTCAAATTGCAATGTGGTTGCATGCCAGAGTTTTATCGTAATTTTCGAGTATGCTTGACCCTCAGGATTCAATTATTGAATAAGAATTGCAGAGCTTTGAAATCTCGTTGTAAGTGAGAGTCGATGTTTGGTAGGTGGAAATCAAGGATAATAAACATTGACAGATCCTGGCTTCCTCCTTTAACATATAAAAGCAAGGATCAAATAGTGAAATAGCATAATTTAGATAAAAGATATATATAGTTATTTAATCCTATGTATAAAATATCCATGATTCTTTGTTTTTGCTTCTTCCATTTAGTTCTAAAGTTTCCACACTTCTCCACTTCATGAACCATCTTCTTCTTAAAGACTATTTTCTCAACATACTAACGAACAATCCATGCTGCAGAAGGACGTTACTACATGGTCCCAAAAAAAAAAAAAATCATGAAAACACAAATGGAATGCAACCTGCAGAAGTCGAGTAAGTTTGCTGTCACGGTAAGGAACATGGGCACCTTCTTTCCGCTTTTTCTCATCCCCAAGAGCACTTATAACATTGCCAAGTGCCAGAAGCCCCCTGTTGATGTGGACCCCTGAATAAAGTAGGCATATGAAACTTAGTAGAATCCTTCTATTTTATTGAAGTTTTTATCAGACAAGTTAGAAAAAAAAAAAGAATCTACCTTCCTTGAATCTCAAACCATCTGAACCAGTTCTCTTTGCACGCCAGATCCAGCAAGATCTACAAGATGAAGCTTTGCACACAGATAATCATCTGTGACATCTTCCATCGGCACACCATCAGCAGTAGAAACTGGATCAAGTTTACGATCTGCTCTAATGTGATTGTGAAGATGGCATGGGAACGACTATTAAAGATTTGAAACAGAAAAATGAATATAATTAGAAATGATAATTTGGGATGTAAGCCATGATAACAATCCAGTTTATCAAAAGAGCAGACTATTACTGAATGGATGCATTTCAAGTAGTTGAAAATTTTAAAGAGTGCAATGCACAGTTAACTTCATAAAATTTGTTACCAACTTACCCTGATAAATTTTGGTTTATTCTAGAACATGCAGGGTGACCTCACATATATTTGTTAACTCCTTGATGACGTTTGGTACTAATGATCATAAAGTTCTAACAGAACAAACCACATCATGTTCAAGAAAATTTTATTTATAAAGAGAGCCACAGTTTGTGTTCAAAAATACTAATACAGGAAGTTTACAAAAAGAACAGCGCTAAATATTTTATGTGGATGTATGACCATGGAGCTTGTTTTTTTTAAACAGGTCAGTAATCTGAATTTACATTAAAGGTGGCCGAGAAAAATAACCTGAAGACTTCAACCAACCAACATAACACCCTAACAACATCTTCCTAGACCAGGTATCTTTTTCACTGCCATAAACAACATCTTCCTAGACCAGGTATCTTTTTCACTGCCAAAAGGAAATATTTATTGTGCTGGCAAGAAGCAAATAATCGTACAAGTTCAAGGTTATTATCCTTGTGAAGGGAATTTTTTATTAAAAACACCTATCTACAAGTATTATACATAAACTAATATCTTCATAAGGACATTTAGATGAAAAATAATTTGTAACGTAACTTATTTTACGGACCATAGAAGAAAGTGAAATTGTAGGTCTAACATCATATTGGGTATTTGATACTAGGTACATGGTACTAACCTTGATTGATTGTTCATATTCGTACTTCCAGTTGCACGACTAAATGAACCTTGTTCAAGGCATGCAGCCATTTCCTTTTGAGAGCTAACATCAACTTCCGTAGATCCAGCAAGTGTTATAACTCCATTAGATCCCTCACGAATTTGCACAGGAGGCTTTCCTGGTACAGTAACTTTCCCGGCATGTCCATTGCCATTCTCAACTTTTCCAGCTGATGCAGGATCCAGCAAATCTCTCACTTCTTCTTTTAGAATCTTCACAATTAAAGATATAATTAGATTTCAATAGAAGACAATTTTAAGTTGTAAGTAGTATAATTGTGAACCAATAACAATGTCATACATGTACAAACAGAACAGAAGTTTGCAAATGTAACTGCAACAATGTAATAGATAGCAAACTAAATGACACTTAGATTTGGTGTACCGTAGTGTGAACTGTTGACCACTAACTAACATGTAGTATCTCTTACTGCCAGTCTCTTCAAGAAGTTTGCTTTCTTGTAACCATTTTTAAGAAAAAGAAAAAAAAAGACTGCCTCTGCTAAAAGAGGAGAGTGCCTTCATGCTTCCAGTTGTGAGAGAAAAAAACAGAAACCAATAAGGCCATCCTTTCTTTAACAAAAAGTGCTTTTCTTTTTCCTATGTAGCACATTAGTTCATGTTCACTCAAACAAGGAGTAACACATGACTATGAAATTTTAATTAATCTGATAATGGAAGTTGCCATAGCAGACAATAGGGGAAAAAACTTTTTCGGTACATCAGAAAGTTCATGTCATCAATCATGTCCCACAAACTGTCCACTTAAGTAGACTTAAATATATGAATATGTATTTTCATAAAAGAAATCAGAATTTGTATCAGAAGCATGCACGAGGAGGTCAGTTTGATCCTAAGGAACAACGTACTTCTAAGTTATGAAATGAAAAACAAAGAAACACTAACAAAAATACAGGAAGTTTACAAAAGAACAGCGCTAAATATTTTATGTGGATGTATGACCATGGAGCTTGTTTTTTAAACAGGTCAGTAATCTGAATTTACATTAAAGGTGGCCGAGAAAAATAACCTGAAGACTTCAACCAACCAACATAACACCCTAACAACATCTTCCTAGACCAGGTATCTTTTCACTGCCATAAACAACATCTTCCTAGACCAGGTATCTTTTTCACTGCCAAAAGGAAATATTTATTGTGCTGGCAAGAAGCAAATAATCGTACAAGTTCAAGGTTATTATCCTTGTGAAGGGAATTTTTTATTAAAAAAACACCTATCTACAAGTATTATACATAAACTAATATCTTCATAAGGACATTTAGATGAAAAATAATTTGTAACGTAACTTATTTTACGGACCATAGAAGAAAGTGAAATTGTAGGTCTAACATCATATTGGGTATTTGATACTAGGTACATGGTACTAACCTTGATTGATTGTTCATATTCGTACTTCCAGTTGCACGACTAAATGAACCTTGTTCAAGGCATGCAGCCATTTCCTTTTGAGAGCTAACATCAACTTCCGTAGATCCAGCAAGTGTTATAACTCCATTAGATCCCTCACGAATTTGCACAGGAGGCTTTCCTGGTACAGTAACTTTCCCGGCATGTCCATTGCCATTCTCAACTTTTCCAGCTGATGCAGGATCCAGCAAATCTCTCACTTCTTCTTTAGAATCTTCACAATTAAAGATATAATTAGATTTCAATAGAAGACAATTTTAAGTTGTAAGTAGTATAATTGTGAACCAATAACAATGTCATACATGTACAAACAGAACAGAAGTTTGCAAATGTAACTGCAACAATGTAATAGATAGCAAACTAAATGACACTTAGATTTGGTGTACCGTAGTGTGAACTGTTGACCACTAACTAACATGTAGTATCTCTTACTGCCAGTCTCTTCAAGAAGTTTGCTTTCTTGTAACCATTTTTAAGAAAAAGAAAAAAAAAGACTGCCTCTGCTAAAAGAGGAGAGTGCCTTCATGCTTCCAGTTGTGAGAGAAAAAAACAGAAACCAATAAGGCCATCCTTTCTTTAACAAAAAGTGCTTTTCTTTTTCCTATGTAGCACATTAGTTCATGTTCACTCAAACAAGGAGTAACACATGACTATGAAATTTTAATTAATCTGATACGGAAGTTGCCATAGCAGACAATAGGGGAAAAAAAACTTTTTTCGGTACATCAGAAAGTTCATGTCATCAATCATGTCCCACAAACTGTCCACTTAAGTAGACTTAAATATATGAATATGTATTTTCATAAAAGAAATCAGAATTTGTATCAGAAGCATGCACGAGGAGGTCAGTTTGATCCTAAGGAACAACGTACTTCCTAAGTTATGAAATGAAAAATAAAGAAGAGAGGGACTACGAAGTACAAAATAAGCAGAAGGCATATTATCACCAAAATAACTGCTTAGGGGATAAGAAACAACAGACAAGAATACATTATACCTCAATGAATGAGACTCGTAGTTGGAATTCAGCTTGATGCTTCAAAGTATCAATCTTGTTGAACAATACATTCATTACTTGTGGAATAACTCCAGTTTGGCAACCATCTTTACTTCCTGTTCCCATGGTGTATGTTTTACCCGAACCAGTCTGTTGTACACTAAAAACTATCAGATGCTTTCAAGGCCTAAAAAATTGTGAAAAGAAGTTAGAGGGGAAAATTACTTAACCTGGCCATATGCAAGAACAGTGGCATTGTATCCCTGGAACAAACCATCAACAAGTGGAGCAACACATTCTTCAAACATAGCTGATGATGGAGAACCAGTACTTCCATAGACATGATCAAAAGTGAAAGAATGAGTGCCAATTTGCACCTGCAGGTCATGAGTAAGCAATAAATTCCTTAACAAAATAGAAGAGTATTTCATATATTCTGATGGTAGAACTCACAGAATGAGATTTCAGTTATGATCAAGAAAATAAATTAAGATCATAATGCCACATGCTAAACCGTGAGATAGAAGATCAAAATGTAATAAAGGAACATGCATTTTGAACATCATCTTTTGTCCGCATTTTTTACCCATAATTTCAGTTAAATAATATCTTAATATATTCCTCCAAATATCTATCACTGGCTTTCTAGAGATCTCTTATGCATTCATTATTCCATAGTCCATTCAATTTAGTCGGAAAAGGGTCATTCTTCTTTGTTGCCTCGAAATGCATGTCCATATAAAACACATAAGCATGTTTACTGTCGATAATGAGTAGAGAAAAATACACTTAGAAGATCACACGCAAATGGAAAACCTTCAATTGCAGATTAAGAGATACTGTGATTTTTATATGGAGATGGCAAGTCAATGTATTTAGGGTGATAAAACAAAGAAACACTAACAAAAATACAGGAAGTTTAGGAATATTGGAAATTTTTGTTTTCTTGTCTTGTTGAAGATTAATTTGCAGAAAATGGAGAAATGGATCTATTGAGCAGTGACGTGGTCATTTTTCCTTGAAATCATGGAAGAAAGTGACCCACCAGCCACTAATTTATGAGAAAAATAAAAACGGAAGAGGTAAATGCTAAAAATAGACAATTCCAAACACAAAAATTATGCCCACTAATCAGCTAAAATGCAGTTTTTTTAAGTAAACTTACAATGCAAATTCATATACTCTTTTTTTATGGAGAGAACAGAACACACTAACTCTTAAACTATGCATAATCACTTAGATCTAAAAAAATATTGAAAAATAAACAGAGATCCAGTCAAATTGGGATCAAATTAACCAACACCCATCACAGATCTCCAACCCGATTCTCAAAAAAATCCAACCAAATCACAATTCACTAATTACAACAAAAACAAATCAAACAAAAACAAGTTAAACAAGAATAAGAACAACCTGAGGTTTTCCAGGGACGACGGTGACGCAATCCTTGCATCCTTGAAGCCTCTCATCTCCGATAAGAGGCCTCACATGAACTGCAACCTTCACACAGCAATTCTTATCATCCCCATTCTCCATTATCATTCTTAATCCTCACAAAAACAATCAACCAACATAAAATCTTCACAAATTCTCCCAAATTCAGCAAGAACAAGGGTAAAGGCAATCAAATTCAAAAGACCCAGAAGGAAAAAACTGATGGGTTTTCCAAATTGTGCAAGAATAAGAGCAGGAGAGAAGCAAAGAAAGCTTTTTGCAATCAAATTCTCAAGACCCAGAAATTTTTTTTTTTCCGATTGGTTTTTCCAAATTGAAAAAGAACGAGATGGGTTGTTGAGGTTCAATGCGAGGGGGAGTTAACTGAAGGAAAAAAGAGGAGCAGCAGCAGCAACAACAACAACAACTGCTATCATTTTCCTTGGACTTGAGACCAAAGGGAAGGAAGAGGGTAAGTTAAGTGAGAGAGAGATATATAAAACTTGAAGGCTACTCTTTCCCAAAATGCCCCCACTCTGTTCTTGAGGTTGAGATTGACAATGAGATTTTAATGGTGGTGAATGCTCAAGGTCTCAAAGAGGGAGAGGGGAGCAATGCGTTGTTGTTTACAGTGTCATGGCTACTTACTACAAGGACTTGGCATCTTCCTCGCCTTTTTTTCATTCTTTTTTCTTGATAAGTTCACACTCATTTATTGTTAATAGTATTTTATTTGTGCTATAAGGATTTGCTGTGCTTGGGGTTTATGGGGGTGAGATTATCAGAGGCTTGTGTTTAGGCTTCAGTGCTGCTGCATGGGGCCCAAAATGGGGGAAATTTTGACTGATAAGGCAAGGTCTGAAGGTGCCAGCTTGCCTTCTAGATTTGGGAGTATTTGTCACCGGTGGAAATTTGAGCAGATATTAGGGTTTCCTCGGTTGGATTGTGTACGTATCTGATAAAAAGTGGAGAAAATAATTTTTACCTAATGGAGGTAAAAATCAGAGTAAAGGGGATATATGCTATGGTGTGACAATGAAATTTGGGTAGTGTGTAAAGAGGTTGGAGTGAGGAGTGGACCAAGGATCAAATACTTTTAATAGTACCCAAAAAAAATGGTAAAAAAAAGAGATAAAAGTAGATTATGCTATGTATGTCAGAAGATCGATATACGGAGTAGGAGATGCGGTAGGAATCCTATCAGAACCCTATATATAGGAATTAGGTGGTTTACACAAGCGATAGAATAACTAAAATATCTAAACTAACAAGTTACCTGCCGTGAATGGTATGATCATTCCATTTTATCGATGTTCTGAACTTCTAATATAGTCTTTGCTCTAGGGGATGAAACAAAACATTGCTCTATGAAATATACTACCTAAGATCCTCTAGAGAATAAATGGGGAGGAAGAAAAGGGTGGTATATGATATAAGTTCTTATATGACCCATTGTTTCAATTATATCCTCAAATCTTTGTTTCAAGCTAGCTATATTCATTTATTTCTAGCTATTATCATCCTCGAAGCAAATTTTTCTTAATGTGAATGCATTAGATAGACGCTTGAACAATTAACATGAAGGATGAATAAAAGCCTTAAAAAACAATGATTTTACTTCCTTTTTCCATAGGAATCCCTACTCTGTTCATGAGAGCTATTTTCATCCAAATGTGACATTTTTCTCCTACAACTTTCTTCATCCATACGCATGCTCATGTTCTTGAGCTGAAAAGTCTGAAACACAGGAGTTCAATATTTGTTCTTTCTGATGAATTGTCCTTTCAGCAAACACAGAGTAAATCATATGAATTGCTAGTGCCTACAGCCACTGCACCAAACTGCTGGTAGGTGAAATTCATTGTGGCCACCAGTTAGTTCCTACAATAAAATCAAACACATTTTCAAAGGGGTTAATGAAAATTTTATATTAGCACTCAAACTTATGTCTAGATTAATTTATCTTTTCATTATCTATACATGTACTGTTGGCCAACAAGAGTACAGAGTCCTTATACGTGACATATAATGAGAATATAATTTCTTTCAGACATCAGGAGACGTAAATAGTATAATAGACAAATATAGAAGATAGGAACTTGCTAACTCGTATCAAAATAATACCAACCTTGGTAGGATGTTGGTATCAAATTTGAAGTGTCAATACATCCTAATTATTTGATTTTTGCTCGCAATGTCACTTGATCTAGTTACCAAACTAATCATGATATGATCATAGCAGTTTAGATTCACATCATGATTAAAAAGGTTGCAAGCAAGCAACATCTTCATCATCAACATATGTTGACTGTTGAGCAACACCCAACTATTTTCATGTACGGATGTTTAGCACTCATTTAGGGTGAAGCATTTTGTCATTGAAGTGTTTGATTGTATATATTAGCAACTTGTTTTGTGCTACTACAACATTAACAACAACATATTAACAAATTCGTTATTGTGAATCTTTCTTTAGGTCAAATCTAACAAAGATCGGATGGTCAGATTAGATCAGACTCAATCTAATTCGAGTTATATTCTTCTGTTTTATATCATATGGCTACAAAATATGTGTATGATATAATGCACTGAGAGTTTAGCTAGTGCTACTAGAATTTTTAAGGTTTTATTATTTTATTTTTATTTTTAATGAAACTATTATGTCAAATTTTACTCAAGGAGATAATTGCGTATATATAGACAATCCCATCGCCCAATTGCGGAAACTCTCTGTAATTTTATTGTTATAGATAGACCCATTGAGTGATTTTTTTACTCTTTTACCGTTAAGAGGTCTACTTGTCATAAAGAATTCTCTTTCTCGGAGGGTAAAAGGGCCAAAAAGGAGTTCACTAAAGAGATCTGTCTGCAATAATAGAACTACAGGGGCCTCTATCCTCATCTGGGCGATAGTAAAGAGGTTTTATATGCAATTAACCCAAAGCAAATATGGCAAATTCTTATTAGACAACTTCAAGGTTGTAAGTTCGAAGAACTCTAACTATGTGTGAACTTCAAGAGATTAATTTGTAAATTGATTAATTAGCTTAAAGTAATACAAATTCTCTACAATAATTCATCATCTATAATAAATGTAAATGAGATAGATGTAAACTTTTAAGAAAGGGCCCATGCATGATGCATCCATCCATAACAAGAAAGCTAATCAACATGATCTAAAGAGCACAAAGAAAGAAAAGTGTCTTAAAAAAAGTTAAACAAGGGTTTCTTTATTTATTCCACAAGATGTACAGCTTGCACTGAAAGGACCTTGAATGGTACCCCTGTTAGATTTAAATCTAATTAAATCTATTTGTGGGCACATATGTTACATTAATGTGTAGTGCTATCTCTCAGGCTAACCCACTAAAGTGATCAATCAAGTTGGGTTAATGGGTATTTAAATAAATTATGGGCTAAATGTGCAGATACAGTTGTAATTACAATTTGATGAGGCCAAATTGTAAAAGTGCAACACCTATATATATGGGGTTATGGTCCCTAATCTAGGGTTAACATAAGAATTCTCATCTCTTTTACCCCATCTAAAAGAGATCTAAGGAAGAGAAGAACCCCTAAGATTAGAAGATCCATCAATCCACACAAGATCCAAATCATGGATTCGTATTGCTTGCACTAATGATGTTTATCTCTTTGGATTAATCATGTTTAAGATCCTTCAGATTTAACAACCCCCTCATGCTCTCTTAGCTGGGACACGTGGTCCTAATATTTTCATTAACTTGTTTACTTTGAAACATCTTTTGTCTTAAAAGAGAAATTAAAATAATGAATCCTTATAAAATAAAGGTTTTAGTTTTAGAGAGAATTAAGAATGTCAAACATGTGGCACCAAAATATGAAAATGGATTTGGATTTTCTCACAATGACTTTATAGCTTTACAATTTGTTTCGCTAAAACAGAACTTCAAAATTGTGGCGAGGAATGACGATTATAATTTTACACTCAGTCATGCTCTCTTATGGTAGAGATCTCTGCGTGGATTGAAAACGGAATTATTTTACGTATTGGTTCATTCCTCTAATTCGGTTTAAGTACATGTCTTAAAATCATAATAATTGTTCATGTCTGAGCAATATCATGGAGGATTCTAAATACTGCTACAACATACCTGTTTTATACTCTTTTCTCAATTTCTATTCAAAGACATGCAAGAGCTCTGGATCCTAGAAAACATAGATAGAGAGGACTATGTATGCAAGTTTAAGGTTAGGCTGTGATCATCTCTTTAGCCGAAAGTAACGGAGGGTACTTTAATTTCTTTTTCCTTATCTTTTTTTTTTTTTTTTGTCATTTTGTTAGTTTGTTTACTCAAAGAAGAGACAGATCATAGTAAATTACTAGTTAGCTTGTGATTATAAGGACATCAAGCTAACACTCCATTAGTTAGGCTTTAGGGAGGCAAAACCTCCCTCGAATAAAACTTATTGCTTTAGATCTGCCGTAGGCTATAAAGTAGTCTATGTAATATATATAGATATAGGAATAGTGCCTATTATCTTAAGTCATATCTCTTATAGCGGGTGCAATCATCCAATTTATCTTGCCTTGAGATTTGTGATGCACAAATCTCAAAGTGGCCTTTATATCTTCATGATCCCAAAGCAAGATGAGTGGATAAAAATTTGCACCACTATTCATTATGAACTTAAGTTCATATATATATATATATATATATATATATATATATATATATATATATATATATATATATATATATATATATATAGAGATCTATGAACTTAAGTTCATAATGAATAGTGATGCACCAACTTTCTAACCACTCATCTTACTTTGGGATCCGTGAAAGATATAAAGCCCACTTTGAGATTTGTGCATCACAAATATCAAGGCAAGATGAGTGGATAAAAATTTGCACCACTATTCATTATGAACTTAAGTTCATGGCTGCTCTCTCTCTCTCTATATATATATATATATATATATATATATATATATATATATATATATATATATAGAGCTATGAACTTAAGTTCATAATGAATAGTGATGCACCAACTTTCTAACCACTCATCTTACTTTGGGATCCGTGAAAGATATAAAGACACTTTGAGATTTGTGCATCACAAATATCAAGGCAAGATGAGTGGATAAAAATTTGCACCACTATTCATTATGAACTTAAGTTCATATGTATATATATATATATATATATATATATATATATATATATATATATACATCATAGCTGTTAATTTGCTTAATAGTTAGTTGTGATTTGCCTTTAACTAGAATTAGGAAATGTGTGCAAATCACGAGTATAGTGAGTGTTAAATTTAGAATAAATCGTAGCCATCTACTAGACAAATTGACGGCTATGATTAATGTAGTGGTCTCTCATTATATTTTTATAGTGGAGAGGATCCAAATCCATTATTAATTTAATATAAGAGCTATATAGATTATCCCTTCGAAGAATGTATATATAATTGCATGAGATTCATAAGCATCTGCATGGGATAGCCTCTAGTATCAAACCTAAGTACTCTTACACTCATTGCATTTGCTTGTTTGTTTTCTAAAATGGAAATGGAAAATTTTCCCTATTAATCAAAATAGTAGGGCCATGTAATTAATATGTGAAGCATCATGCAAAATGTAAACGGAAATAATTTTTAAAAAATTTATGTTTACAATTTAATAATTTCAATTCTATATTTCGAGTGAACTTCATTTATAATGAGCAAACTATTTGAAGCTCCCGTTTCAACTTTCAAGCATACAAAACAAATGTCCATTATTTCAAGAAGCGAGTGTTTGCCTATATATACTTTTGAATTATAATGAATCTAACAATATTGTAGCCTACCTCTAATCCGGTCTATAACTAGGATTAAAGAACCATAAGCTAGCGTTTCAAATCAGTAAAAATCTCAGATTCAGATCTTTCTTAAAAAGGGTTAATTGCGAACATACCCCTTGTAGTATTACGTAATTGTGATTAGACCACCTGTAGTTCTATTTCTTGCGAATAGACATTCTGAGTGAATTTTTTTCGACTCTAAAAATCATTAATAAGATGTGAGGAGGCGAATAGACCCCCTATAGTTTTAGGGGTGAGGATCGACCCTCAATTATTTTGTTTCTTAATACTTTTAAAAGAGTACAAGAAGTTCACTAAGGGAGTGTATTCATACTTGGACCAATTTTACAGGAGATCTATTTGCAATAAATAGAACTATAGAGGGGTCTATTTGTAATTGTGTGATGCTAAATGGGGCCTATTCGCAATTAACCTTAAAAAATTTTGGGCTGGTATTAGTTATTGTTGTAGCTAGTTTCTCCTAAAGATTAAATTTCCACTAATCCCAATGCTAACTTTCACTAATGAAAGCCCTATAAAGGTACCACCTAAGTCATAAAATTCGTACTCTCCAGAGTTAAACGCAAAAGAAATTGATGATAAAAAGATCAACATAATTGGAAGGAGGGGCACGTGATTTGGGAATCCGAACATCGTTGGATAGCTTTTTCTATGATGATCTTCCTTAATTTTAGCTCAACATTAAATGCACCTGATTAATTAACACCCACATTGCACCAGTCAGCCAACAGTCTAATACACGAGGGGCCCACTAGTGATAATAATATGCAACAAAAATATGACAGTTATTTGCATTTATTCTTTTTTTCTTTTCATCTTCTAATGTTTATTGGAGTTGAGCAGAGGCAGCCGACCAAAATATTCCCTACCACGCTCCCTTTTTCCACGAAAGATCTGAGTGAAGAAAAAAAAGAAGAAGGAATGGAAGCTGCTTTTTTGCACGAGACTCTGATCCATATGATTCCTTGGCATTCAGAGCTGCTCTTTCCCTATTTTTCGTGCATATTTTTTATTTTTATTTTTGATGTTTATTGAAGATAAAATAGGGCAAAGTGACCCATTTAAGTAAATCATTAGTAAAAATATTCACTTTTTTTTAATCTGTCATGCAAAATTAATGTGATGTAAATGTAGCTGGTGGAGTGTATTCAGTTGTTTCCATCGGACATTATATTTTTATAATAATTTTTAATTTTATGTAACAAATAGATGTCATCCATGTGTCCCTCTGAGAAATTTTTTTTTTGATCTGCCATTGCTTATGTCACATCATATAAATTATTCACATGAGCTCGGTATGCGAACACTATCCTCATCCATATTCATGTTTGGTAGAAGAAGACAACTTACATTAACATCAATAGTGGATACCTAACTGCAATCTATATATCCCTGTAGTATACCACTAAAAGAGTTTGAATCAAAATTGATAGAAAATCAATCAATGTGTTTTATTTACTATTTGCAAACAAAAACATTCAAGTCCTTTTTTTTAACTATAAGATAATTCTTTTTTTACCTACACAAAAACTCTTCGCCTCGTTTGGCATGCAGGAATGAATGAGAATGGAATATCAATTCTCACTTGTCATTCTTTCCTACCAAACACAACCTCTTCTTTGAAGTTAGAATGCTCATTCCCACTTTTTTCAATTTAGAATGCCCATTCTCATGTTATTATGGTGAATGAGCATTCCCACTTAAGTGGGAATCAATAAAATATATAATTTCTAAATACGTTCATTCCTACTTATTATATAAATTGCTCATAAAGATGAGAATGGATATGAACATTCCATTTTCACATTAATTCCATTTTATTTTTTAATCCATTCTATTCTTAATTCACTCGATTCTCGCGTAGCAAACTGGGCATTATTTTCTAAAATAATATTTTGACCTGCTATTTGTTTTAAATTGCCCCATTTATTACTCGATTGTTTTTGACAAAGAAGCAAATGACAGGTGGCATCCTAGATTCCTAACGAACTGGCGCTGACACTGTCGGTATTTAACTTTATATACACTGGAAGAAATGCTGAGAAATTAAAATTCAAAGAAGCAGAAAAATTAGGAGAAGATCGTGACGGTGACAAAAGTCATAGAAGCAGCAGCTAACAGAACAGGAGCGTGAATGAAAAATTAAATGACAAGAATTAAAATATATATAATAAAAAATAAAAAAGAGAAATAATTAAAGAAATGGAGGGGATTTGGTTCAGGCCGACAACGAGAATGACCCACTATTCACGTGGCTTAGTTGTATTTGTATACCCACGCTCTCTCTTCTTGTTCACCTTGTCACCTTCTTTGGTCCCCAACCCTAGCTAAGCATCATCCACATTTATAGCATTATTATTATAATTTTGATATTAATGCAATAAATTCCATCATTCAATCCTTTTCTTCCTTCTAAATAAATTTTTTTCAACTTGTACATCAGGCTATGAAAATATGAAGGATATATATTAAAACATTTTGCACATAGTCGATATTATTATCATCGTAGCTTCATTTTGGTAGATAGACCATCTATGTGAAAATTTTGTGACTCTTTTATCTCTAAAAGTAAAACACAATTTCACTCGGGATTAAAAAATCTTCACTTAGGAGTCTATCTACCGAAATGAAACTATGTATATAGGTAATAAGTTTTAAAACATCATGTAACAAGGAGGTCCCTTAAGAACATAACATTTATAGAGCTCAATGAAAATTTAACAAGTGCAAATGGATAAGAAGAATCTCTTTAAACTCTTAATAGATATTACAAGGTGTTTTATCCACGGCTATTCTCAAAAATCAAGATAAAAACTTTCTTTTAAAAAAATTCAAGAAAAACTAAGAAGAGGTTTTGTGAAAAATCTGCATAGACACTTACCCCCATAGGTTAAAGCCTCATATGTACATGCACATGGATACTAGTATCATGGGAGAAATTTCATCACCATACCTTGATCAATGTAGGTAAAGAATTGTTCTTTCTACACAATAATTGCTCTCACTTATAGTTAATTTCATTGCTGACCTTGTATTATAATAAATTTATGTATGATTAATCCACAACGAAGGCTCTAGCTAATCACAAACATTTTGAGAGTTCAACATGCGAAAAATACTTGCATTATCAACTATATTGATCGAGGGGCCTATGGCCACCGTCCATCAATAGCTCGTACAGTTTTGGACCATTCTAACTGTAGAAGTAGCACAACCTCTGACAAAGTAGAGTTAGATACATACAAAATATGAATTTGCACTGTTGGTCATATGAGAAACAAAGAACTCCAAATTATTGGGCAGTTCTATCAAGGTCATGAATATTGACAATTTATATTATTGGTGGTCGTATAAGGAGACGTGGGACATATTTGGTTCACATTTCAATGGGAGGAAAAAAGATATACAAGGAGCAAAAAGAATTGGGTTCCTTTTCTTCTTTTTTTCCCTAAAAAATATATTGTATTTCAATAGTTTTTTTTTTTTTTTACTTTGATCTCAAAAATCTCATTCTTATATCCTAAGAATTACCGAGTGTAATGAATTTCTGAGAGCCGACCACATGTCATGATTAACTGGCTAAGTCTTATAATCTGAAAGCCCGACCCGAGTGAGGGCACCGCCAATTTCTCTAGCGGTCCAAGTCCGAGACAAATGGCATCCTCAAGCCAGGACCTGCTGAAGGAATCCAAGTCCGAGACGAAAGGCGTCTTCTACTCGGACTTCTCGAACGATAACAACCTATCGACTTCGTCACCTAGTCACTATTGTATTTAATGCATGACCAAAGTCCTTATGACTTCTCAGGCTGAAGTCATAATGACTCTTCAGACAACGCCAGCACTTCAGCCATTCTGTCACTATCGCATTAAATGCAAAGGTGATTGCACCAACCCGATCAAATTACCAATGTGCCCCCCACAAGTTCTCTATAAATAGTGCACAAACCCCATATACCAAGGTACGTTGGATAACACCCTAAAACTAGATCCTGCATTCTACAAACTTGCTTAATCTATCACTAACTTGAACGTCGGAGGGCACTCTGGAGAGATCATCCCCGGCCCTCTAACGAGTGTTACTTTTATAGGAATCCACTTTCTCTTGATTAATCAGTCATCAGGGAAGATTAAGAGACCCTAAACTCCTAAATATCCACTTACCCATACAATTAACTTCTTAACATAAACACTCTTCTACATATACGATTACTAATTAGAATCAATGAGTGTTGATTTGAAAAGGATATTCTGGTCTTTTTGTTTGGGGGTAAACACCCCAAACTTACGGAGGTTTAAGTAACATTTTCAAAGAGTTGAGAGGGTCAAAGAGAGAAAAATCATGTGTGACATTTTATTGTCCTTCTATTCTTTCCACTATGAGAGATTGAGTATCTTTACCCTAAGATTGTCCGCTAAAATGCCTCTTTGGATTCCACGACACAACTTTCATTTGAGTAGGATCTTCCACCCAAATATTGTGATGCAAACCCTACAACACATGCAAGAATCAAAAGCAACTTTTCCTCTTTTTTACCTCCATGTTCTTCAGAACAAGCTTTTTTTTCTTTGCACTTGGACAAACATACCGTTAGTGATGATGAATGGTCAGAAAAAGTAGTTTGTCACAATCCCCACATTTTGCTAACTTCCACTATTGCATATTGCATAGATCACATGTGTAGTTGGTCCACTCAATTGTAGAGAAAAAGGAAAATTCTGTTTCAACCCTAAAAAAAACCCTAGGTTCAGAATCTTGCTACAGGTCGGTTTTTGTTCATTTCTATTGGTCCAAATATCTACAATTTGCATAATTTCCATGACCTCTTTTAGCAGAATTTGTGAGAGTAGCAAATTATAGCCTTCAACTTTCACCATAACTTTTAAGTTTTGGTAGAGTGATAGAGTCTTTTCACATAGTGCCAAAGCAACTAAGATTGATTGGACGAATTTCTAAAGCGAATATGAACAAAGTTTTGCTCAGTGAGTCTAGGTTTCGGCCCATAAAAAGATGATCAAACTGCTGGAGCATGTTAGATGTTAAAATTATAACTCTCACCCTCACCATAACGTTAAAATTTTATGTAGTGGTAGGTTCCTTTGACATAATTAATGTTATATAAAATAAGATTTGTTTCTTATTTTTTCCCTGTATAACTTTGTTTTACCAATTTTGATATTCTGAACCTCAGAGCTTCTAATGTATCAGTTGTTATGAGTTTTATGAAGAGATATTTTGCTAGCTCTAGCTAGCTCTATTTAGCTACATCACCCAACTTAGCTTGTTTTCACGATTTAGCTAAATATATACAGCATTGAATCTAGCTAACTAACACCTGAATCTCTTCAGAATTCAAACCCTACTATTATTAATTGAAGAGGTGAATGAGGACACCAAACATAAAGATTCAGACCCTACTCATTTAGTTTCTAGTTTAGAGTTGAGGCAAACCAACCAACACAATTTCACTGCAGGTTAAACTCCTATTTGTCTTTGGATTGAAGAATGACTTTGCTTTAAATTCTTATCCTAATTACCACTAATTATATATTAGTTCAATATAACAATTCTTATCCTTACCACTTACTCTTTCTTTTTCTCTCTTTTTTGTTCCGAGCATTAAGAAATCCAACGAACGGCTCTATCGGAGATTGCTAGGGTCCACCGTCTGATGACTAGTCAACATTCATATCAATAGTCCAATAAAAATTTCAATCAAAAGTAATCACTTTTAATTAAGTTAATCCAACAACAACCGAAGCCCTCGTTTTCACTTACGTTGCACACTAAAACCATAATCTTTTCCACTATTTAGAAGATTTTCTTTCTCACACGAATTACCATATTTTAATGAAGATCTTAGGTACATGAAGCTTTCTAGTCTTTACTTTTTGGTGAAATGTCCTCAACTTTAGCAAGGCTTGATATAAATTTGGAGTAAAGCTGTTACTATCAATCCTTTTCCATCACCCACCCCCTCCCAATATCTAAAATTAATTAGCGCTAATTGCTTTTGTTTAGATGTGATTTTCATGCATCTTTTGTATTGAAGAGCATTGCTTCGGCCATCTCTCTCTGAGTATGATATACGATTTATATTCGACATAATAACGGATAGTGATTGGATTTTCGAAAGAGATGGTGATTTGATTTTGGTCTAAAACATGTCGGATGTGGATAACTTGCTAAATGGTCAATAAACTTGATTCATTTTACACGTGCGATGCACGCGATGGATCAAAAATGTTGTACCGAATTTCATAATGTTTAAGTACATATATATCAAAAATGTTGTATCGAATTTCAGAGTTTACATTCAATCTAGTGTTCTATGATTCGGATGTTATTACATTGTATAAAGAGAAATTAACGTCTTGACTAATTCTTTAATTAATAAATTCCCTGAGCATCTGACCGATAGAAGAAGAATTTGATCTACACTTGAGATGGACAAGCTTGACCCTAGTCTTTGTGACACCAATAATTTAGATAAAAGGGCCTCTCTTTTCTCCACCTTCTCATGTTCACTCATGGCCTTCATGCATCCCACATGCTCATCATCCTTTTTGTTGTTAGCCCCCATTGACATCATTATTCACTTCCAAACCCTAAAGCCCATCCAATGCCTCATCCTCTTGGAGCTGCCAGATCTCCATCATTGCAAAGTAATGTAGTGGAGCTTGTGCATTTTTAGACCATATAGATTGATATTATAGATAGCTATGAAGGAAACAGGGAACATGCATAGGGATTATTTATGTTAGAGAACAATCATTTTATATGCCCCCCAATGAGAATTTAGCTTGTAGTCATTGTAAAGTTCTTGTTGCCTTTTGTGGCCCATTAGTTCCTGTCTTGGCTTCGGATGGCAATTTTTTTTTAGCGGAGACGCTGGCATGATAAAGATTTATTGAATCAGTTGGGCTCGACTTGAGTCCAATAGAGCTTAATGAAGAGCAATTGAAATATACATGAGGACATGTTTTTAAATATACAAAAGTATATGTTTTGGAATAAAAGCTTGATGAAGCCCAAAACAAAGCCCATCCAAGCATACAAGGCTCCTAAGGAATGAAGTCAGGTAAAAAAAAACAAAAGTTTGAGGGAGTTTTGTGAGACACCTTAAAGTACAGAAGGGTATATGGAAATCTACAAATGTCAGGGGGTTTTGTGAAACTAACCCTTATATAATCCCTAAGGCCTCGTTTGGTACACGGGAATGGGGTGGAATGGAATGGTCATTCCCACTTCTCATTCCCCATACCAAATATAACCGTTTTTTAGAAGTTAGAATGACCATTCCCAGGGAATGCTCATTCTCACTTTTTGTGGGAATGAGCATTCCAAGTGAATTGATAAGGAATGATCATTCCCATTCAAGTGGAAATCAAATTAGTTATGTAATTTTCATTTATATCCCCATTGCTAATAAAAATAAATCTTAAAATCTCATCTCATTGACTACGTATTAGCGTATCTCAACCAATCACATTTTCTCTCTCTCTTTTTTTTTACGCTGTACTGAAATAAATTAGGTCGGCCTCTCCTTTCTATTCATTAATATAACACATAGCTAGATAATCTGTGCATTAATATAACACATAGCTAGATTAATATAACCTATGTATAAATAAAATTGTTTAGTTATTATCATTAGTGTTTATTTTTATCTTATTAAAAATCTATGTTGTTATAATAAGTGCATTATTAGAAAATAATATTTCATTCTCACCTGTGAACTAATGATACCAAACAAGAAAATGAGAATGAGACTTTCATTCTAGCTCCATTCTATAAACGCACCCAAACAAGAAATGGGAATGGTCATTCCATTCCCACGTATATTCCATTCCATTCCTTCTTCCATTCCATTCTCATTTGAGTCTACCAAACGAGGCCTAAGATCTGTCCATCTCATCGCCTCCAGCGATTTTCAGCAGCGATGGTCGATCGAAGCAGCTGCCGTTGATTTTCCGGTGCTCGGCCCCGTCGATGGATCCATGAATTCGCCCTCTCAGGTTTTATTTCTCTCTTTCTCTTTCTTTACTTTGCCAAACCCTAATTTTTAACCCTAATATGGGTTATTTGCACTTTGATGTCCCAAAAGTTTACATCTTTTTGGACTTTGCTACGCCAAAATTTTTATTCCACACTTTGATAGCCCAAAGTTTACATCTTTTTTTTACTTTGATTCCCCCAAGTTTTTTCTGACACTATAACACCCAAAATTGACACACTTTTAAAACTTGGATACCCCAAAGTGTACAGATTTCTTAACTTTGATGGTCAAAAACAGAAATTTGGGATACATTAGTGCTAACTTTGAGGTATCTAAGTGACATTAACAATATGGTGGTGCCAAAGTTTAAATAAGTGTAAACTTTGGGCGATCAAAGTGTCGGAAACAAACTTTGGCGTATCAAAGTTTAAAATTGCAAAAACTTAGGGCTACCGAAGTGCGAATAACCCTTTTATATTAATAAAATCGTATTACTTAATATGTTTTATAAGGTTTGGCTGATCTGTAACACTAGCATCTGTAACAATCTGCAAAGTCCACATGAATAATTCAAATAGAAATCGCCACAGAACCACATGCTTGCGGTTGGTTCTTATCCTTATGTAGGAGGGCAGCTGACCCTTTTGCCTTCCTCTCTTTCCCATTTAAGGATAAGAAATGTGCGCTCGCATGTGGGTGGCTGAGAGGATTTGGACCCGAATAATTTTGGTGCAGTTTTTCTGGGGTAAATTTGACAAAACTCCCGTTAAGTTTGACTGTGTTTAGACAACTTCCCTAAACTTTTTATAAATGTCATTAAACCCGTTAAGTTTTGTCAAATCCCGGGTTAAAATTCGCACTAGTAGGAGGTTTGTTGGAACACTTGTCAAATGTTTATTGTTTAGGCAGGGTTTGGGAGAGGACCAACAGTTAAGGGGGTTACATGACATATATAAAGTTTAGGGATTTATCTCACAAACAGCCAAACTTAAAGGGGGCTTTGTGAAATTTACCCTTTTTTTGGTAGATAGGTTTGGTTTATTTCATGATCTACACATGAAAAGGCTTTTTCGATATTTGTCCAGCAAATCTTTCATATTTTGGCATTAATCACCCATCTCCTAAGTGTATTGAAATTACTCCCTTTGGTTAGAAACGTACAGGGATATTCCGTCATCTTTACCATTTTTGGGTGCATTGCTAGTTATACCCTTATGCACTCCAAGTTCCAACCCAACAAACCCGTTACACTCCCAGCCTGTTAAAAAAACTGAAACTCATTTAAACATTTTTCTCCCGTACAACTCTCTCATTCCGCTAACCCTTGAAACTGACGGCTAGTTTCTCTAGAAAGCTTTGAACCCTTGAGTTTTAAGCCATCTTCAACGTAGACTATTTCCTGAGGTAGTTTGGTAATTACTTGTACCTGGATAATCACTTACCCAACCGTGGTTGGCAATTTGGATGATAAATGTAACAGAAGAAATAATTTCAACATTCTTAAAAGATACCAGGGATTAATTTCAAAATATGAAGATTCGCGGGGCTAATTTCTAATCATGAAAGATTTGGGGTACTAATACGCAACCCAAAAAAAAAACCAAAAAGAAAACATGCAAGTTTCTTCACACTGCCTTTAAACGGCTAGGCCTGTATTCTTTCACAACTTTCTTTTCTTCAATATTCTAGCCATTGACATCCAAAGACATCATTCCATTTAGGTTTTTACTCTTTAGGAGCACACTGGAGGTTCTGGATTGCATATTGAAGATACCAGGACTAATTTGAAAATATAAAGATTTGGGTGGCTATTTTCTGGTGTATTAATTAATATCCAAACCCGAAAAGAAGACATGTAAGTCCCTTCACATTGTCTTTAAACTTCTAGACTCATTGTTTCACAACTTTGTTTCTGCAATAGCTATGCTAGCAATTGATATCAAAATACATTTTTCCATTTAGGCCTTTTACTCCTTTGGCGCACATTGGAGTTTCTGGAATGCATATTTATAGTTTTATACCATTGAGGGCAATGGTTTAAAGTATAGATTCAGTTTCAGTTAATTTACTCTTTTAAGTTTCATGGTTAGCCTCTTGTCATTAATCAATACTTGAAGCAAACAAGCTTTTGAAGACATTATGAACCTACAAATTCACCCGTTTAAGCAGAAATTTATTGAATGTGATCTCTAAGAAGAAATCTGTAGAGACGAGTGACGTTTAAAACTTTCACTTCCTATGTCAATCATCTAACTGAAATACAAGAAATATTAAAGAAAATGCATTGACATCTGAACGTTGAACTGATTTCTCATGTGATTGCTATTTCATATATGACAGAAGAGAGTTATCATCTAATTACAATTTCATATATGTTTTACAGGTATACAGCTAAATCACCCAGTTAGTTTTTGGTCTTCTTTAATGAATGTTGTCATAGATAGGCATAAAGTTAAAAATTTCCAAGTTTCCTCTTTTGTGTAATATGACCTTATTATATATATGTGTGTTTATGTGCATCCTTGTGTGCATGTGTAGGGTGTGGATACGTGTGCGCCTGCATGTTAAGTTATATGATTTTTTTTTTCCTTCTGTATATATCAACATTTTTTTATTTGGAACTTTGCGCAAGTCACCAGATAGCCTGTGATGTCTATTATGGAAGATGGCATGATTCATAAAAATGTATTAAACATTTTGCTAAAAGTTCTTATGGTAATTAATAAATTGAGAACTCTTAATTGAATGTGATCGGCTAAATAATCAAATCATTGTATGATCACAAGCCTCAATGTCAAAACTTTTTAATAGAAATTAGGGATTCATGAACACTTCTTAGTTAGAGTTTTAAGTAGCTTTTAAATGATTAAAATTTATCCACTAGTTCATTACTTGATTAGAAAACAAAAGGTTCATGGATAGAATTCTAATCAAACTAGAGTTACTTTATTATTATAGATATTATTATTATTAGAAAATCATAATAATTTAATTAAGACTAATAATTGTTGAAGCTAATTTTTATTAAAATAATAAAATGTTATAAGGGGTTCGGATGCAAATTTATCACCATGAAAGAGTAGATCATTTAAGTAAAAGGATAAGAAGCAAATAATCCAAAAGGATTAGGTGCTTGAAGATACAATTTTAGAAAAAATATCTGAAGCTTGACCTTATCATTATACTCTAAACACCAAAATCTTATCACAAATCTTTCTCCCCTTATATATATCTTAACTCCATGAAGGAAAAAAAAAGAGAACCGAAAAAAAGGGATCTCAAGAGAAAACAAAGGTGCACAGCCTCCACAAAAAAAAATCATCTTCCCTTACATCTTCTTCAACATGTCCAGCCATTAGCCAACAAGCCATTAGCCCACAAAAAAAAATTCATCAGCCCATATCCTCTTCAACATGTCCAACCAACAACCCCTTATCAAACTTCATGTGCACTTTGTCATCCCCAGCAGCAAATAGGAAAAAGAGAGATCACAAAGCCCCTTCCTCTTTCATGAGTTGCAAAAAAAACCCTACTCCCTTTTCTCTTTTGTTTTAATCAATAACAATTCAATTTTAGCGCACAATAACAATATAAAAATAAAAAATAAAAACTGCGCATAAGCGCACATGTAATACATCATAGAGTCTCTGCACTCTTTTGGAGTCTCTGCACTCCCCCAAAATCCGAGTCTCTGCACTCATCATAGAGTCTCTGCACTCTTTTGGAGTCTCTGCACTCATCATAGAGTCTCAGACTCATCATAGAGTCTCTGCACTCTTTTGGAGTCTCTGTACTCCCCCCGAGCCTTTGTACTCATTTGGAGTCTTAGCACTCCACTATACCCGTTATTATATATATATATATATATATATATATATATATATATATATATATATTGATCCTATAATGCCGTAGTAGTTGTTTGGACAAAAAAATAAAACTGATGCAAAGTAATTGGACTAAAAAGAAAAAGAAAAAAAAAGAAGAAGAAGAACGGAAAACAAAAAAAAGAACAACAAAACCCTGCACCTTGACCGCCATTGCCAGGAGCTTGAGGCTTCGTTTGAATTTTTTTTTAAAAAAAAAGATTATCATAAAGTCCAAACTTACGTTCTAGTACCAAAAAAATCAAGACACTTCAAAAACAAATCCAATTTGTTGTTTACACCCCCCCAAAAGGAATTTTGAAGTATAATCCCTGATAAAACTACAGAAATTACTGTTCAGTCCCTGAAAATTCCAGAATTTGCAGATAACCCCCTGAACAGTCCAGAATTTACAGAAAACACCCTGGTCTGCCCAGTTTTGCAAAACAGTCCGAAAATTTACATTTTTCACCCCGAAATAATTGCAGAAATTGCATTTAGGCCTAGAAACTTCAAAACAACTCGAAATTTGCAGTTTGCACCCTAGAAAAAATACAGAAATTGTACTTCAACCCAATTTTGCAATCTAGTCCAGAAATCGCAGTTGGGTCCCTCGAAATGTTGAAAATGCAAAGACAAATTCAAATCACAAAACCCAAAACGGACCTCTATGTCCCTAAACTAGATAAAAATTCGACCTCTACGTCGTTAAACTAGACCCTAAATCAAATCCGACTTCCACGTCTCTAAACTGAATCAAATTCCAAATTTGACCTCTACGTCGTTAAACTGGGCCAAATTCCAAATTCGACCTCTACGTCATTAAACTAGAATAAATTCCAAATATGACCTTTACGTGTCTAAACTGGATCAAATTTCAAATTCAACCTCTACGTCGTTAAACTGGGCCAAATTCCAAATTTGACCTCTATGTCGTTAAACTGGAATAAATTCCAAATCCGACCTCTACGTCGTTAAACTGGACCCCAAGTCCAAATTCGACCTCTACGTCATTAAACTAGAATAAATTCTAAATTTGACCTCTACGTCGTTAAACTGGGCCGAATTCTAAACTTGACCTTCACGTCTCTAAACTGAGTTCAAAATCCAAATCTCATTTCACGTCTCCAAGTCAAACCCAAATTTCAATCACCACATCTCAAGTCTAGGACTTCATACAAAAATTTGTACACTGGGGGTATGCCCCTGATTAAGCCATGTATATGATCATTTAAAGAAATAATAATAAGATTATTGTATTTTATTATTTTGTGAGTTTTCTCTCATTTTGATGATTTTTATTGACTCTTAATCGAAGGTTCCTTTCATTAATAAGGGTAATTAACAATAGACTCTTTAGTCTATTGAAAACCATGAACCCACATAAAAATAAAACCCTCTCCCGTAGGGTGAATTTGACGGGATCGATATACAAGACAAAGTTATCTATCTTAATTGGATGCACTTATACGCAACTAATTTAGATAGACAATTTTAACCCCACAATAATCAAAGGCACTCAATTCATATTAGTAATTAAGAATTCTTAATTGATTAGAATTTCTAATTTGACTAGGATTCATAGAGGCAAGGGTTTAGTCAGACATCGATCTTCGTCCCAAAATTCCAAAAAAGAAAATTTACATAAATTATTTCTTATTCAATAACCTTCAAAATAGCTTTTCAAACTAGAAATTTTAAATAAGGGTTAATTTTAGAAACCCCCTCTCCCTTAACTATGGGAGATGTCCCAGGAAACTCACCTTAGCTATTTTAATTTGAGAAAACCCCCCTCAAGATTGGGCATATTATAGATAACCCTCCTCAATATTGAAAATTTGAGAAAACCCCATCAACTATAGGGTGTGTCACAAAACCCTCTTGATCTTTCACAATTTTCTCACCCAATTCCACCTGATGTTATTTTAAAATGTAAAACAATTGGAATATTCCAATTGTTTTACATTTTAAAGTTAGAAAGAAACGTCCAACAAATTAAAAAAAAGATCCCGATCAATTGACAATGCCACCCTTCTCTCTCTCTCTCATCATATCTCTCTCTCTCTCATCCTACCAAAATTTAGGATAATTTTTTTTTTTATAATTTCATTGTATTTGAGGGGGTTAAGTGAGTAAGCTTCAGGGGGTTTTCTTGACTTTTCAAAGTTGATGGGGATTATTTGCAATATCCTCAAAATTGGTTTTTTTTGTTTTTTTTTGTTTTGGTGGGGGTTCTCAGATTAAAATAGTCGAGAGGAGTTTTTGGAGACACCTCGATTTCTGGCACCGTCAACTTGTCTCGTGGTAGAATCAGTATTTCCTATTGTCCACTGGTTTTCTACTGTTAACAGTTATTCATCCGTTGTTATATATTGCTATAAATTATGAAACTTACAAGCTTATATTATCTTTTCTTCTCCTAGCTGTATAATTTATTCTTTTTGCCCCCCTTTTGATACATACAGAAATTTTGATATTTTGCGGAGGACACTATGGCAATGATATCCACCACTGAAGGTATTATTGAAACACTGTCTTGGCTTCCGGTGAGAAGCCTTTTGAGGTTTAAATGCGTTTGCAAGTCGTGGTATGACATAATATCTGACCCCTATTTCATCCGGAAACACTTGCATCATTCGAGAAAGAAACCTCAACTTGTGATCATACCTTACTCAACTGACCTACGCGAATTTGGCTTCTACAACTACTCTCCTACGAAGCTACAGGCACATCTCATGTTCCAAAAAGTATTGTCGGAGGTACCAGAAACTTTTTATGTCCTCAACATGTCGACGGTCTTTTATTGCTGAGCACACTTGCCAGTCTTTATGTATGCAATCCTAGTATTGGAGAGTTTTAACATTACCAGAGGGTAGTAACCACAAGCCTACCCACCGTTACTATCGATATTTCCCTGAACAAAGGGCAGGGTTCGGCTATGATGCCCGTAACAAATGCTACAGAGTTGCCCGCTATTTCTATCGATGGCATGATTTCAAAAACAAGACATATAGCTTGGGCTTGGAAGTTTTTGATTTAGGAAAAGATGTCTTGGAGAATTCTCGATGAGGATCCACCTTACCCGATCCAAGCATTGATTACCCCAGTCTCCATTGACGGAGTGATCTACTTCAGGATCGATAATGGCTTGCATAAGTTTCCTCCAACAGGTGTATTATCTTTTGATCTTAAAGACAATAAGTTCAAAGTGATAGAGCGTCCTGCTTCTTTCTCTAGTTTGGATGTGTGTGATGACAGACGATTGGGTATATCGGAATTGGAAGGAGAACTATGCTTTATTCGAGAGTCTAAAAAATAAAAAATGGATATATGGGTGTATAAGGAGGATGATTCTTGGGTTCATACTTATAGTATCGATTTTGATTGCGTGAACAAGTATGGTTTACCGATTGGAGTTAGGGAAGGAAAGATTTTGCTTCATGTATATGACGAGCATCATTGGTTGGACTTCTGTGATTCAAAAATAGTATTGAAGGATTTGAAGTATTACAAGGCAGCCAACAGCTATTGCTCCTTTGATGACGAAACATTCTTCCGCGTGCTCAAGTATGTGGAAAGTCTAGCATCCGTCACCACTTGAGTTTAATGTCCTCATAATTAATCACTTGGCTTTTGTATTTCATTTTTTTATTTGAGCAATATAATTTCTAATGTGTGGCAGAGAAGAAAAGAGCTAGTTCTTGTGATGATGTTGCTTTTGGATATTTATTGCTTTATTTATAGTGGAGATAATAAATTTAGCACGTGCATTTGTACGCTGAATGAAAAAAAATTATTTATTTTATCCTAATCAATATATATTGAACGGAATGTGCATCTCCTATACCTTCAGAATTTTTTAGCATAGATAGATATCAATAGAGGTATGTCAAACTCTATGCCTCGTGCTAAGCTCCATTGATGGTGTTGATGTTTGAATATCTCCACCTTCTCACAGAATTTTGCTCCAATTGAAATCAACGAGAATGAAGAGTATGAAGGAATTTTTAGTATAATGAAATTTCATTGATGATAGTAAACCAAAATAATCTATCCCTTTTCAAATTTCATTGAGGTTGCGTTTGGATGTTAGGATTTGATTTGAAATTATAGAATTCAATTCTAGAATTTGTAATTTGGAATTCAAATTCAATTCCGCTGTTTGGGAATCATTAAAATTTCTATTCAAAATTCTCAATTCCAAAGTTGGGAAACATTATAATTTCACTTTTAGAATTTTGAATTCATTTGAGAACTATTAGAATTCTAAACTATTTCGATCGAAGAAAAGGATCCTCAGATTTCATCATCTATGTTAATAAGAACATAGCATGTTAATCTATTATCACTCTACCATGTTATGTCAATAAGAACATAGCATGTTAATCTATTAAATTTTGAATTCATTTGAGTACTATTAGAATTCTAAACTATTTCGGTCGAAGAAAAGATCCCTCAGATTTCATCATCTGTGTTAATAAGAACATAGCATGCTAATCTATTATCAATCTACCATGTTAGAAAGTCAGAATTACTTTTCCCATAATAAGATTCAAATACAATAAGATTTAGGGGAAAACATATACGTCATTAAGTTCAGATCAACCATTCAACAAGTGAGGCATATGTCAAAAAACATTGCATAATAGCATCTAAACCAGTATACTGTATTCACTACAAACTATTCCTTTCTGACAACAAAAACAAATGAATACATTTCTCTACTTCAATTACATGAAAAGTATAAGAACATCAAATGTACAATTCACTTCATATTTCTCCTTGCTTCCTCTCGTCAGTTTAAGAACAAGTTGAACTTTCTGATGTCTGCAATCACACGAAACAACAACAAAATGACCAAATCAACTTCCACCATTGATAAGTCTTCTCAAGGGCACAAAGAGTGCACAAAATAGGCAAACTAACATAATCAATTACATTTTATGTGACGATTACAATATAAATGCATCCGAGAGACATCAAAGATTCAAAAACGACAATATAAATGCATCTAGCTGACCATCTAGCTCCTAAATATAGTTACAAAGATGATAAATATTTATCGAGAAGAAGCATAGTAATTCTATTAATTAGCAACTTGCCAATACAAATCAATAGCTTTATAATCCAAAGAAACAATATGATTGCATTATTATATAAATCTATACAAATAAAGTAAATAAGTATGAAATCTATCTCCGGAAAACAGAGTTTAGTAAACCAAATAATGTACTACGTATGTTTCTGAAAATTCAGTTTTCATGCTACCTAATATCTAACCATGGCATGGACACAGTAAAGTATGAGCCGACAGGCAAGAATGCATTTGTGTTTTGAATATCTGCGAGATCAAGGGAGGAATCTGTATCTCAGACCTATCTGAATACATGTCCCTATCGAATTCTGTTCCTGTTAGCCTACCATGTGTATAATACATAAGAGCGACTGTTTGCGCATGGTTGCTCAAAAATTGTCAAAGGAAAGTCATTGTGCAAGGCCACCCATTCTAAAAGCCGAAAAATGGTGATGCATTGCTTCTTATATTTGAAACCACTGGATGATCATAGGGATTAATTTCAGAAGAACTTAAAGATTATTTAAGTAGCTACAAATTTCCTCCATTCTGACAACAAAGAAACCTAAAAATCTTGTGATGATGAGTTAGCATGCTTGTACAAGAGAATATTTCTTCTGATATAGTAAATAAGGACTAACATGAGACAAAAACAATATTACAAAGAAAATGATTGGATCATAATAGGTAGAGGAAAATGTCAGTTGGGAGAAAATTGTATAGGCTGCCACGAATATTAGGAATCCCCTGACCTCGTCTCCTGATTTTCTTATGTTTGGCACTCATCAAAGCAGACATATTCTGTTGCCATATATAAATAAATCAAATCCTATTTAAGGATATCATTCCACAATCTGGATTTGTCATGAAAGCTAAGGTTACGGGAATCTTAACCAACATTACGCTCCATAATTATCTTGTTGTTTATCTAGAAAAGATAGATTCTATGACAACTTAACTTGCTCCCAGTTAGATTCTTCCAAGACGATTTGCAAGACTATAAACAGCATTAACCAGGAAGTGTTTTGTTCTCAAGGGAAGTAGTCATAGCAGAATCCATTATTTGGAAGATCTACTGAGTATCGCCTACTCACATTCGGCATTGGTGTCCGAGATGTGCTAGAGGAAAATGTTCAAGATAGCGCAAAAGGAGGAGAGGGAGAAGATAATTAATTAGCAGGATATGTAAGCAATTGCTTAAGTGCTATTTTATGCTAGAATGAGAGAAGGAAGATGGAATACTATAGATTCAAATATGAGATCAAAGATCCTCCTTGTAAAAAGCTATCAGAATTCCTGTAGCATGTCCTATAGTGCAGCCTGTCCTGGTTGATGATAATGTCTGGGGAATACAGGCACCAGAAACTGATGTCAATTAACAAAATCTCAGAAATAGCCGGGCACAATATTCTGACAAAACTAATATCAGAAATTGATGAGTCCAATACAGTCTTGTCGAATAATAAATTGCATAAGCTAGATGGAAATGCTATTTATAGCTATTGAAGGTGCTAGCCTCGTAAGATTTTTAAACACATATGGCGAACATACCTATAAGTGTTCTGACACAATGAGTATTCAAGCATGCGAAGGAGAAAATCTAAAGTGGCACACCAGTATAGTGTAGCGTAAAGAATGTTATATATATAAAGCACATCAGCTGAATGTTAGCTAACTCAAGCCATATGTCCCAAAAATTGCAGGATATGCATGAACATGAACTTCATACTGTTTCCTGAAGTGAGACACCATTAGAAGAGGCTTCTATTGTGTTTACTCCTGGATGTTGCCGTATAATATACATCTTTAAGGAAAAAATGGAATTTGCATGTTGAAAAGTGCTCACAGCACAAAGAGTCTTAAATATTAAGTGCGCAACAATTATGTAGCCACTTCTCAATTGGAAAATACCAATACCTTATATTGACAAGCCTTTATAAGCGCTTTCAGAAAATTGCTTCTGAGAAAGACCTTTATAAGCAAAACAGATGCCAGACAGGTTTTAAGAGAAAAAATCTACTGTTAAGTGTCACATGGCAAAGGAGTTGATAACTGGATAGATACACAATAGATAAAAATCTGTTTAAACTAAACTGAGAGTGCAGTACAAGACAACCACATATCTATAACAGATCGAATTAAGATTTAAGGTAAGACTCGGGTATATGAAAATTTCTGCATTTTTGCTCCTCCATTTACTGTAGAATTGGGATAAAGACCTACTTTGTGGTGCTCTTATTTCATTTTTCTTCTGCTCAGGAGCACCTTTTCTCTCTTGTTCCTCCTTAAATATATTACTTCATCAAAAACTTGCTAATTATATAGTTTCCTTTTATTGCATGTGTCCTGAAGAGTTTTAGCTTTTTCCAGATTGCTAGTTGTTCAGCATGTTCTCATTCATTGATAAAGCTCATCTCCATGGAATTATCTGTCAAATGCTTCGCAGATCTGTGCTTACTTTTTTTTTTAAAAAGGATACCTTTAGGAATTAGGATTCATTAGTGCAGCAAATTGATAATGAGGAGGGAAAATCTCAATAGCTTTAGCTAGAAAGTAGGTGTTTTATTATTCTACACTTTTCTTCTCTAATTTTCAATTCTACAAACTATATATTTGGCCTTTATTAGCATTATTATTATTTCTAGTTTTTCTCTAATTTTCAACTTGATACATCATGTATTGACTTTAATTTAATCGGTTTCATATAGTTTTAGACATTCAGTTTTAGATATTCATTTTTTAATCAAATGCAAAAGGTTATGTACATTCAATTTGGAACCGACTTCAACTCTTTGCTGCATGTTCAACCATTTATGAACTCACAATTTTGCAAAAAAGTTACAATAGCAGGGATTGCATAACAAAAACTTATACACATATACCATATAGTTGATAAAATGCAAGTAGATCACAGTATCTGGCAATTGATAGAAACTCAACTGCCAGAAACCAGGAGCTTTACTATTTTGTTCAAGACTTGCATGAAGAATAAAGTAGGATAATTTACTAAATAACATTAGTTACCTGCTTAGGAGCATCTTTATCATAATTCTTCACATATACCATATAGTTGATAAAATGCAAGTAGATTACAGTATCTGGCAATTGATAGAAACTCAACTGCCAGAAACCAGGAGCTTTACTATTTTGTTCAAGACTTGCATGAAGAATAAAGTAGGATAATTTACTAAATAACATTGGTTACCTGCTTAGGAGCATCTTTATCATAATTCTTGCTATTTATATCCATAGATTCCAAAGCAACTTCCATTTTCAAATTTGTAACATTCATCTTCACCTGAAACAATGTTGTACTTTTCAAACAAACTGCAAATATGCAACATTAAACAATTTTTGAATTTACCTCTTTATTTTCCACAACCTTGTAGGGGCGCCAATGAGGCCTCAGAGGGGATTGCAAGATATAAAGATGTAGTAAGAAAAAGAGAAGATACCATTAACTAAATACTACTCAAACCCTTAACGAAGTGTGTAAACTATTACTCGAAAAGTGTAAAATTATGAGAACACGGTTTAATAAGGAGGATGTTTCTTTTTTTTCTTTTCTTTTTTGTGAAAATTTAAGTGTTAAATTTCCTTCCCTGTAGACTTTCTATCAATAACATGCATAATATAACAAAGAGACCCAATTATCCGTAAAAGGGCTTCTTCTCTTTTCCCTGTCGGTACTTAACTGCAAATCTTGGACGATTTATTGTAATAGCTTTTGCTGCTAAATGAATTCTTGCAAGATTTACATTCTTAGTTTCCAATCAGCTGTCTCTGCTTGTACGAAGTACACATAAAAAAAAAAACCTTGCTCTTATCCAATAACTACAAACTCAAATCCTATCAACAAATCTCGAGATTCTTTCTATAACTAATCCATCAAGATCTCGGTCAAAGAACCGTGCCGAAGATCGATCCTATCAACAAATCTTGAGATTCTTTCCATAAATAATCCATCAAGATCTTAGCCAAAGATCGATCCTATCAACAAATCTTGAGATTCTTTCCATAACTAATCCATCAATACCTCGGCCAAAGTTCCGAGCCAAAGATCGATCCTATCAACAAATCTTGAGATTCTTTCTGTAACTAATCCATCAATATCTCGGCCAAAATACCGAGCCAAAGATCGATCCTATCAACAATCTTGAGATTCTTTCCATAACTAATCCAACAAGATCTCGGTCAAAGAACCGAGCCAAAGATCGATCCTATCAACAAATCTTGAGATTCTTTCCATAACTAATCCATCAAGATCTCGGTCAAAATACCGACACAAAGATCGAACCAATTAAATAATCGTATCAACAAATCTCGAGGTTATTTCTACAACTAATCCATCAAAATTTGCCAAATTTAAGAAATGAAACAGAATAAAAATTAGATCGAACAGTGAAAATAAGTAAACGGACCTGATCGTCTTCATCATGACGATTGTTGAAGACATAGATTTCTCAAACTACTTCATCTTCTTCTTCTTCGATGTTCATCACCTCCCAATCCTTCTGATCCTCACACGGCATAGAACTCACAAAGGGACAACACTTGGGCTTCCACAAAAACCTGGCACACTCCCAATCTAGCCTTTGATCCTTCAATCCCACAGCACAATTCCCTCTCAAATCCGACTTGCTACTAATATTCAAATCTTTTGCTTTTCATTTATTTAAAAACTAGTTTCAGGCCCGTGCAATGCACGGTTCATTTATTATTAAAGTTATGATTTATTTTTTTCAAAATAGACAAATGTCATAGTTTTTAAAATTTTATGTATCCAAAAACTAAAATCTCAATAATAATTGAATCAGTGACAGGCAATGCTATGAAAATTAAAACTTATAAATAATACATATTTTTCAAAGAAGATAGTTCATGATTAAGTGGAATTATTATTAGAAAAGGGTAAATTTCACAAAAACCCCCAACACCTTGGGGGACTTTTCCCACAATACCTCTCACTACTCTTTTATCCCGCCTAACACTCTCAAAACATTTCCCACTTCAACCAAAACTCCAAAGTGTCTCATAATCCCCCATATACTTTTTCCCCTTAACCAAACATAAAATAAGGCATAGAGAAAAAAGAAGCATAACAAAAATTATTTCATAATTAACATGTTTGCTATAAGGTCAGATTTGAGGAAAGAAAATTACAGAATCTAAATCAAATACTAAACTCAAACATCCTCACCATATTGGTTCAAATTATAAACATCCTTTTTTCCAAGACAATACCCTTAGCAAGAAAAGAACCAGGAAATGAATTCTCCCATTATCAAGGTGACTTTTTCGTATGCTTTGTCAGCCCACCTTTGATTCCTTCGGTGGGTCTTCAGCTTGCACACAGCTTCCATATTGTCAATCTTCTCCATTTTGATTCATTGAAGAGAACTGAGACTCATGAGTTCAAAGTGTCAATTGCTCACATAACAAATTGCCTAAGGCTTGAAAATTAAAGCATAATGTAGATATTTGGAAATTAGAAGAAAGGAAGGAAGCAAAAGGGAAAAAAGAAAAGAAGAAAGCAAATTGGAAAAAGAAAGGAGAATCAATAATAAAATAGCTATATCAATTGGATCAAAGTTTATAAGGCTATATAATAAACTCGATAATATAGTTTCTATTTAAAGTTTTAAGACATATAATTGCAAAATTACTCAGAAGACTAAAACCCAATTTTTAAAGCAAAATTGGTTTTAAGGAAAAATTGGTTTTAAGGAAAAATTGGTTTTTAAGTCCTAGAATGGAGAACTATGATAAAAACCAAATTTTTTAAGGAACGGTCCCATAATGGAGAACTGTAATAACAAACCAAATCGTTGTGATAAATCTATCAAGATATTAGACAAAAAGTGAGAAAATTTTTGAAAAAGAAAATTATAGATGAAAGAGAAGAGACCAATTCTGTAAGCAATAAAGTCCATTTCTAGAGAGAGCATTCTCTCTGCTAAGAAAGCCATTTTAAGTGAGAATTTTTTTTGAAAAACAAACTCGTAGATGAAAGAGAAGAGACCAATTCGAAAGCAATGAAATCCATTTCTAGAGAGAGTGTGTTCTCTCTGCTAAAAATCCATTTTTCCAACAACGTATATAATAGTGTTCATCAAAATATAAGACCACAATAACATAATTTATCAAGATATTCAAAAGGAAAAATAAAGAGAACTGGCTGGTTTTATAAGCAAGACCATTTCCAGGATCTATTAGTAAGAACACATCAAAAGACATATCAAATTAAATGAAAAATTAAAGTACAGTACATAACTTCGTTTATACTCAGCCTACCGAGCATATGTATCAACTCGATGTGAACCAAAAATAAAAGGCTAACAATTAGCAAACTTTTCCATAATTTTGTAATATGTTTCTACAACATCGCCATACCCAATCATAGTTTCAAATTAGACCTAACAATCGCTTGTTTATGTAAGCCATTCTACCAAACCCACAATCTTGTATTACAGTTAAATATTGTAGATATATTATAATAAATCACAAGAAAATCCTAACATCTTCAGTACATAACAACTTACCGTTTCATTAACCTAGCAAAACTCAGTGAGAAATAAACAATCCCTTGCCGACATGAAATGAGACATGCAAAAATGACCATTTAAAAAGCATAATCCTGCTTCTGTGATTAATGACACGAAATTATATTATGGATTATAAATATTTTTATCAACAGAAGGCAATTTGCTAGACTACAAATTAGAAGTAATAATATAATATAACAATACAACAGGGTTTTTCTGATATTTAGTCTATTACATTAACATATTTTGAAGTGGAAGAGAAAGAACAGAAACGCTAATATATCAAATTTCCTTCGAAATTCCAAATTGAAGTTATTAATCTCTCGTTTCCTTTCAAAGATTTAAATTTTGGTTAAGGAACATTTTCAAATACAAAATCTAAAATTAACTCCTTATAACTAACCAAACTAACCTTAAAAGTATGTGAAATTCGCAATCCTCATCAATACACCACCAAATTTGACAAATTCAAACTCCAAACAAACAATCAAGGATCGAAAATTTAAGCAAACGGCAAACCTGGTCTGAGAATATGGAGTTCAAAACAGTCAGCAATCCAGATTCGAGATACAACTACAAAAAAAAAAGTTTCCAAAAAATCAATAACAAATAGATATTTCATCATAGATTCAAAAGTAAGAATATTATCAAGATGAAAATAAAGAACAAACCTGATTTGAAGTCTATCAGAGAAGCTTTCCAGATATCTAATAAAACTTTTAACTATCAAATGATATTTATTACAAACTCATAAATAAAATGCATCGAGGAATTAACCCATAGAAATAATCATACCACCAAATGATAAATTAATTTACCTCTCATATTTATTATCTGCATGGAGAATAGGGTAGTTTCACTGTTGTTTTAATTGGCGGTGATAGGATTCATCTAGAGAAAAGAATGAGTAGATGAAGATAGGGACTAAAGACATTGAAGCCAAAGAGGCAGGGAAGACGCGCGAATGAGGGAAGTGTAGGGATGTGGAAAGCGGCTTCGTGATCATCAGAGTGAAAAAGATGGTGGAGGAGAAGGGGGGAAGTGAGGGGAAGCTTTGATGAAGATGAGAGAGTGAGTTTTAGAGGTTTGGGGAAAGATGAGGCCTCGGGCTGAGATTCCGATGTGGTGGAGAGATGAAATGAGGCAGGTTGTGGTTTTAATGAGGGTGGGGGAGATGAAGAGGCGTCGGGCTGAGATTCCTAGGTGGTGGAGAGATATTAGTGTGAGAATGACCAGGGTGAGAAAACAAAAGGATTTAGAAATTAATTAATATTGAAAAATTAAAAAGCTAAAATTTTAAGAAGCTGCCACGTTGCAGAAAAAATTGCATCAGGCTTTTACTTTATTACTATAGTATAGATACTTGGTGTTTGACAACCAAAAATAAATAGAAAGTAAAGAAACGTTAAAAGTTTGTATGATAATAGACAAGTGAATAAGAAGTGTTTTTCCATTTTTATTTTATTATTTGTATCAATTGAAAAGCCGAAAATGCGACCTCAACAACTTTTAACCTTTCGCTTTCTTCAAATTTTTGAGAAATTGAATAAAAAGTAAATGAGAAAAATAAATTTTCACACTTCTTAGGCTTTTATATATCTATTTTTCAATGTTTACGACAACAAAACATCGCCAAAAAAAAAAGTGAACATGTCTCATCAAGTATCATCTTTTAACTTTACATATTTTCACTTTTATTATCCAAATAAGATCCGCCAACAGAAAGACCTAAGAAAGAGTCTTTCAATATTTCAACTGTTAACATGGAAAAGGAAAAGAAATTTTCCCTTTCTAATCGATTTTCAATGATCCAACAAAAAGACTTACAAAATAAAATTGCTTTCCAACATTCAATCAAATTAATTACATCATCTTGTTTCAAGCGAAAACACACACACTACATCATTCTTACCATCACATGATTACAATTGCAGTTTTTGCCATCACATCCTTACAATTGCAACATCTTATTAATTGCACATATAGAGACATACTAACCATCTTTCTTTGAAACTTATTATCCACTTAGTTTGACTTTGACAGATAGACTTCTTGAATGAAATTTCTTTTTGACTCTTCGACGGGAGTCAAAACGGTCATATAATAATGCAGTTGACCCTTAATTTTAAACAATCCTAATCAAGGATTAGGTTGCCGCTCATTCACAGCATTATAAACCACGGTTCCCGCCCTTTTGGCCGGCGCCTCACTCCGATGAACTCCCCAGTCCTTCTGATGCTCGCACGGCATATAAGTCAAGAGCGGACAGAACTTGGGCCTGGATAAAAACCTAGCGCACTCCCAAGCCGGCCTCTGATCCTTCAACCCCTCAACGCAGTTCTTCCTCAAGTCCAGAACCCCGCTCTTGACCAAACCCCAGCAGGTCTCCCCGATCGAGGTGAAGTAGTTCCCCGACAGCGACAGGTTCGTCAGCTTCCCGCAGTTGGCGAGGTTGCAGACCACGTCGGGCACCCTCCCGTAGAGCAGGTTTCCCGCCAAGTTCAGGTCCTCGACCTTCTTGAGGCACCCGAAAGACCAGGGTATGGGGCCGGTGATTCTGTTGTTGCCGGCGTCGAAGACCGTGGCGATCTGCAGGCGGCCGATTTCGTAAGGGAGGCAGCCGGAGAGGTTGTTGTTGAGGAAGAGGACCTCGATGAGGGTCTTGGACGCCTTGCCTATCGAGGCGGGAATGGGGCCGGTGAAGCCGTTGTTCGCGAGGGTCAGGTACCCGACGGTCGAGTCCCCGATGTTAGCGGGGAGGGGCTGGGAGAGGCGGTTGTTGTTCAGGAAGAAGTAGTCGAGCAGGGGGAGGGTGAAGATGCCGCCGGGGACGCAGCCCGAGAAGGAGTTGAAGCGGATGTCGAGGAACGAGAGGTTGTTTAGGGGGAGGAGGTTGTTGGGGAACGGGCCGGAGAGGCGGTTGTTGCTGAAGTCGAGCTCGTAGAGGTATCGGAGTTTGGTGAGGTCGGGGACCGTGGCGCTGAAGTTGTTGGAGTTGGCGTGGAAGATAGCGAGGTCGGGGAGCCCGTCGATGAAGCCGGAGAGGGAGGGGGCGGCGATCCGGAAGCCGTTGAAGTCGACGGAGGCGATGGTCGGGGTGTTGTTGAGGGCCGGCGGGGTCTCGCAGTAGAAACCGGTGTACTCGCACGGGCGGAACCCGTTCCAGTTGGCGGTTTTGTTCAGCGGGTCGCACGTGATGGTCCTTTTGAATTTTTGAATGACGAAGTAGGCGCGGTATTGGAGGATGTTCGGGAAATCGGACGGTTGCGGTCCTGATTCCGAACCGCCTCCGCCGATACCGATACCGATACCGAGGTCGAGGCCGGCGCATTCTCGAATTGCAATTTGTAGAGACAAAAGTGAGCAAAAGAGGAGGAGCAATGAGTTGTTGTCCATTGGTTCTTCCTCTTGAATTTTCAGCAGATTTGGGGAGTGCAAAGTGTAGTGAGGGAGGAGAGGAGAATATGTGTGTATATATATATACATGTGTGGGGGATTAGGACTCTCGATCACTATTTTCATTAGGATGATGTTTAAAAGGTTATGATTTAACTAAATTCTTATTATACTATAAATAAACGTCACGAATTGTGTTTGACTTTTTACTCTTATTCAAGATAAATTTAACTATTCATTAAGTCATATAAAAGTGGTGTTGGCCAAAGGTCACCATAGACAACGAAAAGGAAAATAAATGAGAGAGGAATGAAATTGTCATCTAGTATTTGAGAGGGGAATATTAGTGGGGGTCTAGTTCTATGTGGCCATATCAGTTGGAGAGTAGTGCTTGTAATTTTTGATAAGAACACAAACATTAATAATTGAGGGACTTCAATTGTGGACGAGATGCAGAGCTACATAATTGTTTTAAGGATACGGGATTGAAAAGTCTTGATAGCTGCGTTAGAGGTCCATAAATTATTTGCCACTAATTAGCTTACTTTATCTAAACAAAGCATGCCCTTCAAATCTTCAAACAAATAATTTTGTCGGCGCATTATAGGATTTAATTCAGACTCAATTAGAATGAGCCAAATAAGTTGGAGTCGAGTCTCCGTCACAAACAACTTTATGTCCACCAAAAGGTTCTCAAATTGGGGTTTTTGGCCAAATGTTTAGATGCATTCTTTTTGCCACTTAAAAAGGTTCCTCATGTTCCCATAATCTCATTGGCAATTTATGATACTCATCAACCCACTCAAGTCTCATGTGTGAGTGTGGGGTTAAAGGCGATTATATCTCCCACTTTTCCTATGTTTGGCTACTTCTTCCCGACCAAATTACTGGATTAGGTACAAAAATACTGTAATCATTACGGCTGAATTGTGATTTGATGGTGTCATCAGAGGAATTGGCTCAAATTTTATGATAAAAATACCAAGCTCAAACCTGCAGAATGTGTTAAAATATTGAACTGTAATCCTCAACTTTTACTATAATTTAAGAATTCTAATGTAGTGAGAGAGATTGTGAAAATGACGCGGACAAAATTTGAATCTTGAAACTCTTGCACAATTGAGATAATTGGAATAATTTAAGTTCTTTCAGCAATGTTCATCATGCAATTGTTTGCAATAGAAAAATGTATCGTAGGAACTCACTGCATCAGAGATAAAGAAGAAGTTACAAATGAACATTATGATTTATTGATAAACCGAATGGTATTGCTAAGTTTTAATCAAAAGAGAGCTTGGAACAAATAGTTTTATTTTGATAAATGTGCCAACGTGGAATAATTACGGAGAATGCTACAAACGGGTGGCATTTTCAAACAAAAGAAAAGAAAATTTCAGATGTTTAAAAGGTTATGATTTAACTAAATTCTTATTATACTATAAATAAACGTCACGAATTGTGTTTGACTTTTACTCTTATTCAAGATAAATTTAACTATTCATTAAGTCATATAAAAGTGGTGTTGGCCAAAGGTCACCATAGACAACGAAAAGGAAAATAAATGAGAGAGGAATGAAATTGTCATCTAGTATTTGAGAGGGGAATATTAGTGGGGGTCTAGTTCTATGTGGCCATATCAGTTGGAGAGTAGTGCTTGTAATTTTTGATAAGAACACAAACATTAATAATTGAGGGACTTCAATTGTGGACGAGATGCAGAGCTACATAATTGTTTTAAGGATACGGGATTGAAAAGTCTTGATAGCTGCGTTAGAGGTCCATAAATTATTTGCCACTAATTAGCTTACTTTATCTAAACAAAGCATGCCCTTCAAATCTTCAAACAAATAATTTTGTCGGCGCATTATAGGATTTAATTCAGACTCAATTAGAATGAGCCAAATAAGTTGGAGTCGAGTCTCCGTCACAAACAACTTTATGTCCACCAAAAGGTTCTCAAATTGGGGTTTTTGGCCAAATGTTTAGATGCATTCTTTTTGCCACTTAAAAAGGTTCCTCATGTTCCCATAATCTCATTGGCAATTTATGATACTCATCAACCCACTCAAGTCTCATGTGTGAGTGTGGGGTTAAAGGCGATTATATCTCCCACTTTTCCTATGTTTGGCTACTTCTTCCCGACCAAATTACTGGATTAGGTACAAAAATACTGTAATCATTACGGCTGAATTGTGATTTGATGGTGTCATCAGAGGAATTGGCTCAAATTTTATGATAAAAATACCAAGCTCAAACCTGCAGAATGTGTTAAAATATTGAACTGTAATCCTCAACTTTTACTATAATTTAAGAATTCTAATGTAGTGAGAGATTGTGAAAATGACGCGGACAAAATTTGAATCTTGAAACTCTTGCACAATTGAGATAATTGGAATAATTTAAGTTCTTTCAGCAATGTTCATCATGCAATTGTTTGCAATAGAAAAATGTATCGTAGGAACTCACTGCATCAGAGATAAAGAAGAAGTTACAAATGAACATTATGATTTATTGATAAACCGAATGGTATTGCTAAGTTTTTAATCAAAAGAGAGCTTGGAACAAATAGTTTTATTTTGATAAATGTGCCAACGTGGAATAATTACGGAGAATGCTACAAACGGGTGGCATTTTCAAACAAAAGAAAAGAAAATTTCAGATGTGAAAAATTATGGATAAATTATGTGAAATTCCTCAAAATTTTTGAGGCAAAAATCAAGGAGTAAAATTAGTTTGCCTGTAGAAGAAATCAGAATGTTACTAGAAAATTTGTAATGGATTGTGAGTAATTATAGTTTATGGATGAAGCTTCATATAGGAAAAGGAAAAGTTGAGAGAGAGAGAGAGAGAGAGAGGGGAGGAGGGGGACCTTGACCGTCTCTAGGAGTGTGCATACAAACTTTAAATCACTGTCCTGTGTTGGTTTTATTAAAAGGGAAAATTGTGTCCAGGCCCCAAAATCCTCGCCATGTGAGCAGAGAGAGAAAGATAGCACGAAGTTACTATCCTACCCTCCGCGTGGCCAGAACTTCGATGTAGCCTCCCCTTCCACTCAAGTACTCTCTCTCCTCTTGGCCTTCAATTCAGCGACCAGGAAAATCCCAAACATCTCTAATTTCGATCTAGGGTTTTCGCTCACGGAAAATGTCGTCGAAGGAAGCCTCGGTTAACGATTTGAAGTCGAAATTCATGGCGATGAAGGAGAAAGATGAAGCGAAATCACGAAGGCGTCACCATGCGTCTTGAATCATCACGGGAAAGACGAGGAAGCGTCGAAGACCACATTGGTAATGCAAAGGGCGAACCACGAGGTCGGTAAAGAGAAGACAAGAAGGGATGATTCCAACCCCAAAAGAAGTAAGTGCTAGGAAAAATCTAATTAAAGAACTTAACCCATTTGGATGTTATCCAAACCGAGTTTCATGTTAATTCTAATCCTATACGAGAGTTAACCGATTTGTGTTTCATGTTAAGTCTAATTTAATTAAGTAAAGAAGTTCATGTTAAGTCAAACCTAAATCGTGTTAAGTCTAATTTCAGTTCATGTCAAATCTAATGTCTTCTCATGTTAAGTCTATTTTTCATGTTAATTCCAATTTTGTTTGTGTTAAGTCTAATTGGTTTCATGTTAGGTCTAATTGGTTTCATGTTAAGTCTAAACTAGGTTCATGTTAAGTCTAATTTCGTGTCATGGCTAGTCTAATGTCTTTTCATGGTAAGTCTATTTTTCATGTTAATTCCAACTTTATTCGTGTTAAGTCTAATTTAGTTCGTGTTAAGTCCAATTTGATTCATGTTAAGTCTAAGTTAAGTTCATGTTAAGTCTAATTAAACGCTTACATTTGAATTTATTTTCGTGAAAATAGTTTGTGAGGCTTTGGAGATATTAGGCCAACCGTTATTGGGGCTTATTGTGATTTTATGAATCGGCTTGGCCCAAAGATTCGCCAATGGCACAGGATGCCTATTGTGGATCCACATTTGAGCACTATATACAATTTGGTGCTCCACTTGATCGTAAAACACTTGAGCACGTATTGAGTTTTTACGTGGTCGATAAACGAACATTTTCTATCCACGATGCATATTCGGGAAAAGAAAGTTATTAATTTTGGCGTGGATTGGGTCCGTAATCATACTTTATTTTCAATTTACGGTGAGATTATTTTGAAGAATAGGGACTCAAGTGCGAGAATGTGGGTGCAATATTTTTCTAAACTTTTAAAGATGACAAGGGCGAAAAAAGAAAAGCCGACATTAGCATGAGAAGATATATTGAAGATCTGCTAGAAAGTCTGGAATCAACGAAGAGAAGGATATCCAAGACTTTGTTCTCCGCAAATTCTTTATCGCTCGATGATATGGTGCCCGAAGCGGGGATGGTTTCCCTAGAATAGTCTTGAAGTATCCGGATAGCATTGAGAGGGTGAACAAAGTCGCATGGGGTGACTTCATTTATAAAGAAATTATTAGAGGCATAAATGTTGCTCGAAGGTTTGAAGAAGCCGGGGTTACATATATCCACGGATGCATGCCATCGATACCGTAAGTTCCATGTTAAGTCTATTTAATTTTCTACTAAGCGTACATTGCTTCTTGTGAAGTGTTAGGCCTTTCATGTTAAGTCTAATTTGATTCATGTTAAGTCTAATTTAGTTCATGTTAATCCTAATTACTTTCATGTTAAGTCTAGTTATTTTAATGTTTTAAGGTTAATGGTGAATATGATCGATCATAGTTGGAATGGTGAATGTATTACTTACGACTTTGGTACTATGAGATGACCTAAGATAAGGAGATATGCCACCAAAGGATGATGCCTACTCTAATGACAAATTGGGTCTCACGGGGAAAAGCTGGCTCTTTTAGGAAGGGGACAATTAAAGCAAAGGCAAAAGCGGCTTCAATAATGCATCTAGAGAAGCCTATTGTGGAAGTTGGGCCATCTCTCCCAAACCCCCCCGCGAGGAAAGATTTCAAGCCCAAGCGCCGATTAAGATTAAAGGCGAAGAATGATGGAGCAGAGAAGAATGACTCCATAGGCCATGTAAGTTTTCTGTTAAGTCTTATTTCATGTTAAGTCTAATTTTCATTTCATGTTAAGTATAATTTTCAGTTCATGTTAAGTCGAATTTTCATGTTAAGTCTAAATTTCAGTTCATGTTAATTCTATTTTTCGTGTTAAGCCTATTCCAGTTCATGTTAAGTCTAATTTCACCATGTTAAGTCTAATTTTCAGTTCATGTTAAGTCTATTTTTCCATTTCATGTTAAGTCTAAATTCTAGTTCATGTTAAGTCTAATTGATGTTCATGTTAAGTCTATTTTTCGTGTTAAGCCTATTCCAGTTCATGTTAAGTCTAATTTCAGTTCATGTTAAGTCTAATTTTCATTTCATGTTAAGTCTATTTTTCGTTAAGCCTATTCCATTTCATGTTAAGTCTAATTTCAGTTCATGTTAAGTCTAATTTTCGGTTCATGTTAAGTCTATTTTTCATGTTAAGTCTATTTTTCGTTAAGCTATTCCATTTCATGTTAAGTCTAAATTCCGGTTTATGTTAAGTCTAATTTTCATTTCATGTTAAGTCGAATTTTCATGTTAAGTCTAAATTTCAGTTCATGTTAAGTTTAAATTTTAGTTAAGTCCAATTTTAATACTTGTTAATCCTACTTTCAGTTCCTGTCAAGCGTAAAGAGGTCGAGAAAGCCGAAAATTGAGGAAGCCAAGAAGAACTCAATAGGCTATGTAAGTTTAATTTCTAGTTCATGTTAAGTCTAATTTCCCGCTCATGTTATGTATTTCAAGTTAAATCTAATAGTAATTTCTATTAATCTCTTAAAATCTCAGATCATTGCAAAGCATCCGACGATGCTTTTGAAAAGGAAGAGGAGGTGGAGGCTCGCCATTGAGAAACAACTGATGTTTTGGAGAAATTCTGCTAAATTTTGCAGACGATTACTCAGTGCGACAAAACGCAGGAAGAGTACATATTGTCAAGTATTTATGGTTGAGATTAGAAGACTCAACGGAATATTGGAATCTTTGGGAAGAAGTGGTGATGTTATAGACCGGAGGTGTCAAGGAAAGAGTTAAGAAGAATTTACCAAAATAAGTAAGTTGCACCACGGGTAGATGAAGAGGAACACCATTCTCCGGCAAGCATTGTACAGGATTCTGAGAAGGGAGAGGATGAAGATGACCTTGCGGATGAAGATTCCATGAAGAATAAGGTTGAGGAAGACCCCATGAGGGAAAAAGTCAAGAGGAACCACTATGAAGGAAAAGTTGATGATGAAGTCCCCAATGAGGAGGAAACCGAATGAAGCCGAGGAGGAAGAGGAAGATCAATTTGAAGAAAGAGCAAGTGTTGTAGATTATTTTGGCGATGCTAAGGAAATTGTGCATAAAGGAATCGAGGAGAAGATTGAGAATAAGATTGAGGAGGCTATTGTAGATAAAGATGTAGAGGAAACTCAGAATAAAGGAGTAGAGGAGAAAATTGAGGAAAAATTGAGGAGGATATCCTAAATAAAGATGGAGAGGAAACTCAGAATAAAGGAGTAGAGGAGAAAATGAGGAAAATATTGAGGAGGAAATTATAAATAAAGATGTGATTAAGGTGTTGATGACATTGTGGAGGTTCTAGCGAGTGCTATGCAAAAGAAAGGAAAGAAGGTTGTCACAAAGAAGGCTCTGCCCATGAAAATTAGGGCACCAAGCAGAAGAGCTACGAAGAGATCGCAGCACGTTAGGACCCCTTACACAGAGGGAAAGAAGAAGCAAGAAAAATCTGTAATTGAAGAGGTAGTGATTGTCCCTGATCTTAAGAGCCCACCCATCAAAGATTACTTCAACAATCAAGATATCAAGTGGGATGTGTTGAAGATGAACTTAATGACGGAGGATGAGGAATCTCTGTTGAAAGAGTTAAATGCAGGGATTCCAGATCCTTCAGGGTTTAGCGTACGCATTCTTGATAGCGCAGGGACATTCTTGCACAATTTTAGGATACCACCTTGGATATCCTCCAGACTCAACCCAACAGAGAATAAATTTCTAACACATTTTTGCTCTCTAAGGTGTCATAAGTAAGTTTCCATTAATTAATTAATTTTTGTTTTTGGAATATATGTTAACTCAATATATGTGCGTGTGTATGTTTTCTGGTAAATGATAATTCCCACTTTTTCAGGAGGTATGATGTTATCGAACAAATTAACAAAGAGCATGAACGCATATGAGCCGCTATACTTGCTTCGTGGTGGTCGGCTTGACGACAAAGTAAGATTCTAAATTTCTAAATTGAATGAGCCTTATTTATAATGAATGCTAATTTCCGTGTTCATTACTGGATGGAAGAAGCGGTGTTAGATAGGCTTCAAAGAAGAAGCCTATGACAAAAATATGGCACGGTGTCGGTGTTCTTTTGTGTAAGTATTTCAGTTCTGTTAATTCTAATTGAAGTTCATGTTAAGTCTAATTCCATATCATGTTAAGTCTAATTCCATATCATGTTAAGTCTAATTTTCATGTTAAGCCTATTCCCATCTCATGTGAATTCTATTTTTCAGATCATGTTAAGTCTACTTTTCTTGTTAATTCTATTTCCATATCATGTTAAGTCTAATTCCATATCATGTTAAGCCAAATTTTCATGTTAAGTCTATTGCCGGTTCATGTTAAGTCTAATTTTCAGTTCATGTTAAGTCTAATTTTCAGTTCATGTTAGCCCCAAATTTCATGTTAAGCCTATTTCCAGCTCATGTTAATTCTAATTTTCACGTTATCTCTAATTTCATTTCATGTTAAGTCTAATTCATGTTAACTCATTTTACTTGGATTACAGCATTCACTCTACGCCGATCGCCCTGAATTTTACATGATGTTTATAAATTATCTTGAAAAATATCTGACCCTCGCATCGGCGTCTATTGATTCCTTTGGTCGTGGACGATCACGGCATCTAGTTGAAGTCCTTTTGAACGAGGATGAAAGGGTCGTGAGACATTATAGTTCGGCTCCCCACGACCGTATAAGGCTCTGTAAATAAAATCATAACATATTTTGACTCTTGGGCAAATGATTTTAAGATTGTAGATGTATGTAGAAAATTCGATATGAAGCCATCAAATGCTAAGAACAAGTTGGGAGGTTAGTATCATGCTTAAATACATGATAAATTCTCTAAAGGAATAACGTAAACACTAAACTAAATTTATATACTCACGTTGCAGCTATGGCGTGGTGTATTCGTTTACCATTATATTTGGGCAATAATTGATGGTCGCCGACAATCCGTGACTCTCGAAGGTGAGCCACCGACGTTATGCGGCTAGACTTGCCGCAGAATTACTAATAGAAGGACGGGAAAAAGAGAGAAAAAGGAACACTACGAAGATGACACGAGTTTATGAATATATATGTATATAATTACGGTTTGGTATAATCGTAGAAGAGATTGTTCAGTTCACATACAATTGTAGAATTAACATGATGTGTATAGAATTAACATGATGTGTAATAGAAATAACATGAAGTGTATTTGAATTAACGTGATGTGTAATAGAATTAACATGAAGTGAAATAGAATTAACATGATGTATATTTGAATTAACATGATGTGTAATAGAATTAACATGAAATGAAATAGAATTAACATGATGTGTAATAGAATTAACATGATGTGTTATAGAATTAACATGAACTAAAATTGAATTAACATGAAATAAAATAGAATTAACATGCAATGGAATAGAATTAACATGTAGTTGTATAGAATTAACATGAAATGAAATAGAATTAACATGAAGTGAAATAGAATTAACATGAAGTGAATTAGACTTAACATGAAGCGAAATAGAATTAACATGAAGTGAAATAGAATTAACATGAACTAAAATTGAATTAACATGAACTAAAATTGAATTAACATGAACTAAAATTGAATTAACATGATGTATATTTGAATTAACATGATGTATATTTGAATTAACATGAAGTGAATTAGACTTAACATGAAGCGAAATAGAATTAACATGTGTAATAGAATTAACATGATGTATATTTGAATTAACATGATGTATATTTGAATTAACATGATGTGTATAGAATTAACATGATGTGTTATAGAATTAACATGATGTATATTTGAATTAACATGAACTAAAATTGAATTAACATGAACTAAAATTGAATTAACATGAAGTGAATTAGACTTAACATGAAGCGAAATAGAATTAACATGAACTAAAATTGAATTAACATGATGTGTTATAGAATTAACATGAACTAAAATTGAATTAACATGATGTATATTTGAATTAACATGAACTAAAATTGAATTAACATGAAGTGAATTAGACTTAACATGAAGCGAAATAGAATTAACATGAAGTGTATTTGAATTAACATGATGTGTTATAGAATTAACATGTGTAATAGAATTAACATGCAATGGAATAGAATTAACATGAAGTGAAATAGAATTAACATGAACTAAAATTGAATTAACATGATGTGTATAGAATTAACATGAAGTGAATTAGACTTAACATGAAGCGAAATAGAATTAACATGTGTAATAGAATTAACATGTGTAATAGAATTAACATGAAATGAAATAGAATTAACATGAACTAAAATTGAATTAACATGATGTGTAATAGAATTAACATGTGTAATAGAATTAACATGTGTAATAGAAATAACATGAAGTGTATTTGAATTAACATGAAATAAAATAGAATTAACATCTTTGTGTAATAGAAATAACATGAAGTGTATTTGAATTAACATGATGTGTTATAGAATTAACATGAAGTGTATTTGAATTAACATGAAATAAAATAGAATTAACATGTAGTTGTATAGAATTAACATGAACTAAAATTGAATTAACATGAAATAAAATAGAATTAACATGTGTAATAGAATTAACATGATGTGTATAGAATTAACATGATGTGTTATAGAATTAACATGAACTAAAATTGAATTAACATGAAGTGTATTTGAATTAACATGAACTAAAATTGAATTAACATGATGTATATTTGAATTAACATGAAGTGAATTAGACTTAACATGAAGCGAAATAGAATTAACATGAACTAAAATTGACTTAACATGAAGCGAAATAGAATTAACATGAAGTGAATTAGACTTAACATGAAGCGAAATAGAATTAACATGAAGTGAATTAGACTTAACATGAAGCAAAATAGAATTAACATGAAGTGAATTAGACTTAACATGAAATGAAATAGAATTAACATGAACTAAAATTGAATTAACATGAACTAAAATTGAATTAACATGATGTGTTATAGAATTAACATGCAAAGAAATAGAATTAACATGAACTAAAATTGAATTAACATGAACTAAAATTGAATTAACATGATGTGTATAGAATTAACATGCAAAGAAATAGAATTAACATGAAATAAAATAGAATTAACATGTGTAATAGAATTAACATGATGTATATTTGAATTAACATGATGTGTTATAGAATTAACATGCAATGGAATAGAATTAACATGAAGTGTATTTGAATTAACGTGATGTGTAATAGAATTAACATGAACTAAAATTGAATTAACATGATGTGTATAGAATTAACATGTGTAATAGAATTAACATGTAGTTGTATAGAATTAACATGATGTGTAATAGAATTAACATGATGTGTATAGAATTAACATGCAAAGAAATAGAATTAACATGATGTGTTATAGAATTAACATGAAGTGAGATTGATTTAACATGCGGTTGAATAGAATTAACATGAAATGAAATAGAATTAACATGTGTAATAGAATTAACATGATGTGTTATAGAATTAACATGATGTGTATAGAATTAACATGTGTAATAGAAATAACATGAAGTGTATTTGAATTAACGTGATGTGTAATAGAATTAACATGTGTAATAGAATTAACATGTGTAATAGAATTAACATGATGTGTATAGAATTAACATGTAGTTGTATAGAATTAACATGAACTAAAATTGAATTAACATGATGTGTATAGAATTAACATGCAATGGAATAGAATTAACATGATGTGTATAGAATTAACATGAAGTGAAATAGAATTAACATGCAATGGAATAGAATTAACATGCAAAGAAATAGAATTAACATGAAGTGAGATTGATTTAACATGCGGTTGAATAGAATTAACATGTGTAATAGAATTAACATGATGTATATTTGAATTAACATGATGTGTTATAGAATTAACATGTGTAATAGAATTAACATGATGTGTTATAGAATTAACATGATGTATATTTGAATTAACATGAAGTGAATTAGACTTAACATGAAATGAAATAGAATTAACATGTGTAATAGAATTAACATGTGTAATAGAATTAACATGAAGTGAAATAGAATTAACATGCAAAGAAATAGAATTAACATGCAATGGAATAGAATTAACATGAATTAAAATAGATTTAACATGGAGTAGAATAGAGTTAACATGAAGTGGAGTAGAATTAACATGATGTGTATAGAATTAACATGATGTGTAATAGAAATAACATGAAGTGTAATAGCATTAACATGCAATGGAATAGAATTAACATGAAGTGAGATTGATTTAACATGCGGTTGAATAGAATTAACATGTAGTGAAATAGAATTAACATGAAGTGAAATAGAATTAACAAGCACGTAAATAGAATTAACATGAAGTGTATTTGAATTAACATGATGTGTATAGAATTAACATGATGTATATTTGAATTAACATGAACTAAAATTGAATTAACATGAAGTGAATTAGACTTAACATGAAGCGAAATAGAATTAACATGAACTAAAATTGAATTAACATGATGTGTTATAGAATTAACATGTAGTTGTATAGAATTAACATGATGTATATTTGAATTAACATGATGTATATTTGAATTAACATGATGTGTAATAGAATTAACATGAAGTGAGATTGATTTAACATGCGGTTGAATAGAATTAACAAGCACGTAAATAGAATTAACATGAACTAAAATTGAATTAACATGATGTGTATAGAATTAACATGATGTGTATAGAATTAACATGAAATAAAATAGAATTAACATGTAGTTGTATAGAATTAACATGATGTGTATAGAATTAACAAGCACGTAAATAGAATTAACATGAAGTGGAGTAGAATTAACATGATGTGTATAGAATTAACAAGCACGTAAATAGAATTAACATGATGTGTATAGAATTAACATGAACTAAAATTGAATTAACATGAAATGAAATAGAATTAACATGAAATAAATTAGACTTAACATGAAATAAATTAGACTTAACATGAAGCAAAATAGAATTAACATGCAAAGAAATAGAATTAACATGCAAAGAAATAGAATTAACATGAACTAAAATTGAATTAACATGAACTAAAATTGAATTAACATGATGTATATTTGAATTAACATGAAGTGTAATAGCATTAACATGCAATGGAATAGAATTAACATGTAGTGAAATAGAATTAACAAGCACGTAAATAGAATTAACATGATGTGTATAGAATTAACATGAAGTGGAGTAGAATTAACATGAACTAAAATTGAATTAACATGATGTGTATAGAATTAACATGCAAAGAAATAGAATTAACATGTAGTTGTATAGAATTAACAAGCACGTAAATAGAATTAACATGATGTGTTATAGAATTAACAAGCACGTAAATAGAATTAACATGAACTAAAATTGAATTAACATGAACTAAAATTGAATTAACATGAATTAAAATAGATTTAACATGGAGTAGAATAGAGTTAACATGAAGTGAATTAGACTTAACATGAACTAAAATTGAATTAACATGATGTGTTATAGAATTAACATGCAAAGAAATAGAATTAACATGCAAAGAAATAGAATTAACATGAAATGAAATAGAATTAACATGAAATGAAATAGAATTAACATGTAGTGAAATAGAATTAACATGAAGTGTAATAGCATTAACATGCAATGGAATAGAATTAACATGAAGTGTATTTGAATTAACATGAAGTGTAATAGCATTAACATGCAATGGAATAGAATTAACATGAAGTAAGATTGAATTAACATGCGGTTGAATAGAATTAACAAGCAATGAAATAGAATTAACATGAAGTGAGATTGAATTAACATGCGGTGAAATAGAATTAACAAGCAATGAAATAGAATTAACATGCGGTGTAATGGAATAGAATTAACATGCAAGGAATAGAATTAACAAGCAATGAAATAGAATTAACATGCGGTGAAATAGAATTAACATGATGTGTAATAGAATTAACATGCGGTTGAATAGAATTAACATGCGGTTGAATAGAATTAACAAGCAATGAAATAGAATTAACATGAAGTAAGATTGAATTAACATGAAGTGAATTAGACTTAACATGAAGCAAAATAGAATTAACAAGCACGTAAATAGAATTAACATGAAGTGAGATTGAATTAACATGAAGTTCAATAGCATTAACATGCAATGGAATAGAATTAACAAGCACGTAAATAGAATTAACATGAAGTTCAATAGCATTAACATGCAATGGAATAGAATTAACATGCGGTTGAATAGAATTAACATGCGGTTGAATAGAATTAACATGCGGTTGAATAGAATTAACATGAAGTGGAGTAGAATTAACATGAAGTAAGATTGAATTAACATGAAGTGGAGTAGAATTAACATGAAGTGAGATTGAATTAACATGAAGTAAGATTGAATTAACATGAAGTGTAATAGCATTAACATGCAATGGAATAGAATTAACATGAAGTGGAGTAGAATTAACATGCAAAGAAATAGAATTAACATGCAATGGAATAGAATTAACATGAAGTGAATTAGACTTAACATGAAGCGAAATAGAATTAACATGAAGTTCAATAGCATTAACATGCAATGGAATAGAATTAACATGCGGTTGAATAGAATTAACATGTAGTGAAATAGAATTAACATGAAGTTGAATAGCATTAACATGCAATGGAATAGAATTAACATGCAAAGAAATAGAATTAACATGAAGTTCAATAGCATTAACATGCAATGGAATAGAATTAACAAGCACGTAAATAGAATTAACATGCAAAGAAATAGAATTAACATGAAGTAAGATTGAATTAACATGAAGTAAGATTGAATTAACATGAAGTAAGATTGAATTAACATGAAGTGGAGTAGAATTAACATGAAGTGAATTAGACTTAACATGAAGCGAAATAGAATTAACAAGCAATGAAATAGAATTAACATGAAGTTGAATAGCATTAACATGCAATGGAATAGAATTAACATGATGTGTAATAGAATTAACATGCGGTTGAATAGAATTAACAAGCAATGAAATAGAATTAACATGAAGTGAATTAGACTTAACATGAAGCGAAATAGAATTAACATGAAGTGAATTAGACTTAACATGAAATAAAATAGAATTAACATGAAGTGAATTAGACTTAACATGAAGCAAAATAGAATTAACAAGCAATGAAATAGAATTAACATGAAGTGAATTAGACTTAACATGAAGCGAAATTGAATTAACATGAAATAAATTAGACTTAACATGAAGCGAAATAGAATTAACATGAAGTGAATTAGACTTAACATGAAATAAATTAGACTTAACATGAAGCGAAATAGAATTAACATGAAGTTGAATAGCATTAACATGCAATGGAATAGAATTAACATGATGTGTAATAGAATTAACATGATGTGTAATAGAATTAACAAGCAATGAAATAGAATTAACATGAAATAAATTAGACTTAACATGAACTAAAATTAGACTTAACATGAAATAAATTAGACTTAACATGAAATAAAATTAGACTTAACATGAAATAAATTAGACTTAACATGAAATAAAATTAGACTTAACATGAAATAAATTAGACTTAACATGAACTAAAATTAGACTTAACATGAAATAAATTAGACTTAACATGAAATAAAATAGAATTAACATGCAATGGAATAGAATTAACATGAAGTGAATTAGACTTAACATGAAATAAATTAGACTTAACATGAAATAAAATTAGACTTAACATGAAGCGAAATAGAATTAACACAGTGAGATTGAATTAACATGAAGTGAATTAGACTTAACATGAACTAAAATTAGACTTAACATGAAATAAATTAGACTTAACATGAAATAAATTAGACTTAACATGAAGCGAAATAGAATTAACATGAAATAAATTAGACTTAACATGAAATAAATTAGACTTAACATGAAGCGAAATAGAATTAACACAGTGAGATTGAATTAACATGATGTGTAATAGAATTAACATGCGGTTGAATAGAATTAACATGATGTGTAATAGAATTAACATGATGTGTAATAGAATTAACATGCGGTTGAATAGAATTAACATGAAGTTGAATAGCATTAACATGCAATGGAATAGAATTAACACAGTGAGATTGAATTAACATGAAGTTCAATAGCATTAACATGCAATGGAATAGAATTAACATGCGGTGTAATGGAATAGAATTAACATGCGGTTGAATAGAATTAACACAGTGAGATTGAATTAACATGCGGTTGAATAGAATTAACATGCAAAGAAATAGAATTAACATGAAGTGAGATTGAATTAACATGCGGTTGAATAGAATTAACATGCGGTTGAATAGAATTAACATGAAGTGAGATTGAATTAACATGAAGTAAGATTGAATTAACATGCGGTTGAATAGAATTAACACGAAGTGAGATTGAATTAACATGAAGTTGAATAGCATTAACATGCAATGGAATAGAATTAACATGAAGTGGAGTAGAATTAACATGCGGTGTAATGGAATAGAATTAACATGCGGTGTAATGGAATAGAATTAACATGCAAAGAAATAGAATTAACAAGCACGTAAATAGAATTAACATGAAGTTCAATAGCATTAACATGCAATGGAATAGAATTAACATGAAGTGGAGTAGAATTAACATGAAGTTCAATAGCATTAACATGCAATGGAATAGAATTAACATGAAGTGGAGTAGAATTAACATGCGGTGAAATGGAATTAACATGCAAGGAAATGGAATTAACATGCGGTTGAATAGAATTAACATGCGGTGTAATGGAATAGAATTAACATGAAGTGAATTAGACTTAACATGTAACTCTTTTGACTTAACATGTAACTCTTTTGACTTAACATGTAACTCTTTTGACTTAACATGAAGCGAAATAGAATTAACATGCGGTGTAATGACTTACATTCCATTCATAAAATTAATTTGTATAGGATAGATACTTTACCATCGTAATTGATCATAGGACTCATGAGCATCACCGTATAATTGTTCTTGTGCTCTTTCTTTACCCCACCATACCTTACTATACTCGACCCTTAGCCCAAAAGAACTTAAAAGCTCCTTCTTTACATCAATAGGTATATACGGCCGGTCCTTTAACATGGGTTGTAATTGGGTCGCAATGAATTGTCGGGAGGCCCTACGTTGACCCAAGATTATTGCCATGTCGACCACAAGTGTGATTGTTCACGAACTTTTTATTTCAAGTCTATTTTCATCTTTGGGTGGAGAGGCAAATAACATCCACGGGCAACTTTTGGTTTTCTTAAACCGCAACAAACTCGAATACGCTTTGGTTCATTCTTTTCAAAATCGTACTCAAATTTTTGGCAAACGAATAGTATTGCAAAGCTAATCTTAATTCTTTGGCCCGTCAAATCGTTGCCCCTCCTCGCTTAAAGCATTGTGCCACCAAGCAGAATCCTCTCAGATTGTTTATCATGTCATCAATCATCATAACATTTTCCGCAGAGGATTATCATTGGGAATCCTATCCGAAAGACTAACTGAATCGAAGTAGATGTCGACGGCCGCCCGCAATCTTTATTTTTGTGCTGTAAATGTTTTGAATAGAAACAAATAATCAAAACTAATCATATAATTAGACTTAACATGAAATAAATTAGACTTAACATGAAATAAATTAGACTTAACATGAAATAAATTAGACTTAACATGAAATAAATTAGACTTAACATGAAATAAATTAGACTTAACATGAAATAAATTAGACTTAACATGAAATAAATTAGACTTAACATGAAATAAATTAGACTTAACATGAACTAAAATTAGAGTTAACATCAATTGGAATTAGACTTAACATGAACCGGAGTTAGAGTTACCATGAAAATTAGACTTAACATGAAATAAATTAGACTTAATATCAACTGGAATTTAGATATAACCCGAAAATTAGACTTAACATGAAATAAATTAGACTTAACATGTAACGTCTTTGACTTAACATGTAACGACTTACAGTTAACATGCAATAAATTAGACTTAACATGTAACTCTTTTGACTTAACATGTAACGTCATAAATATTGAACTTACTGGTGTTCTAGATCTTGCTGGTCTTCTAGATCTTGCTCCTCGTCATAGATAATTAAAGAATCCTCTGTTACTTGAGTAGCTTTCACGTGAATCTCTTTTAACCCAACATTGCGGCAATGCTCCATCATAGATGCCAGATCACCTTCGTTCTCAATGGGAAAATTGAGGTTGCCATATGTTGCTTCATCCTTGTATGACAAAGATAAAGACTCATATGGGATTTTTAACCTCTCTGACGCATGAAATTTGATATCCTTCATGGTGGTTACAGAATTAATCTTTAAGAAAACGGCTTTGTCACCTGATGAGACCACGCAGATGATATCCTTCTCAGCCATTATGAAGGGAAGGTAGAAGGAGTAATGGCGAAAGAGTAATGGCGAGAATTTTAGGACAAGAAGAGTTTTCAAGAGCAAAAGCATATAGTTATCGCCATGACGGGCCAAAAGGGAGGAGATTTCTCCACCCCCATCGATCGTCATTAATGGTTGAGTAGATGGAAGTGTCTAGGAAGAAGGAGAAGGGCATTTTGGGTTATCTGACTTCTCAGTATATGGCGACGATGGAGGCCGAACACAAATCGCAAGAACTTGTTTAAATGATCCACACATTCAATAATGGAGGCCGGCCACATGTAGTTCAACTTTTAAACTGGACAATTTTCCTTTATTAAAAGGCATAGTACGGCTACTAGGTAGTGACTTGTGAATAAAGCTTCAAATAGGAAAAAAGAAAAGTAAAAAGAAAAAAAATGAAAATGAAAATGAAAAAAATTGAGAAGAAAGGAGAGGAGACCTTGACTCTGTTGTAGGATAGTGAATACAAACTTTTATCTCACTATCATATTTTGGTTTTATCTGGAGGTCACAGTACGGCAACTAGGACAGTAACACATGCAGATTTGTCCAATGGAAAAGTCTTCTGAGGTCCTAAAGTAACTGACTTTTCCACTTTAGCCAAAGAAAATTAACGATAGGCTCCAATTTGCATGATTGATTGATTCACATTACAAATACAACAAAAACTGATGAGGCTGAGCAATCACTTTGCATCCAGGGCCTAGGTATGATCCTATCATCGTAGCATCATGGGCATTTGTTGTGTCCACTCATGAGCCTGAGAGAGAGTAGAAAGTATCCAATATGTATTTTTTATTTTTTTGGTCTGAGCCATGAGGTGTCCCCACCCTATTGGATTGGAGTTTAATTACCCGAGGGGATTCGAACATGTAACGCCTTTGACTTAACATGAACCTGAGTTAGAGTTACCATGAAAATTAGACTTAACATGTAACTCTTTTGACTTAACATGTAACTCTTTTGACTTAACATGAACTAAAATTAGAGTTAACATCAATTGGAATTAGACTTAACATGAACTAAAATTAGAGTTAACATCAATTGGAATTAGACTTAACATGTAACGCCTTTGACTTAACATGTAACGCCTTTGACTTAACATGTAACGCCTTTGACTTAACATGAAGTAAGATTGAATTAACATGAAGTTCAATAGCATTAACATGCAATGGAATAGAATTAACATGAAGTTGAATAGCATTAACATGCAATAAATTAGACTTAACATGAAGTAAGATTGAATTAACATGAAGTTGAATAGCATTAACATGCAATGGAATAGAATTAACATGAAGTTGAATAGCATTAACATGCAATAAATTAGACTTAACATGAAATAAAATTAGACTTAACATGAACTAAAATTAGAGTTAACATCAATTGGAATTAGACTTAACATGTAACTCTTTTGACTTAACATGAAATAAAATTAGACTTAACATGTAACTCTTTTGACTTAACATGAAATAAAATTAGACTTAACATGTAACTCTTTTGACTTAACATGTAACTCTTTTGACTTAACATGAAGTAAGATTGAATTAACATGAAGTTGAATAGCATTAACATGCAATGGAATAGAATTAACAAGCAATGAAATAGAATTAACATGAACTAAAATTAGACTTAACATGTAACGCCTTTGACTTAACATGAAGTAGAATTACACTTTAACATGAAATAAAATTAGACTTAACATGAAGTAGAATTACACTTTAACATGAAATAAAATTAGACTTAACATGTAACTCTTTTGACTTAACATGTAACGCCTTTGACTTAACATGTAACTCTTTTGACTTAACATGAAATAAAATTAGACTTAACATGTAACTCTTTTGACTTAACATGTAACTCTTTTGACTTAACATGTAACTCTTTTGACTTAACATGAACTAAAATTAGACTTAACATGTAACTCTTTTGACTTAACATGAACTAAAATTAGACTTAACATGAACTAAAATTAGAGTTAACATCAATTGGAATTAGACTTAACATGTAACTCTTTTGACTTAACATGTAACTCTTTTGACTTAACATGAAGTAAGATTGAATTAACATGAAGTAAGATTGAATTAACATGAAGTAAGATTGAATTAACATGAAGTAAGATTGAATTAACATGAAGTAAGATTGAATTAACATGAAGTTCAATAGCATTAACATGCAATGGAATAGAATTAACAAGCAATGAAATAGAATTAACATGAAGTAAGATTGAATTAACATGAAGTAAGATTGAATTAACATGAAGTTCAATAGCATTAACATGCAATGGAATAGAATTAACATGAAGTTGAATAGCATTAACATGCAATGGAATAGAATTAACATGAACTAAAATTAGACTTAACATGTAACTCTTTTGACTTAACATGTAACTCTTTTGACTTAACATGAAGTAGAATTACACTTTAACATGAAATAAAATTAGACTTAACATGTAACTCTTTTGACTTAACATGTAACGCCTTTGACTTAACATGTAACGCCTTTGACTTAACATGAACTAAAATTAGAGTTAACATCAATTGGAATTAGACTTAACATGAACTAAAATTAGAGTTAACATCAATTGGAATTAGACTTAACATGTAACGCCTTTGACTTAACATGTAACTCTTTTGACTTAACATGAACTAAAATTAGAGTTAACATCAATTGGAATTAGACTTAACATGAAATAAAATTAGACTTAACATGAACTAAAATTAGAGTTAACATCAATTGGAATTAGACTTAACATGAACTAAAATTAGAGTTAACATCAATTGGAATTAGACTTAACATGAAATAAAATTAGACTTAACATGTAACGTCATAAATATTGAACTTATTCAGAGGGAAAAGAATTGCCTTCATCAGTTTTAAAACTTGCTCAGTTTGAGATGAGTTTTATAAGCAAAAATCTAGGCTTATGTGGATTGACAAAGGTGATACCAACTCCAGTTTCTTTCCTTCTTATCTTAGACAAAAGGGCACCATACTAAAATCCTATGGTTATATAATGAGGTTGGCATGAAGATTACTAATCATGACCTAATCATTCAAGAAATTTTCATTCTTTATCTTCAGCTAGAATATCTCATATCCATTGCCAAGAGCTTGTGAGTAAGATTCAGTCTAAAACTAAGGCATGAGGTTCATATAAACTTTCTTATGCTGGTAGATTGGAGCTTGTGAAGTCAGTTCTGTTCAGTTTGCATGTATATTGGACTAGAGTTTACTTACTTCCTAAGAAAACAATACAACTCATTGATGAAATTTGTTGTGAGTTCATATTTGCATTTGGTCTCTTGGAAAGCTGTGTGTATGGCTAAGGAAGCTGGTGGGCTTGGATTGATTCATACTGAAGCTTTGGAATAAAATTGCCATGGTAAAAATATTATGGTCACTCCGTATGAAGCGAGATGTGCTTTGGATCAAATGGCTTCGCGAGTTCAATTTAAAACACAGCACAATCTGGCAAGTTCAAGCTAGGGTTGTCGATTCATGGTTCTGGAAGAGGATTCTCAGCATAATGCTGTCCTGGTGAACAAGGGTGAGTGGGGGACTGCAGGTAATTTTTCTATGGCCAAGGCTTTAAATCACATATATTACAAAGATCTTGCTCTTGCTCCATGGTCTGATATTGTGTGGAAGGGGATTGCCGCGCCTAGGCACTCCTTTGAGGATTGCAAATCTGTGTGGAATTCCCTTTCTCTGCTATGGTAATGTCTTCCCACAAGTCAAGTTTTGGATTGCAAATCTGTAATCTAGTTTCTTTCCAGGAGTTGTAGTTTTTTATTGTTCCTCTGTTTAGAGGGTGTTCTGTTTAGCTGGGCATGCCCAGTTTTGTTTGTACATAATGTTCAAAAGGTTAATGGAAAGCTTTCATTTACCTTTAAAAACCTTTTCTTATCCAAGTCTAAATTGAATAGACTAAATGAAACCGACTAAACTAATTTTAATCGGTTCGGTTCGATTTCATATACATAATGGTTCAGTTCGGTTTTGTCAAAATTTGTAAAACTGACCAAACTGACTGTTTGCTCACCTCTAGATAGGCGTACGGAAAATGAAAATGAAAATGAAAATGAAAATGAAAATGAAAATGAAAATGAAAATGAAAATGAAAATGAAAATGAAAATGAAAATGAAAATGAAAATGAAAATGAAAATGAAAATGAAAATGAAAATGAAAATGAAAATGAAAATGAAAATGAAAATGAAAATGAAAATGAAAATGAAAATGAAAAAATTGAGAAGAAAGGAGAGGAGACCTTGACTCTGTTGTAGGATAGTGAATACAAACTTTTATCTCACTATCATATTTTGGTTTTATCTGGAGGTCACAGTACGGCAACTAGGACAGTAACACATGCAGATTTGTCCAATGGAAAAGTCTTCTGAGGTCCTAAAGTAACTGACTTTTCCACTTTAGCCAAAGAAAATTAACGATAGGCTCCAATTTGCATGATTGATTGATTCACATTACAAATACAACAAAAACTGATGAGGCTGAGCAATCACTTTGCATCCAGGGCCTAGGTATGATCCTATCATCGTAGCATCATGGGCATTTGTTGTGTCCACTCATGAGCCTGAGAGAGAGTAGAAAGTATCCAATATGTATTTTTTATTTTTTTGGTCTGAGCCATGAGGTGTCCCCACCCTATTGGATTGGAGTTTAATTACCCGAGGGGGGATTCGAACACGGGACTCCTGCTATGGATCGTCCCCCTTCAGGGGCTCAGGGTTTGAAAATATCCAATATACTGATCTATTGCATTGATTGTGTATCGAAAATATGTTTACCTGCTCTAAATTTTAGTGGTTGAAGACTTGCATATATTGATGGAAAGATAGATATTGCCCTAATGCACAATTTGTTGATCAAATATTAGATATCACTTTGCGTAATACTCATGGTTTTAAACTTTGTGATTGTTTTATAGTGAAATAATGTATGTTTTATAGTGAAATAATGTATGTTTGAAGAACTCTTTAAAAGGATAGGTATAGGGGGTGAGCATTAATCGGGCTCAAACCAATTAAATCGAATCGAATCGATCAAAATTTGACATTTCGGTTTGGTTTTAGAATATATTTTGGTCAATTTGATTTGAGAAAATTCCATTCCAAACAAACTGAACTCATCGCTCTCTCAATTGCCTTATCCACACTGTTGTTTTATTTTTATTAGTCCACAAATATCTGCCTTCTTTTTCCTTAAATTGTTCATACTTTCCCATTAGTATATGCATCTTTCTCTTGCATCAAAATAGGCCTTCTTCAATAATGTTGTTAGTCAGGATGAGAAACTCTCTATCCATGCTTTTACTGATGCTGAAGTCAGGGGTTTAGTAGATTGCCTGGAGTTTGGTGGTTTTACTCACATGAGAAGTTTTGGTTATTGGTTCACTTGGACTAATAAGCAAGATGCAAATAGAGTTTGGTCGAGAATTGATAAATTCTTCGTCAATGATCTATGGGTTTAGAAGTTTGAAGATAGCATTGTGGATTTTTTGCCTGCTACAATTTTTTATCACTCTGCTGGTGTTATCTCCATTATAAAGAATACTTATAGAGGAAACAAACCTTTTCAATTCTTTGATATGTGGTCCTCTCATATTCAGTTCCTATCTATTGTACAAGGGTGTTGGGGTGTGGAACAGAGTGCTTCACCTATGCTTAACTTGTTAAGGGAGCAAAAATGTGTTAAAGTTGGCTTGAGGGAGTAAAACAATCAGCACTTTGCGCACATCAGTTAGCAAGTAATGAGGAGTAAAGCTCAATTGGTGGATGTTCAGAAATCTCTTCGAGTTTATCCTTCTAATATTGAACTTATTCAGAGGGGAAAAGAATTGCCTTCATCAGTTTTTAAAACTTGCTCAGTTTGAGATGAGTTTTTATAAGCAAAAATCTAGGCTTATGTGGATTGACAAAGGTGATACCAACTCCAGTTTCTTTCCTTCTTATCTTAGACAAAAAGGGCACCATACTAAAATCCTATGGTTATATAATGAGGTTGGCATGAAGATTACTAATCATGACCTAATCATTCAAGAAATTTTCATTCTTTATCTTCAGCTAGAATATCTCATATCCATTGCCAAGAGCTTGTGAGTAAGATTCAGTCTAAAACTAAGGCATGAGGTTCATATAAACTTTCTTATGCTGGTAGATTGGAGCTTGTGAAGTCAGTTCTGTTCAGTTTGCATGTATATTGGACTAGAGTTTACTTACTTCCTAAGAAAACAATACAACTCATTGATGAAATTTGTTGTGAGTTCATATTTGCATTTGGTCTCTTGGAAAGCTGTGTGTATGGCTAAGGAAGCTGGTGGGCTTGGATTGATTCATACTGAAGCTTTGGAATAAAATTGCCATGGTAAAAATATTATGGTCACTCCGTATGAAGCGAGATGTGCTTTGGATCAAATGGCTTCGCGAGTTCAATTTAAAACACAGCACAATCTGGCAAGTTCAAGCTAGGGTTGTCGATTCATGGTTCTGGAAGAGGATTCTCAGCATAATGCTGTCCTGGTGAACAAGGGTGAGTGGGGGACTGCAGGTAATTTTTCTATGGCCAAGGCTTTAAATCACATATATTACAAAGATCTTGCTCTTGCTCCATGGTCTGATATTGTGTGGAAGGGGATTGCCGCGCCTAGGCACTCCTTTGAGGATTGCAAATCTGTGTGGAATTCCCTTTCTCTGCTATGGTAATGTCTTCCCACAAGTCAAGTTTTGGATTGCAAATCTGTAATCTAGTTTCTTTCCAGGAGTTGTAGTTTTTTATTGTTCCTCTGTTTAGAGGGTGTTCTGTTTAGCTGGGCATGCCCAGTTTTTGTTTGTACATAATGTTCAAAAGGTTAATGGAAAGCTTTCATTTACCTTTAAAAAAAAGGCCTTTTTCTTATCCAAGTCTAAATTGAATAGACTAAATGAAACCGACTAAACTAATTTTAATCGGTTCGGTTCGATTTCATATACATAATGGTTCAGTTCGGTTTTGTCAAAATTTGTAAAACTGACCAAACTGACTGTTTGCTCACCTCTAGATAGGCGTACGGAAACTAAAGAGAAAGGAGTTGAGAAGAGAAGCTTGTAAGAAAAGTGGTTGAGATCAAAGTAATTTTGTAGAGCCTATAGAGAGGGTAATTGAGTAGATCAAAGAATTTAATCCAGAATATCTCTGGTGAAGTCAGAATGAACACAACATAGTAAATTCACTTACAAGTAAAAAGGAAAATGTACTGGTGCCAACACTTGGTTCTTTTCAGAATTGAAGAAACTCGCTCTGAAAATAAAGTCCAAGTTAATGTTGACACTTCTTACCGTATTGATTGTTTTCATCAATCCAAAGAAAACTCAATCCCAAATAGCACCGTAACATAAGCTCAAATCACAAGCCTACATGACTCCAAATAGATCAGGTTTCAATAAAAAAAAAAAAAAAAAAAGATACCTAATCTCAATTAGCATCATAACAGAGCCCAAAACAAAAGTCCGTGAACCCAAAACAAGATCCGAATTCAATCTCAAATAGCATCATAATACAGTCCCAATAAGCCCACAACCACACACAAGACCAGACTTAAATCCCAAAGAAAACTCAATCTCAAATAGCATCATAACATTTCTCAAATTCTAACCACAAAGAAACATAAGGGAAATGCATAATTTCAGCTGAAATAACTATCAATGTTACAAGAGTAATGTAGCAAGTTCCAATAGTACCACCATTTGGTTTAGGGAAATATGGAGCTTAAAAACTATGTACAAGAGTTTGCTAATCGTCATAAAACAAACCAGCAAAGCAATAAGCATTGCCGCTTAGTCCCATAAATAGAAATGATGGGTGAGGTACAAGTGAATGTTGAATTCATCATTACTGCTTCTTGTCTCCGGCAGCTGAGAAAGCCCAGTGAGGTTTTGCTGGAGTTCGGACCAAGGCCTTAATTCCCAGAGGGTTGTTCTTGCTCTGTATACAAACAGAAGGGAACTTAATTAGAATAATACCTTGGAATATATCATAACCAAGTCCTATATACCTTCCTTTCTTTCAATTCCTCAAAATCAAAACTTAAAACTCGAGAGTAAATTATCTAGGGTTTTAGACGTATACACCACAAAATATTACATATTTTTTAAAATTATTCCTTAAATTGTCATTCTGGCTTACCACCCAAAATTTATAGCCCTATCAAAATTTTACCCAACTATTCATAGTAGAGTAAAATCAAAATATCCATTTATATTATGCTGACTTTTGTCATTATTTTCAAAACTAACCAACCTATTGATAGTTCCATAACTCTGGTCATCGTCTTTCCTCTCCTTTTCAAATTATACAAGTTAAAACTATCTTTCATCCATCAATTGTTAAAATTCTAGTAGCAACCACTGCGGGGTAAATTTTAGTTAACTAATTGGGATGGTAAATTTAACAATAATTATTTAAATGGAAGTTAAAAAGACTCATTGCCATATGTTGAAGATATAAGTAAAAGACTTACAGCGAGACAGGTTCCAGCCTGAACATTGCAGATGGGATAATCATGGGGCAGCAACTATAGTGATCATCACAGCAAGTGGCGCCTTCAAGAGGGCAGCATCCCCAAGCAAAGCAAGACTTGCCAAACTCGTAGACACAGCAGCAAGTTGTGCTCTCCGGGCAAGAATAGTAATTATCACAAACAGTCGGTGGGGTCACAGGAGAAGGAGGAGATGGGCCCGGGTTGGGCGGATTCTGACCTCTCTTGATTGGGTAAGATGGCTCAATCGCGATACCACACTTTCCAACAGAAGCAACGATGTTACGCTCAAGCCTGATATAACCAGCTTCACCCCATGACGAGCCCCACGAGTTACGAACGATCCAGTAGTCCTTGCCATTCTCAGTTCCGTAACCTACGGCTACAACACCATGGTCGAGCGCAGTTCCACATTGCCCACTGAAAATACCCTGGAAAATACAAAATTTTATTTAGTATATGAACCTAGTATTCACTTACAAGTAAAAGGAAAATGTACTGGTGCCAACACTTGGTTCTTTTCAGAATTGAAGAAACTCGCTCTGAAAATAAAGTCCAAGTTAATGTTGACACTTCTTACCGTATTGATTGTTTTCATCAATCCAAAGAAAACTCAATCCCAAATAGCACCGTAACATAAGCTCAAATCACAAGCCTACATGACTCCAAATAGATCAGGTTTCAATAAAAAAAAAAAAGATACCTAATCTCAATTAGCATCATAACAGAGCCCAAAACAAAAGTCCGTGAACCCAAAACAAGATCCGAATTCAATCTCAAATAGCATCATAATACAGTCCCAATAAGCCCACAACCACACACAAGACCAGACTTAAATCCCAAAGAAACTCAATCTCAAATAGCATCATAACATTTCTCAAATTCTAACCACAAAGAAACATAAGGGAAATGCATAATTTCAGCTGAAATAACTATCAATGTTACAAGAGTAATGTAGCAAGTTCCAATAGTACCACCATTTGGTTTAGGGAAATATGGAGCTTAAAAACTATGTACAAGAGTTTGCTAATCGTCATAAAACAAACCAGCAAAGCAATAAGCATTGCCGCTTAGTCCCATAAATAGAAATGATGGGTGAGGTACAAGTGAATGTTGAATTCATCATTACTGCTTCTTGTCTCCGGCAGCTGAGAAAGCCCAGTGAGGTTTTGCTGGAGTTCGGACCAAGGCCTTAATTCCCAGAGGGTTGTTCTTGCTCTGTATACAAACAGAAGGGAACTTAATTAGAATAATACCTTGGAATATATCATAACCAAGTCCTATATACCTTCCTTTCTTTCAATTCCTCAAAATCAAAACTTAAAACTCGAGAGTAAATTATCTAGGGTTTTAGACGTATACACCACAAAATATTACATATTTTTTAAAATTATTCCTTAAATTGTCATTCTGGCTTACCACCCAAAATTTATAGCCCTATCAAAATTTTACCCAACTATTCATAGTAGAGTAAAATCAAAATATCCATTTATATTATGCTGACTTTTGTCATTATTTTCAAAACTAACCAACCTATTGATAGTTCCATAACTCTGGTCATCGTCTTTCCTCTCCTTTTCAAATTATACAAGTTAAAACTATCTTTCATCCATCAATTGTTAAAATTCTAGTAGCAACCACTGCGGGGGTAAATTTTAGTTAACTAATTGGGATGGTAAATTTAACAATAATTATTTAAATGGAAGTTAAAAAAGACTCATTGCCATATGTTGAAGATATAAGTAAAAGACTTACAGCGAGACAGGTTCCAGCCTGAACATTGCAGATGGGATAATCATGGGGGCAGCAACTATAGTGATCATCACAGCAAGTGGCGCCTTCAAGAGGGCAGCATCCCCAAGCAAAGCAAGACTTGCCAAACTCGTAGACACAGCAGCAAGTTGTGCTCTCCGGGCAAGAATAGTAATTATCACAAACAGTCGGTGGGGTCACAGGAGAAGGAGGAGATGGGCCCGGGTTGGGCGGATTCTGACCTCTCTTGATTGGGTAAGATGGCTCAATCGCGATACCACACTTTCCAACAGAAGCAACGATGTTACGCTCAAGCCTGATATAACCAGCTTCACCCCATGACGAGCCCCACGAGTTACGAACGATCCAGTAGTCCTTGCCATTCTCAGTTCCGTAACCTACGGCTACAACACCATGGTCGAGCGCAGTTCCACATTGCCCACTGAAAATACCCTGGAAAATACAAAAATTTTATTTAGTATATGAACCTAGTATTCAATAACAATTTTGCTAATACACAGCGGACGAGGTTTAATTGAACTTGGCACTTGAAACCTTAAGTGATTTCTTGTTTATCCTTTGTGATGATTATTGCAGATTACTTCATACACAGTTTTCTTATCATAAAATGAAGTTTACTATGTGCTTGCCAACAAAAAAGTAGGTGTTGATTCAGTATATTGTTATAGTTAACCATTTGGAGAAAAGGATACTCTTCCAGTAAAGGAGATGGTCGAGACAAGGAGAATCAAATGGAATACAAGCCATGGCCAGGAATATTACTCGAAATGAAATTGGATAGTTACGGTTTTCACTGTTAGATTTTAAACAAACCTTTAGAATGGATTGCAAAAAATATTGCTTAAAATGAAAGTGGCTAGTGATGGTTTTCACTGTTGGATTTGAACCACCTTAGATATCTGTGAAATGAGTTTAGTCTGCAAATAGGGATCCAAAAAGAATGTTATCGTAAGCTCTACAAAGTATCATCCCAAGTATTACACCTGGATGAACACATTGTGCACAGTAAATGCTTCTCAATTTAATAAATCTAAAGGAGAGGCACAACAATTCACATAAAGCAAGAAAAAGTTACTTCACAAGATACTTAAGCCTATCATTCTCTTGAAAGGAAATGTCATACTGTCAATAATGAATCATTTGCATCTGTATGGGTTCTAGAAAAGAAACATGGCAGCCATTACTTAAAAAGTTGATAAATTATTTTTGTACTGTATGCAGCATCTCAATTTCATGAATCAAGGGACGCGCATGAGGAAAGATGATTCAACAATAGCAATCATGTCTCCTTTACCAGATAATTGAACTTAGTGTTCCCTAGCAAATAAAAGGCAAGATTGTACCTATGATGACTATCACATGTAGGTGTCAGTAATACATACGGTAGCAGCAAACCTTAAGGAGTTACGAAGTCTTTTCCTGCTAGATAGTCAACCAAAGATAACTATCGCCCATGTTCCTTACTGGGATTACACCATCCTAAATGATTTGCATCAAAATTACCAGAATACATCTCAAAACAACTGAAATATGACTAGTCTAGAAATCTATTTATTATACCAGACTAATGGATGCGAAAAATAGTTCTAGCTATCAATTTGTAAATTAGTAATCAGAAGCTAACATAAATGTTTACCCAAAACAATATTAAAAATTAGATGAAATCATGTCAAATAATAATCTCACCGATTGGTAATGCTGGAATGCCCTTCCCGCAGCTTCAATTGCAACACTAACAGGCTGGTTGGCAACAGCCTTCTTCAACGCATTCTCATCATTCTCAGGAACATCCTCATATCCATCAATGGATACGACCTTTGCATTTTTCTGCAAATAAATAAACAAGTCAATCAAGGTGAGAACGCCACAAATGCATCTAATCAATACCATAAATAGTGAGGATCAGGACACTAGCCCTATTCCGACATCTAATTGATTGAGATGATGAATACCATAGAATTCAAAATTGACAAAAAAAAAATATTGATATATTATCATGGCCACAATTTCTATAACTGTGCCATAATGTCAAACAATAATAACTTATCAGCAAAGGTTCACCTCTAACCTAATTTCATAAAGAAAATACAAATATACAGCTATATAGAAATATACTTATCAGCAAAGGTTTTGACCTCGCTTATAGTATCAACACCAATATTGTAATATGATCTTTATCATCTTTTATATTTTATCTTCCAATAGTTAATGGATATCTAGAGAATCAACTTGGTATAGACCGACAAATGAAACAATATGTAACGATTAAACAATTATCGAATCAAATTAAAGAGATAAGTCTATATACCCTATAAATGTCGCATCTGCCATCCTTGGCTTTGTATGGGTAGTCCTCTTCAGTGTCAATTCCACCATTGTTGATGATAAACTGGAAACCATAGTCCATAAGACCACCATTGCATCCCTCATTATATGAGGTGTCACAATCAACCAATTCTTGTTCAGACAGCGAAATCAGATCACCAGTCACAATCTTATTGATCCCTTCAACTGCAGCTACTGTTGAAAAAGCCCAACAACTCCCTGTACAAGCACGACATCAATCTTAATTTCTCTTCATTATTATTAACATGATCAGTAAAATCAGTAGTGGTAATTAAAATCTACATCTTGTCTAGTTAAAACTTAGTAAGGTAGAAAACAAAATTACAAATTATTGCAATTATGCATCGAGGATTAATTATTTTTCGGTCTCAATCTAAGGTATTAAGTTCCCTAATCTACTGCAGGAACCAAATACTGTTCATAAATTTATTGCCCTGATACATAAATAGAAACAATAATTGGTTAAATTGATGTTAGCAACTAAATCAATAAAAAAATCAGAGTTTTCTTAAAGAAATTGACACAGTACAAATTTTACAACCAAAAAATCCTAAGAAAAAACGACAGGTTTAACCTAATCCAATCCACGGTCAAAATAAACTTTACCTCATCCAAAAATCCAAAACTTAAGAACCAAGTAATAACAAAAACAATCAGAACAAGTAAAGTACCCCAAAAAGAAGTCAACGATCGAAACTTACCGCAACTCCCCTGATCTTTGACCGAAGCTACAGCCCCCTCCTTTCTCCAGTCAACGGAATCCGGCAAGCTCTCTCCAGCGTTGACCTTATACCTCTCGCTCCTAACCCTAACCCTCTCCTTCCTCTTACCAGCCTTAATCCCAAGGTACATCGATCTGTACTCCTCGTTCGTCAAATCGGCGAACTTAGTCAACCCTAATCTATACGAGTGCTCGCCCTTGTCCGCCGCCGCGTTGTGCTCGTCGATGAACCGGAGATTGTCCTTGAAGATCTCGAACCGGCGATCGTTCTCCCCGATCGCGTTGGATTGCTTGCCGTTCATCGCCATCCACTGGTCGTAGATGAGTCTGACCTCGGCGTCGCTCCGTTCGATCCCCTTGAACCCGTGCTGTTCGTTGTAGGTGATGATCGACATGTCCGAGTCGCCGCCGGTGGCTGCGGCGGCGAGGATCGCCGACGAGAGGAGGAGAAGCAAGAGAGAGGAGAAAGGTAAAGGCGCCATCTTTTTTTTAGAGAGAAGGGAAAGATGGGGATGAGGGTAGGGATTTGGGGGGTTTAAATAGGATGATGGAGGGGCTTAAAAAATATTAAAGTAAGAGTTTGGGTAAGATTATAATTTGGGCGGTGGGAGGAGAGAGAATAATTGAGGTTTTAGACAGAGAGAATTTGAGAAGCATCAAATAAAGAGATTGAAGATTTTTGAGAGAGAGCGAGCTCAACCAACCAAAGGAAACGCTTTGAAATCGGAGACGCGTGGGGTCCAGCAGCTAAATATACAAGTAATTCACTAAGAGTCGCATATAACGCCCGCATATAAGCTGTATGCAAGCTTGTTTTCTACCGTTAGATTTAGACATTGTTGAGATGATCCGTAGATTACTAATCCCGTATGAAACTTTTATGCGGGGGCGTCTTTGTTATTATTCAAGATTGGAATCTTAAGGGGGCGTACGTGGAAAATGAGTGATTGGATTCCGTAGGAGGGCAGTATCTTTTCATGTGATGACCTGCTACTGCCGGTCACATTAAAGTCCAATTGGGAGATAAGATAACAATACAAAATGACGTGGTCAGTAAAAAGTCTTTTAATCCGTGTTTTTTGAAGCACCTAATTCTGTAGAAACCCACGTTCTTAACTCTTAAGCTAAGGAGTGGGCTCCACATAACATGGGGCAATAAGTTAGTAATCAATTAGAACTTTATATGGTGCTATGTATGGTTAAATTCGGTGCAATTTACGGAGACTGATACCCGTCCCTATTAATCCAATTGGGACATTAAGTTTCAAAAGATGGCTATATTTGGAAAGATGATCTTATTAAAATGAACTCTTCTCTAACAAAAACAATTAATTTCTGTACTTCTGTACTTCCCATCAAAATCGGTTTTTAAAGGGTATTTATGGTCCATACATGCATCAAAATCAAGTAAAGATGAGCAGTGACGGAGGGCCAAGATCACTACTAGTGTATGATACTTTAGCTACGTAGTAACAATATCAAAACAAAAAGGACATATATGTACACGAACAGAAATAGTCGATAGAAATATTTTGTTAAATAATTTTACAATTGTTCCCTTCGCGATCTCATGTTTTAATAATATTGTATGATTTGCTCATTGTCAATGTTATCAAATGTATCTCTCTCAATATAAGTGACTAAACAATCATTCAACCACTCATCACTCATGCGATTGCGCATTCGATTCTTCACTATATTCATTGCAGAGAATGTTCTTTCCACGGTCGCAGTAGCAACTGGTAGTATCAAAGAAAACTTCAAAATAAGATATACTAAATGATAGACGACATGCTTCTTTGTCAATAGATATCAATTGAAAGCTTTATATACTAGGATAAATCTAGTACAACATATAATTTCCTTATTAATGTTGGTGATGTGTATTTACCTTATTTTTATGGGAATAGTACAACAAATTTTGTGGCATTGATGTTTATATTTGACTTTAATTTTTGAAATAATCAATCGCAACGGATTGAGACAGTATAATACATTGTCCAATGTGCATGCATAAATAGTTTCTCCTTGGTATTGGATTTCTCTTTATTGATCTCACTCATTGAGACAGTATAATACATTGTCCACTTCTCTTGGTGTATCCAACATATTTTTAGTATTCTTGCAAAAGTAGCATCCAAATGTTCACTTTTTTTCTTCTGAAGAGTAAGACGGTAGGTAAGAAAATACTTATGTCTCATAAATTGCACAACTATGCATATGTGTGTGCAATTCTTCTTACGATGCCAAAAAATGATATCAGTTAACCAATTGAAGTAGCTCTTAAACGCACATCTCTTATTCACAACTGTTGTATCACTGATTGGATTTCTTTTGTACTCTATATGTAGGTCATACCATACATAGATCTTTTGTCGATCATGCACAACCAACCATTGTGCCACCTAGAGTCGACGAAATGAACAAGTTTGCAACTCCAGTGCCTAGCAAATCATCAAGTGAAAAGAGAAAGGCATCAAGGTCTGCTCCCAAAGCTCCTCCCCCTCCAAAGAAGTATCGTCTTGGATCAGCGCAAGACCCACACATGATGGAAGGTAAAATTAGCTTGTAAACTAATGTAGACAAACTTCTTTTGATGTTCATTCTTATAGAAATTATTCTTATACACATTCTTCACTAACTTTCTTAGATATTGTGTCAACTGGAGAAGCACCATCTACAAACAATACTCAAGTTAAAATGGGGAACGCTTGACTATTAATTCAATATCCAGTCAATAACTTCGCCCTCAGTTCAAGGCTCTTGATTTGCAAAGAACTTATTTAAAATTAACTAAAATTAACTCAATTGAACAAGATTAAATTAAAATTAACTTAACTAAAATAATTAAACTACTTAATTAAACTAAATTGAACAAATTAACTATTTAAAAGATTAAAAACACTTTATAAGTGCTAAAACAGTAAATAAACTAATTAAGTAGTTTAAAAATTAAAAAAGCCAAAAATTACCTTTGACGAGGACCGGCGGCGGCGGGAGTCGGGAGATGATCAGCGACTCAATTCCAGCGGGTGGGGAGGCAGCAGGAAAGGGCGGCGTCGGCGACGAGTTTGGCCGTTCGAGCCTTTAGCCTCGCCGCTCGAGATTGTCGTCATGTTCGCCACCGGCAAAGGAGAAAGGGAGAAGCGGCGCACGCACAGAGAAAGGGAGAACCGGAGAAGCCGAAGGTGAAGCCGTCGCTTCGAGTTCAAGACTCTGTGAGAGAGAGAGAGAGTCGGCTGAGAAGTGAGAAGGGAGAGAGTGTTTGAGAGTTAGGGTTTGGGTTGGGTATTGGGTTTACGACTTGGGTAACGGGTTCAGCCCGTTTGGATATAGGTTTTGGTCCTTTTGGACCTAATACTAAAAAAAAAAGTTTGGGGTCAGTGGAGGCAATTGCCCCCACTGCCCCCAAGCTGGATCCGCCTCTGAAGATGAGGATCAAATAAGAGAAACATAAGTGGCAACAAAAAAAAAGAGGATAATAGATACGATCAAAAATATATAATGTTATTCAAATAGCTAAATTTTCTCAAATAAAAATATACATTTGACATTCCTCTCTCTCTCTCTCTCACTCACACACACTGGTTTCCCACGAGGTATCTCCACACCTTATTATGAATGGGACTAATTCCCGATCGTGCTTTGTGGCTGGCGCTGGCCCGATGGTTTTTCACCTGCTGGCGGATTCGAACATGGTATTAGCCCACTATGGATCGTCCCCCAACAAGAGTGCAGCAAGGCCTTACATCGCTGCACTAACTCTGTGGGTTAAAATGAACTATATATATGAGAAAAATGAGAAATTACTCCTTTATGTAATAAGAAATTAGTGGTATTACTAAAAGCACACAAAACGATTACGCATACGCACATAAAATAATGTCACGTGTGATGTGTTATTCTAATATAATATTTGAATTCTTCTATGATGGGTTTATTTTATATTCATAATTAAAATTCTTGTTGATGTATATAATCACAGTCACTAATCTCGGTGTGAGCTTAGCTTTTAAGAGAGCGGAGTCCGCCTTCTCTCCTAATGTCCGGTGATGCTGCTCCGGTCAGGGGGTTCACCTACAGCAAGAGAACACCTGTGGAAGGGGCGGAGTTGGGATCTCCGGTGGTTCCTCCGACGGTCAAGTCAGTATGGATGATGGAAAAATAGGGAGAGGAAATTTACTTAGAGAAAATCACTCACTTGGTTTGCTGTTCATATTACTACTTATACCTAGGGTTGTTGGGGTATTTTCGTCTTTCCATTGGGTGAGAAACCACTGATGAGTCAGCCCTCTCTTCCACGTGTGGGCCAGTGATCGGCTGAGCACCTCTTTGTCAGCTACGGTGGCTGGCCTTTACAGGCGTCAAGTTGTGTGTAATTTGAGGGTTAGTGTGGTCTATTCGTCATTAATGAGATGGGATTGGCAGCGCCTGTAGCCGCATGGGTCCGAGGTGCCTTAAATATCGTGAGAGATGGAGGAGTTAAGGGGCTGTCAGTGCATTTAATGCGATGTTGATGGGTTTGAATATCGTATAACCGTCGTTCGAGTGGAGGGAACCACATAGGATGAGAGAAAGGGGAGCTGAGGCCGGGTGGCCGACTCGCACGGCCTCTTGAGACGTCCATTAGAGTAATCAGTTGAAGGGGACGACTAGTACTGCCATTCGCGTAGTCCCAGAGGACGGATGGCTAAGAAAAGGGGGGCTAGGTTTGCTTCGCATTGTCTGGAGAGGTAGACGACTGGTTGGAAGGGGTTTTGGAGGATAACGGGTTGGGAGGACGACTAGTACCGCCTTTCGCATCGTCCGGGAGGACTAGCGGGCAGAAGGCAATGGTTGGTCGTCCCCCATGTCGCTCGGGGGGGCAAGCGAGTTGGAAGGGTAGCTCCGAGGCGGTCAATTGGTTGGCGGACGACTGGTACCGCCTTTCACGTCGTCCGCGGGAGAGAGTTGTTGATGGGCCCAGACCGCCTTTCGCGTCGGCTATGGCGATAGTCGCTTAACGGACCGTGACGAGGACGGTAGCGTGAAGCACTCCGTGGAGTGGCGTGGAGGTTCATGTCGCTCCAAGTTGACGAGCAAAAATGTTTATCCATGTTAACACTTGGTTTTCCTCTTTAATCACTAATTAGTGGTTATGACCATAACAATTCTTATCAAATTAAATTTGCCCATAATCAGAAAATTCTAAATATAGTCAAATTTTTAGTAATTAAAAACTAATAATCATATTTTTTAAATTTTCATTAATTATCCATAATTAAAAACTCTAGCAATAATTTTAACTCTCTTCTCTTTTATGTATAAAGAAGAAATTAGTGGCTTACTATTAGTCTTACATTTCAAAAATTTGTCATATGCCTTTTTAAATTTGTTTTAAAAGATAAATTTCATTAAATCTCTAATAAGTTTAGCCGTTTGGCATTAAGTCCATAATTTTTAAAACCCCGATAAGTTTTAGAATTTTAGATAATCACCCAAAATTTTAATTTTTGCACTTAAACTCATAAGCCACCAAAATATTTAATTTTACACTTAACCTCATAAGGGCAAGACCCATAATTATACAACGTGAACATTATCTCTCAAGGCTAATATATACCTCACAAATCATTTCTATTTTACAAATTAACACATAAAATTACAAGCAACTCCTAAAAAATTAAATATAGCCCTCTTGAAAAATATGAAACTACAAACAACCTCTTGAAAAATAAAAAAACTATAAAAAAAATATTTAATTCTAAACAATACATGAACCCCTAAAACCTAAAATTAGTAACCATCCCTTTAAATTCTAAAATTATAGACAATCCCATGAAAACTCCAAAATAACAAATAGATATCTTTAAAGTACAACCCTGTGAAAATCTAAAATTATAAAAGGCTTTTGAAAAATCTAAAAATTCCAAAATGACTTTAAAATTTTAAAACTATAAAAAGTACCCCAAAATTTTAAATATTACAAATAGGTTGTCATAAAAACCAAGAATTACAAACAACTTATTTTAAAATCTGAAAAATTAAAAACAACCTACGGAAAGGTCCAAAAATTACATAGACCCTTGAAAATAAAAAAAAACAACCATTATTAAGGACTTTCTACTAAGAGTGTTTGGGGTTAAGTGATAAAAATGTTGTTGCAGTTGAAGCCAGTGTCGAAGCCGCCGAGAGGAAGTATGGAGTGTGGCGAAACCCTCTCGGTGGCCTCGAGATTTTGAAATAAGAAAGAGGTCTCCCTAGAATGAAGAAGAGGGCTCTGATACCGTGATAAATATAAAAAAGACTTGATACTATTGATGATGATTATTACATATACTTATATTAGCTGGAGACTAAATAAGAAAATTATATCATTTCTTATACATGATTATATGCTACATAATACAAAAGATATGATATCAAGAGAATATATACCACTATATCTAACGAGTATATGCTAATTGAAATAGAAATTTGTCGAGAAATTGGAGGTATGTTCGAGAAATTAACAAAAAATATTAAATCCATTACATTTACAATTATACAATTTATGTCTCCTGCACCAACCGGCACACTCGTAATTCAACGCATCTAAATAATTCCACATGCTAATTTAATATACTTCAAAAGTATATAATATGAATAGATACTTTAATGATTAACACAAAAGATATCTTTTATGCCGGAGAAAGATACACGCCTCAATTGTATCTTTATTTTTCTTTAAAATAACAAATAATTCAAACCGACTCAATTACTGGGTCACCCGATAACTCACACAATTATACGCAGTGAAATAGGTATGGGTAACAATTTGGGTGCCAGCGTAATTCAGTCCACAATACTTCAATACCATGTGCGAGTTCCGTGGAGATATTTCTCCTCGGTACTTGTGATATAGAAACCTCCCACCGGAAGGAATTGAATTGAATCGAAACCGTTGAATTCCAAAATATCAGCAGGAAAGTCAATCTCAACCGTTGATATTGGCGGTTGGGCTCGCATGGGTTGGGTGAGCTCAGACTGAGCCAGAGAACGTGGGAAACTTTGGCGTGTTAATGTTGCGATTAAATTATTGATGTATTAAGAAGAGGACGACAGAGTCAAAATTATTGATTTGTTATTTAAATTTAGTAGGTAACAAGGAACAAGAGAAGAAAGCAATGCATTTTGTAGCAGTTAAAAAAAAATGATGGATATGTCTAAGTAACGCGTCCACTTTTTGTTGTTAAAAAGAAAACATATCCTAACTCAAAGGGACAAAAGGTACTGATAAATTAAAGGTCAGTGGTATGATCTTTTTGTGAGAACAAGACTAAATTTCAAAAGGAAAAAGTCCATCTACAATTAAACGTGATAAAAATTCATAGACTATATTATCTACCGCCGGTGATTCGAATAGTTAATAGATTTCAATATGATTCTCATGATCTTGGATTCATTTGGTTGAGTTATTAAAAAAAAGAAATCAATAGACTATTTATTCAAAACATTAACCAGTTATTAAGATCAAGTTCTGTTTCGTCCTCAGCCTTAGAGACAATATTGTTTAAAATTTTGTAATAATTTCGTTTGAATTAATTTTAATTGAGACCGTCTCACTACTTGTTTTCTTCGTAGTATCACATGGCATTATAACTATAGTAGCAACAGGTAAATCATTACATAAAATTCAAACCAATATGTACATTGAGAATCAATATGTCTGTTTGAAATTGAGTCCACCATCTAATTGTTTTGTTTTTATTAAATTTATTTATTTATTAGTGCTCAACATTTAGACGTCTGTCTTTCAAAGTAACATATGATATTCCAAATTAAATATGCACTATAGATGTACTTTACAATTTTCACAAAATGCCATCAGAGAAAATAAACCCTAAACTTTAGCAACTAAGGGTCACTATTAAAATTACGCCGCGAGCAGCTTTCAAGTTTGGAATATCGTAGATGAGCAATCACAACCTACCGAAGCAAATTAAGCAATTCTTTGGACTCGAATCATGAACAATGGCAGTGGTTGAAAAAAATCCTTAATTTGTTTATTATAATGGACAAAAAATATACGTGCATAGTAAGAATACGATGGTGATCGGTATCGATATCATGTGCATTGTGCGCAAGAGTAATGCATACGAAAGTCCTTGCGAGATATTTTTTTTGAATATCATTTGCCAATTAATATTGGATTGTTTTTTGTGTATTTTATTAAACAGTGATTGGAATGGGCTGAAACCTCAAAAAAAAAAAATCTCAAAAAAGGAATAAAATTTCTTTAATATGGACTTTGCAAGGTTCAACAAATCAAATTTAAAATGATCAATTGAACCTGTGAAAGTTATAACTAATATACTAATTTCATCCAAAATCAACCCAATTTGATCAACTCCATGGGATTGGGAACTTAATTTGTTTCCCGCTCAGAATCTTTACAACATTTGGGGAACTGTAGATGATCTGAATGGTTGGGATGTTCCAATATGGCTATCAATATCTTAGGTTCGATTACCATATAATAATAATAATAAAAAGAATCTTCACAACATTATTAGCATTATTGCATGTGCAAACAACATTGACACCTAGTTATTTTAAATTATGTATAGAAAGAGTCATTTTAATATCCAAACTTATCCAAGATATTTCGAGATCTTTTATGATATTTATTTATTTAGTACATAATATTGTATCTTAACTTATTTAAAATTGGTTATGACATATTTATATTGGAATATATTATTTTTATTGTATATTTATTTACGCGAACAATAATTTTATCATTTCATATTTATATATTTTTATAATAGATGTTTAATTAGAAAACTCTATGGCATGCTTTAGCAAGTTCTTGAAATAAAGAAAGAGAAAAGCAGAGAAAAGAAATGATTTTTTTGTGAAATAACTAAATTGTCCTTCATGTCATTAGTGAGATAAAGGACACATTTCTCACGTCCTTCAAACTTTTCCCACCCTCGCTAAGTTTTGATATAGTAGTATAGATAATGTATCCCTAGGTTGCATGGATAACGAAAGGAGAGGAAATCTTTTTTCGTAATAGAAGGAATCTTCGAACATTTATACAAAATATCATTCTTTAAAATTTTTACATATATTTTTAGTGAGATATTTACCAAGCAGTCTCCATATTCTATTTAAGTTTTCATAGATAACCTCTCCGTTAGCATAGAGTAAATTGAGATAATTGGATCCTTTTCAATTACCACTTAATATATTGGAGAGAATCGAATTTAATTAAACTATAGTAAACTTGCCACAAATGCCTTGCTAGCGTAAAGACATTTTATGCAATTAGGCAAATAAATAAACAAGTAAACAATCATTATGTACTCAACACAAACTTTGTAAGAGTTTAAAGACATTAAATCAGGAAAACTTCTTAGACACTCAGCAATTATTCGTACAAGTAATGTATAATCTGAAAAGGAGCTATTTTTCTTCTACTCAACATCAAATATCATGTCGCAATCTTTGTTTAGTAGTAGTTTGATTAACATGAAATTACAACTACAACTGCAATATTATGGGTATTTGATAAATACAATTCTAATTACATATTTGACTCAAAAGAAAAAAAAAACAATTCTAATTATATTTGTTTCTGTCATTCATTTTCCTAAATGCTGTATTGGGTAATTTGTCCATCATTTCATTATTTTATTTTATTTTATTAAGAAAATACTGCCACTTATCAACGGATGAAAGGTAAGATAGCACACTAGGTGCTGACACAGGTAGCTTTGATGAGGGCAGCATGTGATAAGATATCGTTTTTCAAAGTAAAGCAAACATGCGGCTGCTTATCGGGGCCTTTGCAGCTATATATTTCAGTAGACAACTTAATTATTATTATTATTACTAGTATATTTAATGTTATAGTATCTCTAGTAAAAAATAATGATCAAAATAACAATAATTTATTAGAAAATATGCATATGTTATGCAACTAAAAGTTATTTTTGTATCCTTCATTTTAATGAGAGGAATGAAATTAAACTTAAAATTTATATAATAGTTTATTGAGCATTATAGGATATAAATAAATAAACATTCCATTTTACTTATTTTTGAAACTTTTTGTTTCTCGGGTTAACTTTAGATTAAAGCAAAAAGACTATTATGCATAAGAAAATTATCCAAAATTTATAATTTTATTAACATAATTATAAATTTTTATTAAAAAGCATACATTTAATTAATTATTAAATACATGTTAAATAAGGCTCTTATTTATAATATGTTACTACCTAGTTCACATTGTGTTTTATGTTTATTTTTAAAATTATATGATTTTTAAAAAGTCATGCATGAAGTTTTAAATTTGATAATGAGATAGATGAATGAAAATAATGAAACCTTCTAGAGAAAAGAAAATGAAATTTTAATTTTGAAAAGAGATTGAATAATAAAAGTAATGGAACCTTCTAGAGGAAGGGAGGGAGGGAGAAATGAAGCCCACATTAATAAGATTGTAACAAATAACTAAATTATCCTTATCTTTAATTAAAATGATCTCAAATTCTATGTGAAATTGAAGGAATAACAACCCATTTCTCTACTTTTGTATACCATCGCAATTATTTTTATAGAGTAGGATAAATTAGTATTATTATTTTATAGCTTAATCCTAAATCGCATCTAAGATCGCGGAAGTCATATTAGAACCTCTCAACAATGTAGATTATCCGCGGTGAGCACAAATTAATTATTATTGCTGCATGAGGATTCCAAACTTTCTAATGACAGATAATAAAGAATTTTTAATGATAGAGCGATATTTAATAGTCTTTGGATTCACGCTATCTGTATTATTGGAGCAAGATTTCATAAAGGATAAGATCAACTTGTATATAGTTACAAGAAATTGACAACTTTGCACTGGGTTATCTCAACTCTTCCCAATTTGGCCGTTCTATTTGGTATTTTGTGTAGCAACTGAGACAAGTTTCAATTGATGAGCTCCACACTACTTTTTCTGTTACAGTTCACTCGTCAAATATCAGTTTTTTAATAAATTACCTACTATACATATCAGATTTTTATTATATCGTCTCTTTTTTCAATTATAGCACTAATTTTTGGATATGTTGATTTCTAATATGTATATGTATATAAATTTTCAAACAATCCTTTTGAAAATTTATATGCATATACATGTTAGATAATGACCAGATACAAAGACAGTGTTCATTTTGACAAAAGGTATAGAGAGTCATGGGATTGAAGAAAATGGTTAGTCTAGTTAATCTTTAACAGAAATATATTAAGTTTTGCTAACTTGTTGTTAAAATTTATACTACCCGCAGTCCTTCCTTACATTTAGAAATGATAGAGGATTATCATAACTTTCTTTATAAATAACATTGAATTAGTAAACCGCTAATTTTAACATTTTACACTGTTTTTAAACTTTTTTTTTGTGTATTTTTAATTTCAAAGATTAATTACTTAACTATATGGGTAGATTTAATTCTGATGAACTTACCAAAAACATGTAGAGGTTTCTGAGTTTTTAGTTCAAACAACGAGTTATTAAACTTTGATAGCGAAATAATGATAAATTAATATCAATAGCTTAAAACAAACAATCATATTTTTTCTATTTGCTGCCTAAGTTTTGCCAACGAGAGGTGCACAAAAATAATGTGACTGATAAGGTAGTAGAATCTCAACTTGCTACGTTACTAAATAAGAATTGTTTTCTATGTAGTCAGAGAGTGCTCGTAACTTTGAATCTTGTTTCTGACTAAAATAAGAATTGATTGAGCCAAAAATATAATTAAAAAAAAGAAAAGAAAAGAAAAGAATCTTTTAACCTAACTAAAAGAATCTTTTAACGTAAACAAAAGGATAGCACTGACGTCAGAATTAGGCATGGCCCCGTCTCAACTTGACCAACCACCATATCAGCCGCCCGTAAGGGGCTGTTTGGTTGGATGTTTTTGTTTGAAAGTTACCGCTCATGAACTTTCACCTTTTACATTCTTGGTTGTCGCAGTGGATCGCCGACGCCAAGAACCAAAATCCTATATGACAGTCTCTGAACAAACCCTCTCTAAAAGTGATGATTTTGAAGGAAGTTACTGTAGCATCAGAGTTAGGATTTATATTTGATTTTGCGCTATAGTAACTTTCATCTCCCTTTACTAAAAGAAACCAAACAGCCCCTAACGGCGTTTCAACTGTTCGCTATAAATATCCAACGGTTCCCTGTAGCTTCCGTTTCAATGTAGGATGCTGACGTGGAGGCGTGGGCCACCCAGTTGTACACCCAGCAGATGAGATTCTAGATGGGAAAAATATCCTATAGTGGGCCCTCGATAAGATTTATCTGATAATTAATCCAATCAATGCAAATTGTTCGGACCCATCTTTTAATCGATATAAAATTACAGATGTAAATGTTCAATCGATGACAAAAATGAATGAAAGCAATAATGCATCTTAGATTCTTAGAAAGTGCAATTCTTATTTTCTTGAAGCAACTATGTTACATAATATAAAAGCCAATAGAGGCAAATAAAATGATTCGGTATCTGAGAATTTAACTTAGGGAAACTGTGTTTAGTGGAACTGAAAGGGAAAATAGATTCATATTGACCCTATCAAGAGATTAAGATAAAAGCTCAAGTATGGTTAATGGTTGTTTAAATTAATTTTCTACAAGACATCAACAAATATTGGAGTTACATAATAAAAGCACACCACATAAGTTCAACCTACGAAAGACCACGTGGATTCAGATATGAATTGCAATTGCTAAATGTTAAAATTATGCCTCAAAACCCTTTGATTGTTCAATTCAGCTAATGGATCATTGATAGTCAAGAGGAGACCATCGATGGTCACTTCAATCATCGATGGGTTATAGTGAACAATCGGAAAAGAACAGAAACATGATTTTGAACCATCGATGGATTACATGGAACCATCGATGGTCGTGTTTGACCATCGATGGTCACGACGCTGATTGCAGTTTTTTATATTTAATCTCACCTGTTCGTTTTTCTTTTGTGCACTTGTTCTAACACTAAATGGGTTTGAATCCAATTAATAAAAAACACTATTAACTGCTAACATGTTCGTCTATAGGTGGTGAAAGTATCCAGTAATTTTGATTCACGACATTAATCATGCGCTAGATGAATATCAGCTCTTTTAGCTCATTGGATTTTGGGATTTGTACATTGGTCTAAAGTTTATTATTTCCTTAATGTACAGTTAATTTGATGAATGGAAGCAACTTACCACTATAATACTATCCCATTGCGGTGATAGCAGTCAGTAGTCAGATTTCAGAGGCCGTAGTCTGCTAAATCGCTCTGTTTTCTTTTCGAAGCTTGAAACCGCGAGCAAACTGGTAACGATCTGGGCCAACCAGGGCTTGTTAGGCTCCGCGGTTAATAGGGGCCCACAAACAACAAATATTCAAAATAGAAAACACTGAGCACTCGTTAGAAGATCCAACACGGTACAAGTTTTCTAGGGTGTGTTTGACAAACTATCTGGCGGGTAGGGACTGAATCACGACCTGGTTTTGTGTTAAATTTTCTTTTTAGACGGCCCTCTTGGTCCGAAAGCTGGTTTTAGTGGCCGATTTTGGGTAAAAATTGGGCTAGCCACCGGAGATTTTACCAAACAAGAAACAACATAAAATTAGGCCAGGTTCCTGACTCAATTTTACAAGGTTGCCAAATACACCCCTAGTGTCAAGTTTAAACTAGCATTCATCTTGTATAAACTCAAACTAAACAATAAGATATCAAACGTAAATTTATTGTTACTTGGAAATTATATATTATTGTAGAAAGTGTTCTAAATGATTTTTGTTCCAAAGGATTGGGCCCACATCACATGTTCCTCTGTCTTTTGGTTTCCGACCAAGATGAAAGGTTAGTTTACCGTTCCAAACTCTTCTTGCTCAGCCTTTTTGGGCTCCAGGAGTTGGCGACGTGCCAAATAAAAATATCAACATGTTCAGATATATTACAATGGACATATATGGGAATGATATATATGAGGTAACGGTTCATTTCTTTAAATGGTATCGAGAGATAAGTGGTGGTCGCGCGTTTTGATGTATTGCGGTACCCTTGCGTAGGCTCTCTTGGTAGCTCGTTAACTAAAACCCACCAATATCATTATTCCAACATATATTAATATATCGGATTTTTTTTAAAGTTTCCGCTTTGGACGTGTTTGGTTCACTAAAAATTCTAGGATGAAGGGGGGAAAAGCAATTCTATAAATAAAAGTGATACTTTTAGCATAATAAGATTTCATATAATTTATTTATTGCAAAAATATTTTTAAGAAAAGGTTTCTACAAAATAAAAACAACCAATTTTAGGATTTGCTAAATCTTAACTTTTGGAGAGGATTTGGATGGAAAGCTTACATACTAATGCCACATCAACATTCTTACATTTCTCTCTCTCTCTCTCTCTCTCTCTCTAGTTTTACTTTCCTATTTTTGGGTTTAAACCAAACATGAGATTACAAATTTCAAGATATATTTTCCTATTATCATGTTGAACCAAACAAAAATAAGCTATGCTATTCCAAGATGCCAATCAAAAGCAATAGATTTGATTTCTTGACGGAGATTCCATTTCCTATATTTTTAGGAAATGAACCAAACAACTCCTTATCTAATGAACATCAATTTGCTTTATTAAAAAAAAAAAGATTTTTTAGACATAGTTAGCGAAATAGGTAGAATAAATAAAGTAATATCACGACAACATCCTTACTTTTCTAGTTTAGTAATTTATTTTTACAAATTTATTTCACTCGCATCCCGATATCAATCCACTTTAGAACTTGTAAAGAAAGTGGCTTTCACACTTTCAATTCGTTTTCAGTTCGCCTAACACCCTCTTGCACGCAGTTGCGGTTGAGGTTCTTGGAGAAGAAGAGGGTTCCGGCGGTTCTTGATCGGATAAGATGGCTCCATTTTCGATCCCACACTTCCCGACAGGCGTCGCAAGAAATGTGACAACAAAATAAGGAAAACTACCGAGATTTATTAAGCACTTGAACTCGCTACTCGGTCACAAATATAATGTGATTTAGTGGGCATATGTACGAGTTCTAGACAAGAAATGTGACAACAAAATAAGCCGATCAAGATCATAATGATAATGTACATGCATCTAACCACTAAATATAAGGGTTAATTTCACAAAACCCAACTGGATTTTGGGGGGTGCCGCACATAACCCCCCTAAACTTTGTTTGTCTTATATAACCCTTTGAACTATGGGGCGTCTCACAAAAGTCCTCTGAAGTTTTAGCTTATCTCACCTAATGCCCTGCCTATAATTTGCAAATAACTAAGATGTCTTTGAATGAAAAATTCGCAAACTTTATCACCAGTCATTTATAGGCAACGTACTCCTTTCCCTAAAGTTTGAGTTTTTTGCTCTAAAAAAAATTTAAGTTATTTGCAAATTACAGGTAGGGGGCTTAGGTGAAATAAGATAAAGTTCAGAGGAGTTTTGTGAGACACCCCATAGTTTATCGGGGTTATTTGAGATAAATAAAGTTCAGGGGGATTATGCGCAACACCCAAAGTTCAAGAGGATTTTGTGAAATTAAGCCTACATATAATTAGGGAGATGACAAATGTAGTATAATTGGAGCATGGTAACAGATAACACAATATATTGTGCACAATTGCCATAACGGTAAGTTTGCCTTATATGGTAAACTTTTATAGCCTTTGCCTAATTGTTTTTAATCAAATACTAAATTTGCATTTGAAAATAATTTCCAATAGTATAATTGTAGATATCAAAACATTAAATATAAAAGTTAATTTCTTGCAATAAATATTACATGCAATATGGATTTGGATCCTTTCCACTACAAAAAAAAAGTAGTGGATAGACTACGGCAATATCATAACTGTTGATTTGTTTAGTTGGCGATTGCCATTCATTCCATATCTAACACTCACAATACCCCCATGAATTGCACTATTTTCCTAATTTATACTCAAAGGCAAATCATAACCATCCATTAAACAAATCAACGGTTGTGATATTACAATAGTCTCTCCACTATTTTTTTTGCAATGGAGAAGATCCAAATCCCATTTAACATTTGCTGCTGTAACATCCACTGCACATTATTTTTGCAGCAAACAAAAGAGCCCCTAAATCTCAAGAAATTCTTAGGTGCTCCATGAGCATAGACCACACCAATAGGAAGAGGGTACGTAGCACAAGAAAAAATATTTAATTCTATCACTTTCTTATTTGCAAGTGGTTTATGCCACGTGACCTTTTCCTATTGGTGTGGTGTAGTGCTCATGGAGCACCTAAGAACTTTTCATAATAAAAATGATAAGTGTCTTACAATTTTCATACTATTTTGGCATCAAACTAATAAAAGAGTGGGGTTATAGTGAGTCACCGTTTTTCTTTTTACAATTTTTAAGAAAGGACCCCACTCTTTCGTTTGTGATGGTGCCAAAGTAATAGAAAATTTATAGTAGAATTATCACTTCTCTTTTCATAAATATCGCTTTTCTTTTGGAAACTTAAGCCACGAGAAAACCTGTGGTCATTCAGTTGGGCCGACAGGTCAGAAACTCGGCCCCATCGAAGGATCACAGTTTATTTTTTGGTACGTGACGCTTCAAGCAAGTTGGGAGGCAGTTTTATTGGGCCAAGAAGTCAGAAAGTTCGGTCCAATGAAAAAAGAGTGTTAGGCTCTGTAGTCTCCTTGATTCTAATTGAGTCCTACGAACAGCAGCATTGGCTGGAGACATGACCAATAAAATCAAAAGGAATTCTTTTCTGCGGTCTTTTTGTCACTTAATGTACTTTCCACTTTGATTTTGGTAATAAGGAGCCCCTTGGTTAGAGCACTCCAATTCTAAGGAGTAACTCCGAGATCGAGCATTCTCCCCAATGTAAATGCTTAGGATACAAGTCTCATTTTAAAGTTTCAGGTAAGGGGCTGTTTGGATGCTTGATGTAAAGTTAGGTATTTATGACAATAAATGGAAAGTGATTGTCCACCTCATCACTTTACATTTGGGGTTTTTCATTGTTTGGTTCGGATTTCATTATGAATCCTAAAATGATGATGTTACCTTGTTTGGATTGTATCATGTGATCTTGGAAAATGATATTTATGTAGATTCCATTCAAAAGATTCATCTCACTGTAAGATTACCTCCATAAAATACAGTAAAGACCCCCCAACAACTAAGTAATGTATTGATATTTCAAATCAAAAATAACAAATATTTAACATATTAATAACTTGTCAATAGGCCTATACAATGTAGATTTGGTTGATATGTCTGTATAGCAATCTGTGCAAAACCAAATTTTGCTTTCTAGATGAGAATTAAGCACAAAGTATCTAATGATAGGATATATCATACATGGTTCACATCATATTAATATGAAAGAATTTTTTTAATGAGTATGAAAGAAATCAATGCTACAGATACTTCACAAGTATTCAAGGATAAATTTCACAAAACCCCCTTAAGTTTTTTTCTCGGATAAAAATAAATCTCATTTCATCATATCATCAGACCCCAATATAAAATGAAAATATAGGGACCCAAAAAAAAAAAATCAATAGACATCAAAAATATAAAAAGCCGACAGGGAAATGAACCCATGAACTCCTTCAGTGGCGGAGGGATCCGATCAAGACCGCGATGGAGGAGAAAACGACAGCGGCAGCGACCGGAGACTCCGCGGCGGAGGCCGCGGCGGAGGTGGGGCTGGGGGCGAGAGACTCCGCGGCGATGGCAGCGCCGGCGAGGGAGATTACGACGATGATGACCATGAGAGAGCTGAGGAGAACCTTTGAGCTGATGAAGGCCATGGAGAGATCTAGCGTTTTGGAGAAATTGGAGGGATTTTGGAGAATTTTTTAAAGTTGTGTTTGAATATTTTAATGGTTGTTTCTGACACTCTTCTCAACTTTCCACCAAAATTTACTTTCGAAGACATGTCACCAAAACAAGCAACACGTCATCATGTTTCATTGCTTTTTATTTTGTACCCAAACAATGTAAATGAAGGAAAGTGAATGGTGGGTCCCAGTTTTCTGACACTTTTCGGTGTTTCCCTCAACAAAAACAGCAACCAAACAGCCCCTAAGTAGATAGGAATCGAATCCGAGATTGTGAGAGTTAAATTGAAACATCTCAAGCCTCCGGATCACCTGTAGTGAGAATCTAACTCGATGAGTTGAAGATAAGACCACTAAAATTATTTTACTCAAAATCCATGCGATCAAGTATAAGACCACAGTCATTATGTTTACAGATTTGCATGGTGATTCTCGATTGGGATCATCTACTCATCAATAGTGTTTCCTAATATTTGCTAATGCATCTCCACCTTTGATTTTGTGGAGAAGTACAAAGTGAAAGGTGGAGCCCACAAAATAAAAGGTGAAGATGCACTAGCAAATATTAGGAAACACTATTGATGAGTAGAGGATCCCAATCCGGTGATTCTGGGGTTAGTATCACTTTTATACAATATTTATACTACACGCCAGGTGCATCATATGCCTCCTTCATGCCTTTTTCTAGTTATTTTTCTAGGAATTTTACTCAAAAATCAATGGCCAACAATGAAAGCATTTCGGTCATCCAATAGTCGGTTTCATAAAATTGTATCGAAAGTAATTTCTCCTAAAATTCAGATAGCAACCGTATATAGATATAAATATATCATATCTTTCTTTAAGTTTTGTATTTATTTATTGAATTTTATTTTGTGTGGCTGTTACTTTATATGAATTTGTTAGAAATTTATGAAAATTATGGTTCCACAAAATAGATTTTTGGCCTAGAAAATTTCTAATTTCAAAGTTTGTTTTTTTGTTTTCGTACTTCAAAAAGTTCTACGATTTGCTGTAATCTGAGTAAACTTTGTTGTTAAAAATACGTTTTTTTTCAAAAGGGGGAGATTTGTATTAACTTTTTCTCCATACCCGCAATTATTAGCTGTGAGAATAGAGATTAGAGAGATTATTGACGGATTTTTATAACAAAAAAAATTATATGAAAAGGATCTGGGCCCACCTCACACGTGCCTCTGTCCTTTGGGTGCTCACTAGAGAAATTAAAATAGCGACTGCAGATAACATTATGCTGGGTCCTTATTTTAAGTTTCTGTTATGTTATTTTAATTTCTTTTTAATCCCTTGGGTGATATAATCCAACGTTAACTCACCCCTACGATCAATGTGGGTTTAGCTGGGGGGATTAAAAAAGGCAAAGGCTACCCGTGCCCATTCCGAGATCTGCATATATTGACACAAAGAAGAATAAGCTGTCATAGATGATTTTAAACCATGAATCTTATCCAAAATCAGCAAAAATCAGACTCAAAACATGTTATAATGCATACCTTAATATTCTGACAGCATTGATTTAAAAATAGTTGAGGAGCGCATATAATAATCTCCTTTTCCCCTGTATTTTTCTATTGAGGGAGGTTTTTTTTTTTTAAAAAAAAAAACTTACTGCTGTAGAATACAGAGGGCACACCAAGATCTCCTTACATATGAAATCTCACACTGATGTTTTGCTGCAACCCCAAATAAATCTTGAAAAAAGGCATCAGAGCATCTATTTAATCTCGTATCCTCTACAACAAAGGCTACATGAATATTAAAACATTTCAACAGAAATAAGACACAACAAGCCACCTCCATGCTTTTGGTGAGCCTTAATGTAACCGAAGTGAGTTTTCCATATGCTTTCTCCGTCAAAATTTCTCCAAACATACCAGAGGAAACTTCAAAACACTAAAGCATACCGTATGTCGAAATCCTACAAACTTGCATCCTGAGTTGATGCCGGTTTCTTTCCATAACGCTGCCGAAACAAAATGAAGCAAGCAATAAAGCATACAGCTAAAAGGAAGAAAAGAATCAGGAGAAAGAAGAATAAGATGCTCCAAATACCTGTTTTCCAGTGGAGAAAGGAACATATTTGTATTTTATCATGTGAAGTATCTGCCTCTTCATTGTGGCCACAAATAGCACAAACCAGTAGAACACAAGAATAGGCCAAAACACGGGCACATCAAAAGCATTGAAAAATGTCAATATGAAAGCAATGCAGAAGGCTTTTGTAATGGAGTACCTGGAGAGGGAGGGGGAAAAAAAGCCCTCAATCAATAACTATTCTACTCCAAAGCAGCATAGTGTTGTGAATTTCTAGATAGCCGTAAGCTATAATATAAATGATAAAAATCAAATAGAACCTCAAGGAACATGATTGTTTGAGGAGATAAAAAACAATTGCAGAAAAATCATCCGCAGGTTTTTTAACTTTTACCACAATACATTCGCTAAATGCTGCAACTAAATATAGAGCGATCATTATTCAAAGTACATCTATACGGAATCGAGATGTTTTTTGCAAGTTGCTCATGTGAACACTGTAAACTACTGAAGCAATCTAATGCTTGAATTATTGGACTGCATAACAAGAATATTGATACCTAGAGTATTCCCCTCAAACTACTCTCACGCTACAAGGGAGAAAGCGTAGGGTCTATCCTCTTCAATTTCTATCAAAATTGATGACTCATCAAGGAGCCCACACTTCTCTCCCTTGCATTGTTAGAATAGTTTGGGAGAGTGTAGTCTAGTTAGCATCATTCCAAACACAAATAGCAGAGACCAGAAATTGTCCAGGTATAAGAGACAAAATAACCATTCTACTTAATACTTTAGCTGGCAGCATCATCTACAAGCAATTCGTACATCAAGAACAATTCCTCCGTTCCAAATTTTATAGGGCCAGTTCATTAGCCTTTTCTCTCCAATTATCTCTTAATCTGCCCATTCGCTCTGTTAATTCACAAATACCAATCTTGTTTCACTGCCTTCCACATTCACTTAAGCTTGCTTGTTGTAGTATTCAAGAATTGCTTCCTGCGTCTGTAGCAGGAAAACCTTTGAAAGAGTACCCATTTTTTGGTGGTTGACTCACAAGGAACTAAGTACAAGATAGTGTGCATAAAGTGCATTGAAAGCTATACCCAATCACGAAACCCAATGGGAATTGCATGTCAACTCAGAAATGACCAAGATCTCATGTCAGAAGTTGCTTGCACAGAAATCCGTGAGTTCCTTGTCCAAATGTAATTGTCGGAATTCTATATACCAAAAGATCACCTTATTATGATCCAGTGCGCTCATATTTACCAAGTACTGCCATTGCATTTAACTCTTGTAGCACGATAATTAAACATTACGAATGCCCGCATAGCTAGATCTGCCATTTCCTTCAAAACAAATTATCAATGCCTATCCTGAGATTGCTCATCAATGATCCCCGATCTGCAAGAATCTCTTCAGTTTTTCCGCTATTATAAGTGATTATGGCCCTCAAGGGACAAGACCATAGCACATCGTACCTCTCATATCACCACATCACAAAATTTGTTGTTGACATTCCAGTGTGCGCAGGCACTTCAGATAACCATGATAAAAAGATGGATGCTTTTTAAAAAAGCATCCCTCTATTTTTAAAATTTAATTGAAAACCAACCAACTTCATATTTATTTACAAAAACAACCAACTTCTAATCACATTAGCATCACAACCAGTTGTTTTTCTTTTCAAATGAACCAAGGTTCCCAACCCCGATTATTAGTTAGCTAATTAGTTGAATGAACTTTGGACCTAGGGTTCCAAACCTTAGGTCAGAAAAGTACAATCAACAAGAACAAGGCAGTTCAAACCCGAGTTTGGCAACCCCAGGTTTTTGGACCATGGTTAGGTTAGAAAATTGCAGCCAACAAAAACAAGTCAGTTCAAACCCGAGTTTGCCAACCCTAGGCTAGTGTACTCTAGCAAAGCCAGTGGCGAAAACTCTCTGATCCTCGACCCATCTCCTTCATTATGAATTCTCCGTCTAAGCATCCATCACCACACCTTATTGAGCCCAACACTCCTCCGAAAATGATCTCCTCGTCAAAGGCAACCTGATCCAAGACCCACACGGGCCAATCCTCTCCTTTGGTGTCAACATTGACCCTTATGCCCACCACTAGAATCTTAATTCCCAACTTCTTAGGAAGAAGAAAGGCACGTTTTGCTTCAGACATCTCCCTCCATTGTGACTACTCAATAGCCAAGTTTCAATTTTGGATATGAACCCCTCTCCAACTTATATGAGGTGATGATAGTTCATACCGAGATCATGCTTTTGCTCGGAGATTTGAGGAAAGAGTAAATTAAAACGTTTGAAGAAATTACCCACATTGTTGAATTCTCGCTAGTGAGTAGGAAACAACAAGTTTTAGGCTTCAGTACTTATTCGACCAAGGCTCATTTTAGCAACCGATACAGGAAAATGTGGTTCCACCTACCAACACACCAAACCAGGATTGCCAACCCCGGGTTTAAACTAGCTAACTTTTGTTGACTGCACTTCTTTGGACCATGGTTATGAACTTCAAGTCCCAAGTACTTATAACTAACGGATTCGGGGTTGGAAACTACAAATTCATTTAAAACCCGTAAAAATAAAAAAAAATAACCAACTTTTGACTGCGATATTGACGCGAGTGAAAGTTGGTCGTTTTTTAAATAAATATAAAGTTAATTGTTTTTAACTTAAATTTTAGATTCTTAAAAAAAATTCGTAAAAAATTAATGTTGGAGACTACCTGTACATGTTAATGAACTCACTACTGCACCTACTCTTCCTAATCAATTAGCCTTCCAATCAGTCTGTAGAGCTAACACAGACCTGAACAAACTGCATGTGGTTTCCTAGTTTTGTTTGGACCCTTAAAACTGACTACAAATAGCTGAAACAAAATCATCTAGTAAGTTATTGAATTTAGGTCTTCTGTGAAATCCAATGGTGTGAATGGACTTGGATCATAAGATTCAATTTGAATCCGATCAATTCCACCCCTAATTAAGTATTCCAAGAACCATATCTTTGGAATATAGATTACAGTTGAAGATTGCACTCAGTTATCCTTCTAAAATCTGGTCAAAGTGAATAATATTCACTCTTTGTTGGAAATGGATAGTGAGTTTCGCATCTGGGTGATATCCTCATCTGCAAGAGGGGGAAAAAAAAAGTATTGCAACTTTGCAAGTCTGTAATGCCTAACCTGTCCATATTCATGTATTTATAATTTCTTTCTCTTTTTTTCCATTTAGCAAGTAAAAATAGCTTCGCTCAACTTAGTTCGTATGCATATTTGTCTTTGGCATGTTACACTCCGCCTTCTTACAACAAAGCCTTAGTGGTCGCAGCTGTGGTTATAACTACTGAAATGGTTAGAGACAAATTTACAATTTGGCTTAAATCTAGCCAAATTTCCAACACATAACCGATAACCAAGAACTTATAGATGACTTTGTGGTAGATCATACTTCTTAGGTCCTCTACGGGAACAAATGAAACACTAACAATGCTATATCACACAAGAAGAGAAAACAACATATCATAAATGTTTGATATATACTTCAAAGACCCTAAAACAATGAGCATCCTAAAAGTAATGGATCCCAATACTTCAAGTTCCAAGAACAAATTTTCAACAAGCAGGAACAAGGACTAAAGATGAGTAAGAGGGAGAGGCTCGCATTAGCGCCAGCTTGTCATACTTAACAGCACAAGCCCTTAAATATATGTTCATGCACATTTCACTCGATCAACTAAGACCTCAAGATGCTGCAACTTTTTCCCCATCAATCACCAATATCTCAACCCTAACCCCTCCAAAAGAGTTTATTCCAGATCAAGTCAACCATTTTTCAAAACTCAAACAAATACTAAAGTTGAGCAAGAGAGACTGCTCATTGACACATTAGTGCCAATTTCATACTAAACAGTTCAAACCCTAAATCTATGTTAATGCACATTATAGTAGATTTCATCCAATAATCACCAAGATCTCAATCCTAAACCCTCCAAAAGAACTTCTTCCCTATCAAATCTAACGATTTTCACGAAATCAAACAAGAAATTGGGCGAAAACGACATCAACCGAGAGAAATCAAAATCAAACTCACCAGAATTTGAACTCAGGTAGCCGACGGACAAAAGGCCGAAACTCATCGGACGATCTCGTCGGCAGCGTGGGCCCCTCTCCGCCGACGAGCCCCTGGATCTCGGGATCAACCTGAGGCGAGAGGAAAGCGATGAAGAGGTTGAGGACGTAGATCCCGAGGGCATACGAGACCACGTAGAAGCCCTCGATGATCGCCACGCGTATGATGTAGATTAGGGCAATAATCGCAAACCCTAGCCACCGCCGGAGCACGTGCGGGGTTGATTTGTCGAGCACGTGCTGGTAGCGTTGGGAGATGACAGCCATCCATGCAGATACGAAAGGGATGCCCCCGCCGCCGCTGCCGTCGCCGCCGATGGAGGTGGCGGTGGCGGCGGAAGAGGAGGAGGAAGATGGGTCCATCATTGTCTTCTTGGGTTTGGGATTGAGAGGACTTGATTTGAGATCTCTTTGTGGTTGTTAGATTTTGCAAGTGTCATGTAAATTTGGAGTTTTAAGAGGGCTTGGATGTTAATTGTTTATTCTATTTAAAGTGATTTGTTTAATGTGATAAGTTTCACCGTAAAGAGATTAACCGGTTAATAAAAAGAGAGAAATATGGAGTTTGGCTTTGTCAGCTTTGATAGTTATATGGTCGAAAGTACACATTAACTTTCACTTTTCACTTTTAGGGCCTGTTTGTTTCGTAAAAAAAACCCTTGAAATCACATTTCCGTGCCCTGACACCATATCCTCGTGAGATTTTGTTTTTAAGGGTTTTATATTTCACGTGTTTGGTTCGCGGAGACATTTCATGGAAATGGGGATAAAAAATGTCTGCCACGTCGGAAAACGCGTAAAACCCATTTCGGAACAAAAAGCTCCGAAATGGGGTTGAAAACTATATTTTGGCAATAAAAAATTGGCCCGCTAAGGTTTTGAGATCCGCGGGAATGAAATTTCGGAAAACGTGTTTTTTGTCTTTATCTGGGTGGTAATCTCACCATAGTGAACTTTACTATGTAGGCGTTAAAAATTGCTTATCAATACCCAAACAAGACTCGTAAACGGTGGGTTGACAACCGACGATCCATCCGACGGCTACGACCCGTAACGCCGACGCGGATTACGCGAAAACGATAAAGCGAAGTCGACGAACCCATGAAGTGAGTCGGCGAGGCGCACGAAGCGCCGAAACGACGCTGGCCGTGGAGAAAACCCGACGACGGCTCAACGAGGCGAAGTTGGCTAAACTCAAAACGCTGACGAGACGGAATCAACCGCATTTAGTCCGCCGATGCAAACGAACCGCTTGAGCTCGAAAGTTGATCGGACACGGACTCAACACAACGGCGACATCACCGAGCAAAACTAAGCCCTAAGACCAAGAATCGACGAAGAATCGACTCGAGGAGTCGACTAAAAACGACGCCAAACGACGGAGCCATGCCAAACCTCTACCAAATTGGTTAAGGTGGCTCGCCACTTTGTCGAGCCACCCTACCAACTTGGTCGAGGTGCTCTACCAGTGAGGTGGCTCGGCCACTTTGTCGAGCCACCCTACCAACTTGGTCGAGGTGCTCTACCAGTAGCCGAGGCTCGGCCACTTTGTCGAGCCACCCTACCAACTTGGTCGAGGTGCTCGCCAAGTGGCCGAGCCACTTGGTCGCTACAAGACACCCCCTTTTGTATAAATAGGGGGTCTTGGAGGGATTGGGGATTTTCGGATCTTGGACTTCTGGACTTTTGAGGATTTGGCTTTGGCTTTGAGGCTGGTTTTCGAGGAGTTTCCAAAGAGTTCTCACGAGACCAGCCAACGCCACCGCCGGTTAACCGCAGTACAAGTCCAATCGACGCCGATCCACAAATCGCGGTAAGAAAACTCGGTCGAACTACAGATACCCTCTAGGTTAAGCTTCGCCTTAACCTCGTGGATAGCCGGATTTCTCCTTGTAGATTCACCCGCCCGCGATCCTCTCCTTCGTGAGGCGATCCCCGCAGCGCATCCTCTCCTTCGCGGAGTGTGATCCTCAGCGCTTCGCTTCCTTCGCGGAAACGAGCCCTCTACGCCTCAGAGTTCCGAACCCGGTTTACACCAGATCGGATTGCGCGGTGGTCAACGGACGAATAAAAGTCCCCAAGACAGCAAAGAACCCACGCAAGCGAGGATCCCGTAAAATAGAGATCCTCGTGTTTGTTCACAAAAGGAAGAAAGTTGTAATTCCCGTTTTCATTGTACGCCTAAAATAAAGGCATTTTCTTTGTTTGAAATTTTGTTGTAGGCCAACGAAGCTGTAAACGAATTCAAACGAGCAATGAATAACAAACCAACTTTCCCCGCCAACAAGCCGGGCGACCACAAGAGCCAACGGCTTCAATTAAGAAGCCGTTGTCGAGCCGCCAATCCGGATCCCTACCAAGAAGAAGTCAAAGGCCTCAGGACGATAGGAAAAAATTTTCCAGCCGCCTTGACCCCGCCCGCTAACCGGCTAGCGGACCGCCAAAAACTCAGGTGTAATAATTACGCCCAAATAAGTCAACCGAATCCAAGTTGATCCGGTTCCGCTGTGAGTATCATACTATCGTCCTTGTCCGGATCGTCCTCCCCACAAATCCGTAGGATCTCCGCGAAGAAAGATCCGCTTATCCTCAGCCCGAACTTTAAGGCGAGGATCTTAACTCCGCCAAGGTCGGGTTGCACCAAATGGCATCCTTCCCAAGATCCAAGATCACCGGATCTACGCAGAGATCACCGCTGATGGCGCATCACTCTCCGACGCTGAGTTCGCCAAGGCCCTGAATCACCGACGGTGTCCGAAGTCCGTGAGAGGTCAAGAACCTCATCAATGTACACGGCAACTCCTCCAAACCGCCAACAAGTGATTGGGTCCGTGTCAAACGGAACCGATCAACACTTGAAGAACGATCCGAGGCCGCGGCATTACCGCACACACACGGGCTCTAGTTCGAGGCCCGATGTAGAAGAAGGGAGAAGTGGACAAGAAGCCACCAAAATGCGCCAAGTTTGGAGTCCGAATCGAACAACGATTCGGACGAAGGTCAAACGCCACCAAGAATCACCACCTTAAACCGATTTGACTAAGGCTCGCCGCCACGGGTGACTTGATTCAAAAGAAGATCACACCTCCGCGATCTCATCCAGATCTCCATCCACTGTTCGCCTACCAATCTTGTTGGCGATCCCGTGAGCAAGAAAACGGTGTTACAAATACCACTGTAACGATGATCGAGGTAAAATTTCGATCAAGGATTGTTTGGGCCCGAAGAGGCCTCACCACCACGGTGATGGGGTCCTACCCTCTCCGCCATTATAAGAAGATTCTTGCACCGCCTCACCGGAATTTGGATCGAAGTTCGAGAGCCCGCAAAACTTCGCGCAAGGCTAACGCTGAGATTAGTGACTCTTGGAACCTCGATAATGTGACTCATCCTCGAAGGAGACGCTTCATCCGACGACGATGACGTTATACCCGAAGTCATACCAACACACGAAGGGTTGCTCCGCATTCGTGCCGATGAGTTGTACTATCGCGGTCGGGGTACGAAAATCTCGAAGAGAAGTTCTCAATTGAACACGCATTGTCCGTGTTCTCAAACCAATCGTATGTGTTGTCGAATGTAACCGCACCGAAGCTAGTTCAAGAAGGCCGCTTGATAGGCTTGGCAACAAAATGCCAAGAATATCGAGTCTCAAAGGCGATATGACCAACAGAGGATTGGGATACTAATCCTCCTCGAAGATGAATGCTCGTGGTCGATTGATAATAATCCACCCTGAGGGAGACGGACATTCGTCGGGATTCGACACCACCTGAGAAGCTTTCAAGGCTCGATGTCGAATATGGCCACGATCGATCCCGCTACTATTGAGGGTGATGAAGATATGCCAACATGGGAAGACCCATGGATCCATCAACTCGAGAGCAGCTTTGGGGATAGGTTCAACAAAGAGAACCCCCACTAAGGATGAGGTAGTCCAGTTAATATGGGTGATGAAGAGCATCCCAAACTCATAAACATCGCAATACTCTTCCCTCGAAGAAAAGGAAGAGTTGATCGCCCTAATCGTGGAATATATCGATGTATTTGCCCGAGCTACGAGGACATGCCGTGACTCGACCCTAATGTGGCAACACATCGCCTCAACATCAACGTGGATGTCAAACCCGCCAAGCAATCGCGAAGACGGTTTCGCCCACAAATCTTACAGCGATCGTGAGACGAAGTAAAGAAACTCATAGAATCGGATTCATCGAGGAAATTCAACACCCGATTGGGTGGCTAATATAGTCCCGGCCATGAAGAAGAATGGTTCGATTAGGACTGTGGTCGATCACAGAGACCTAAACGCCGCTGCCCAAAGGATGATTTCCTCCGCCAATCACCGACGCCATAGTTGACAATACGCGGTGGATTCGAGAGGATGTCCTTTATGGATGGTTTCTCGTTACAATCAAATCAAGATGCACCCCGATGACGCCAAACACACCGCTCAACGCCATCGGATATTTTGCTACACGGTCATGCCGCTCGGTTTAAAGAACGGCCAAGAACATACCAGCGAGCAATGACTAAAATTTTCCAGGATCATCTCCGGAAAACGGTCGAATGCTACGTCGATGACTTGGTCGTGAAAAGCCGTGACAAAGGAGATCATATCAAAGATCTTAGAACGGTATTCGAGCTCATGCGACTCATCGCCTAAAGATGAACCCCGCCAAATCCTTCCTTGGGATGTCCAAAGTTCCTCGTCATTGCCACCGACAAAGGAATCCACGTCGATCCTGATAAAGTGAAGGCCATTCAAGAGTTGCAACCTCCGAGAAATCTGAGAGAACTCAGGGGGTTACAAGGGCGATTGGCGTACATCCGACGGTTCATATCGAACCTATCTGGGAAGTGCCAACCATTCTCTAAATTGAACAAGAAGGGCGGTCGCTTATTTGGGACGACGATGTCGAAAGCGCTTGAAGAGATCAAATCAGATCTCGCTAAACCTCCCGTTCTTGTTGCACCGCAGCCGGAAAACCGCTCTCGATCTATGTCAAGGCAACGGATTTCGCGCCTTTACTGCTAGGACGACGGACGGCCACGTAATGTGCAAAGTATTACCCGAGCCGAACATTGGTCGGCTACCGAAGTCTCGATACCCAATGGTCGAAGCGGTGCCTTGCATTAGTGTTCGCGATTCGAAGATGCGACACTATTTAGTCGGGCGACGATTTATGTTATTCTAACGAACCGTCCGATATTTATGACCCAACGGCTTCAATGAGTTGGCGTTTGGCGAAATGGGCCTTGCTCTTGTCCCAATACGACCGCACTTCAAACAACGTGGTCACCAAAGGGCAAGCGATTTGCGATCTCTTGGTCGCCAACCCGACAACGGATGCGGTTGAGCTATATGATGATCTTCCGATGAAGTCCAGAAGTCAACACTACGCCGCACCAACAAATATGGCGATTGTACTTTGACGGAGCTTCGGCCACTAATGTAGCAAGTACCCCCGACGCTTCCAAAATCTCCACTGAGTCGGAGTTGTCTTGATTTCCGGAATCATGTCATGCCCCGTGCTTATTCACTCATCAACCTCGTTCCAATAACGTAGCCGAATACAACGCTACTTATCGGACTTAGCTTCGCCAAAGAGCCGGGGTCGAATATCTCGCTGCATGGAGATTCACAACCGATAGTTAAGGTGTCCGTGGTGACTACGGTGAGGAACTCGATCCGTCCCCTATCATCAGGTAGCCGTTGAAATGGCCGACTCATTCGAAGAATTCTTCATCGAATATATCCCACGCCTCCAAAACGCTCACGCAGATGCACTGGCGGCGTTAGCTGTGTCGTTAGCACAACCTTCCGAGATCGAACAATTAGTTACGGTCAGGACTCACCAACTCTTCGTACCAATATATAAAGAGGTACAAGAAGATGAAGGGGTAATTACCAAAGAGGTACATGCAACCCAAACCAAGTTGGAGCCCCGAGATTGGCGCTTTCCTATCATCGATTACGTCTTACATGGTATTCTACCAGAAGACGTGAAGGAGAGAGAGTCAATCCGGCGAAGAGCTCCAAGATTCTTTTACGACACAGAAACCCAGATGCTATACCGTCGGGGGTACGATGGTCTTTTACTTCGATGCCTCTCAAACAAAGAGGCAGAAGAGGTCCTTCGGGAAGCACACGAAGGTGAATGTGGTGCGCACCAGCCTGGTCCCAAGCTCTACGAACGAATCAGGAGAATGGGCTACTTTTGGCCCACAATGGTTAATGACGCAATGAGCACGCCGAAATGCCATGCGTGTCAAATTCACGAATTATATGCATCACCGCCAGAGCAACAGATCCTTCTACCACATCCCGCCATTCGAGACATGGGGAATGGACGTTGTAGGTCCCATTTTTCCTCCGTCAGTTAAAGGAGATCGCTTTATTCTAGCGATCACCGACTACTTCTCCAAGTGGGCTGAAGCAATCCCACTAAAGGAGGTCAAGGCGAAGTACCGCCATCGATTCATCAAACACCATGTCATCTATCGACATGGTGTCCCAAGACGGATCGTGCATGACAACGGTCCCCAATTTATCGCAATTCCTTCATCAAGTTTTGCGAAAAATTCAAGATACAAGATGTCTCGTCGACAGCCTATAATCCAAAGAATAATGGGTTAGCCGAGGCGTTCAACAAGACGATCATCAAGATTTTGTCAAAGCTTGTGAAGAATAACAAGCGAGACTGGGACGATAAACTCGGAGAAGCACTCTGGGCATATCGCTGTGATGCGTGCTGCGACGGGAGCGGCCCGATCCTGGCAACGGTGTATTACGGCGAACATTGGTTCGTGAGTCTCGATACCCAATGGTCGGCGGTGCCTTGCATTAGTGTTCGCGATTGAAGAAATCGACACTATTTAGTCGGGCGGGCGATTTATGTTATCTCTACGTCCGGTCCGGATATTTATGACCGTAGGCTTCAATGAGTTGGCGTTTGGCGAAATGGGCCTTGCTCTTGTCCCATACGACGCACTTCAAACAACGAGTCGGTCAAAGGGCAAGCGATTTGCGATCTCTTGGTCGCCAACCCGACAACGGATGCGGTTGAGCTATATGATGATCTTCCGGATGAAGTCCAGGAAGTCAACACTACGTCGCACCAACAAATATGGCGATTGTACTTTGACGGAGCTTCTCGGGCCACTAATGTAGCAAGTACCCCCGGACGCTCCAAAATCTCCGCTGGAGTCGGAGTTGTCTTGATTTCCGGAATCATGTCATGCCCGTGCTTATTCACTCACGAACCTGTTCCAATAACGTAGCCGAATACAACGCGCTACTTATCGGACTTAGCTTCGCCAAAGAGCTGGGGGTCGAATATCTCGAAGCGTATGGAGATTCACAACTGATAGTTAAGCAGGTCCGTGGTGACTACGAAGTGAGGAACTCTGATCTGGTCCCCTATCATCAGGTAGCCGTTGAAATGGCCGACTCATTCGAAGAATTCTTCATCGAATATATCCCGCCTCCAAACGCTCCGCGAGATGCTGGCGTTAGGCGTGTCGTTAGCACAACCTTCCGAGATCGAACAATTAGTTACGGTCAGGACTCACCAACTCTTCGTACCAATATATAAAGAGGTACAAGAAGATGAAGGGGTAATTACCAAAGAGGTACATGCAACCCAAACCAAGTTGGAGCCCCGAGATTGGCGCTTTCCTATCATCGATTACGTCTTACATGGTATTCTACCAGAAGACGTGAAGGAGAGAGAGTCAATCCGGCGAAGAGCTCCAAGATTCTTTACGACACGTAAACCCGTGATGCTATACCGCCGGGTACGATGGTCTTTACTCGATGCCTCTCAAACAAAGAGGCGTAAGAGGTCCTTCTGAAGCACACGAAGGTGAATGTGGTGCGCACTACCGTCCCAAGCTCTACTTAACGAATCAGAGAATGGGCTACTTTTGGCCCACAATGGTTAATGACGCAATGAGCACGCCGAAATGCCATGCGTGTCAAATTCACGAATTATATGCATCACCGCCAGAGCAACAGATCCTTCTACCACATCCCGCCATTCGAGACATGGGGAATGGACGTTGTAGGTCCCATTTTTCCTCCGTCAGTTAAAGGAGATCGCTTTATTCTAGCGATCACCGACTACTTCTCCAAGTGGGCTGAAGCAATCCCACTAAAGGAGGTCAAGGCGAGTACCGTCATCAGATTCATCAAACACCATGTCATCTATCGACATGGTGTCCCAAGACGGATCGTGCATGACAACGGTCCCCAATTTATCAGCAATTCCTTCATCAAGTTTTGCGAAAAATTCAAGATACAAGATGTCTCGTCGACAGCCTATAATCCAGCAGCGAATGGGTTAGCTGAGGCGTTCAACAAGACGATCATCAAGATTTTGTCAAAGCTTGTGAAGAATAACAAGCGAGACTGGGACGATAAACTCGGAGAAGCACTCTGGGCATATCGCTGCTTGATGCGTCGTGCGTGAGAGCTACCCGTACTCTACGGTCTGGTGTGAAGCAATTCTCCGTTGGAAATCCAGATTCCGTCACTTCGCCTTGCAGCAGAGATGACGACCGAAGAACAACATCAAAAACGTCTCGAAGAACTTGAGATGTTAGATGAGAAGCGCCTGGAGGCTCAACAATGCATTGAGTTCTATCAAGCTAGAATGTCGAGGGCTTTCAACAAGAAAGTTCGACAGAGAACCTTTAAGGAGGGAGATCTCGTCCTCGCCGCTAGACGACCGATAATCCTCACCTCTAAAAAGAAAGGTAAATTCGAACCCAAATGGGAAGGACCGTTTATAATAGACACAGTCTATTCAAACGGTGCATATCGCCTTATCACACAGAATGGCGACCGGCAATTAATGCCGATAAATGGGAAGTTTCTGAAAAAATACTATCCTTAGTATATTCAGGATAACCCATTTTGATGGGAAATTCCTCAGAGAATATCTCACTCATTTTCATGAGGATAACCCTAAGTTATTGTGTTTTCCTCCAAAATTCTCTCACCGATCAAATTCATTGACGGTGGGCCCACTAAAAATCTTCTTGGTCCAACCACCAGCAAAATCCCCTCTCGATTCCTTCCACGAACGAGAGGTCCACTTTCAAATTCTGGTTAGCAATCCTACAAAAGAGAAAGCTATCCATACCCTTCCTAGATTCTCGGAGTGGAGACCCCACTCTTAGTTTCTCATCGGGAAATAGAATACATTCTTCCTTTCCCACCTTCACCTGGAGATAGGACACATCCTTCCTCTTCAGAAGCAAGAGATAGAATACATTCTTCCTCTCTTGTCTTAGATTCTCGGAGTGGAGATCCCACTCTTAGTTTCATCTTTCAAGATTCTCAAGATGGAGATCCCATTTTCAGTCTCTTTCACTGGAAACAGGACAAAAATCCTTCCTTTCCAATATCCGGAGATAGGAGACAAGATCCTCCTTCCTCTCCATCAATAAGAGATAGGATACAAAACCTTCCTCTCTTATTTCAAATTCGTGAGCACCTGGAGATAGGACACAAAACCTTCCTCTCCACCGCAAGAGATAGGATACAAAACCTTCCTCTCTTGTTCATCCCTTACCCGGAGATAGGAGACAAGATCCTCCTTCCTCTCCACCTTCGGGAAATAGAATACATTCTTCCTTTCCCACCTCAATCAACCTTATGACGGTTCAATCCTTCTCCGGTTAAAAGAAGGCCAAGATTCATCTTGGGGTGTTTCATCCCGGCCTAAGAAGGGATGAAGTCGACGCCAACACGCCGCCGGTTTAGTCTTTCTCCATTGAAGAAGACACCGAGTTCGATTCGGGTATTCCATCCGAAACCTAAGAAGGGATGAAGTCGACGCCTAACACGCCGCCGGTTTAGTCTTTTTCCATTGAAGAAGACACCGAGTTCGATTCGGGGCATTTTGTCCGAAGCCTAAGAAGGGATAAAGCCAACGCCTACCACGCTGTCGTAGTCTATTCCCGTGACAAAAGACGGCTTCACGATTCAACATCGTAGCATTAAGTCTAAGAGAGTCTCATTCTTTAGCACAACGCCACGCGGAGCGGATCCAGATAATCCGCGACGCTAGCCCAACTCAAACGGTAGTTGGTAAAGGCTAGTCAAACCGCTGAAGGTCGGGGTCGGCTAATAACTCCTAAAGTCGACGCTTAACACGCCACGGTTTAGTCTTTTTCCGATTGAAGAAGACACCGAGTTCGACTCGGGTATTTCATCCCGGCCTAAGAAGGGATTAAGCCAATGCCTCACACGCTGTCGCGATCTCTTGCCCGTAAAGAGTACCGAGCCTATGTATTCAATATCATAGCAACAAGTCTAGAAGAGTTTCATTCTTCTAGCACAACGCCACGCGGCGGAACGGATTTGGACAATCCGCACGCTAGCCCAATTCAAACGGTAGTTGGTAAAGGCTAATCAAACTGCTGACGGCCGAGGGTTTGCCAAAATCCTATAAGTATTATGGTTAATTATTTCGCTAAATAAAAGAATCATAATAGAGCACAAAAGAGGACGAAATATGTTTTGCTTTAACTCGATACTTTATTGAGGAAAGCTTGTTGAAGTTCCTCCCGGCTCGCCCTCGAAGTCTCCTCGCCGCCATTAAGGGCCTCCGCAGCCTCCTTCTTGATGTTAACCGCCTTCGCTTCGAGAGTTCAAGTTCCTCGCACGACCGCAGAGTCTTTTCTTTGTTGGCCTTCGCCGCCTTCAAGACGATCGCTCTCCTCGCTTGGGTTCCTGCTCGAGCTCTACTATCCTCGCTTCCAAAGAAATGACACAAGACCAAAGTGTCCCACGGAAGACGAAGCTTCAGCAACAACGGTCTCCAATGATGCACCCGCCTCACAGATGTGAACTTCGAGTCCAAGAATAACGCAAGCGCCCCGCCAAGCCGCCAGCGAGCCGCCTCTCGTCTCTATATATGAGGAGAACGGCTACTTCAAAATCTTGTGGACTTTGGGGCTTAACCTCCAAATGGTCGAAATCATCAACAAATGGCCCGCGCAGACTCAATCTTCCAGATATTCTCCCATGTCGCCTAGCCCTACTCCAAATAGGATTACGAGTATAAACTAATTCTCGGTTCTTAACGAAGTTCCCGGGAATATTACCATATTCTTAAGGATAACTCGATAACCCTCAATTTCCTCCCACGTGGGACCTCAAGGAGGGATAAAATTCGACGAGGCTTATATCGACGGACAACGCTCTACCTCGAAGGACTCCTCCCATCGTATCGTCGATTCATGCATCGCCGAGGGCCTACCAATCAACAATTGGGAAGAATACCTCCCACCGTGGATGAACACACCGCAACGAAGTAATGCAAGAGCGACGCCAACCAACGCTGGCCGCCGACGGCGATTCACCGACAACGGTTCGACTCACAAAAGAATTCCCATCAACGAGGAATCTCGAGGGTCAATTGGACGACAATCCACCGACACGAAGTCATCAAAGAATGAACTCAATTAGCTAGCTTTGAAATTCGACAACGGCCAAGCAATAAATGCAAGATCGCAACACCCTGTGTATCCTACAAAGCACCGAGAACCCGAGAATTGGAGGAATCAAATATCGAGCCAACCTCAAAAGAAATTCATTTATCGACTGGCCGAGATTTCACAACGGTCGCAAAAATGCAAGATCGTAATACCTTCAAGAATCCTACAAAGCACCGGAAAGACTCAAGGGAATGGAGAGATCAAACGCCGGTCATTCACAAGTCCTATCACGCTTAAAGAGTGAAGGGTTATCATGTCCAAAGCATCCCGCACTCATCAAGAATCGAGACTCGCTTTGAGGGGTATCCAGAGCGCTAAAAATTGCTTATCAATACCCAAACAAGACTCAGAACGGGTTGACAACCGACGCATCCATCCGACGCCACCCGTAACGCCGCCGACGCGGATTACGCCGCAAAACGATAAAGCCAGTCGACAACCCATGAAGTGAGCGAGGCGACGAGCCACGGGAAACGACGCTGGCCGCGGGAGAAACCCGACGACGAAGCTCAACGAGGCGAAGTTGGCTAAACTCAAAACGCTGACAGACTAATCAACCGTGACTTAGTCCGTCGATGCAAACGAACCGCTTGAGCTCAAAGTTGATCTGACACGACTAACACAACGCGACATCACCGAGCAAAACTAAGCCCTAAGACCGAAGAATCGATAAGAATCGACGGAGGAGTCGACGAAAACGACGCCAAACGACGGAGCGCCACCAAACCTCTGCCAAATTGGTTAAGGTGGTTTCACTTTGTCGAGCCACCCTACCAACTTGTCGAGGTGCCTCAAGGAGCCGAGGTTTCTACCACTTTGTCGAGCCACCCTACCAACCTGTCGAGAGGTGCCCTACGGCAGCCACTCTGGCCTCATGAGCCACCCTACCATCCTACGAGAGTTCGCCAAGTGGCCGAGCCACTTGGTCCGCTACAAGACACTTTTGTATAAATAGGGGGTCTTGGAGGATTGGGGATTTTTGGATCTTGACTTCTGACTTTGAGGATTTGGCTTTGGCTTTGAGGCTGGTTTCGAGGAGTTTCCAAAGAGTTCTCACGAGACCCACGAGCCGCCGCTCACTGCCGGGAGCACCGCAGTACAAGTCCAATCGACGCCGATCCACAAATCTGGGTAAGAAAACTCGGTCGAACTATGATACCCTCTAGGTTAAGCTTCGCCTTAACCTCGTGGATAGCGCTGCGGATTTCTCCTTGTAGATCTCACCCGCCCCGCATCCTCTCCTCGCGTGAGTGCGATCCTCGCAGCGCATCCTCTCCTTCGCGTGAGTGTGATCCTCAGCGCTTCCTTCGTGAACGAGCCCTCTACGCCTCAGAGTTCCGAACCCGGTTTACACTGTGATCGGATTGCGCGGTGGTCAACGACTAATAAAAGTCCCCCTACACAGCAAAGAACCCACGCAAGCCGGTGATCCCGTAAAATAGAGATCCTCGTGGTTTGTTCACAAAGGAAGAAAGTTGTAATTCCCGCTTTCATTGTACCTAAAATAAAGGCATTTTCTTTGTTTGAAATTTTGTTGTAGCCAACAAGCCGTAAAAGAATTCCCATCAACGAGGAATCTCGAGGGTCAATTGGACGACAATCCAACCGCAGTCATCAACAGAATGAACTCAATTAGCTACAGCTTGAAATTCGACAACGGCCAAGCAATAAATGCAAGATCGCAACACCCCCGTGTATCCTACAAAGCACCGGAGAACCCGAGAATTGGAGGAATCAAATATCGAGCCAACCTCAAAAGAAATTCATTTATCGACTTCCGGCCGAGATTTACAACGGTCGCAAAAATGCAAGATCGTAATACCTTCAAGAATCCTACAAAGCACCGAAAGATCAAGGGAATGGAGAGATCAAACGCCGTGGTCATTCACAAGTCCTATCACGCCAATTAAAGAGTGAAGGGTTTCATCATGTCCAAAGCATCCTGCACTCATCAAGAATCGAGACCAGACGCTTTGGAGGGGTATCCAGGGCGCTAAAAATTGCTTATCAATACCCAAACAAGACTCGTAAACGGTGGGTTGACAACCGACGATCCATCCGACGGCGACCCGTAACGCCGCCGACGCGGATTACGAAAACGATAAAGCCAGTCGACGAACCCATGAAGTGAGTCGGCGAGGCGCACGGCCGAAACGACGCTGCCGGAGAAACCCGACGACGAAGCTCAACGAGGCGAAGTTGGCTAAACTCAAAACGCTGACGACGGAATCAACCGCATTTAGTCCGTCGATGCAAACGAACCGCTTGAGCTCAAAGTTGATCGGACACGACTAACACAACGGCGACATCACCGAGCAAAACTAAGCCCTAAGACCAAGAATCGACGAAGAATCGACGGAGGAGTCGACGAAAAACGAGCGAAACGACGAGCGCCACGCCAAACCTCTACCAAATTGGTTAAGGTGGCTCTACCACTTTGGTCGAGCCACCTACCAATTGCCGAGGTGCCTCTACCAAGGGGAGGCCTCCACACTTGGTCGAGCCACCCTGCCAACTTGGCCGAGGTGCTCTGGCCAAGTGCCGAGCCACTCTGGCCACCATGGTCGAGCCACCCTACCAACTGTGGCTCGCCAAGTGGCCGAGCCACTTGGTCAGCGCTACAAGACACCCCTTTGTAGGGGGTCTTGGAGGATTGGGGATTTTCGATCTTGACTTCTGACTTTGAGGATTTGGCTTTGGCTTTGAGGCTGGTTTTCGAGGAGTTTCCAAAGAGTTCTCACGAGACCCACGAGCAGCCAACACTGCCGGTGAAACCGGGCAGTACAAGTCCAATCGACGCCGATCCACAAATCGCGGGTAAGAAAACTCGGTCGAACTACGATACCCTCTAGGTTAAGCTTCGCCTTAACCTCGTGGATAGCGCCGGATTTCTCCTTGTAGATCTCACCCGCCCGCCGATCCTCTCCTTCGCGTGAGTGTGATCCCCGCAGCGCATCCTCTCCTTCGCGTGAGTGTGATCCTCAGCGCCGCTTCCTTCGTGAAACGAGCCTCTACGCCTCAGAAGTTCCGAACCCGTTTACACCAGATCGGATTGCGCGGTGGTCAACGACGAATAAAAAGTCCCCAAGAGTGCAAAGAACTCACGCAAGCCGGTGATCCCGTAAAATAGAGATCCTCGTGTTTGTTCACAAAAGGAAGAAAGTTGTAATTCCGCCATTGTATGCCTAAAATAAAGGCATTTTCTTTGTTTGAAATTTTGTTGTAGGCCAACGAAGCTGTAAACGAATTCAAACGAGCAATGAATAACAAACCAACTTTCCCCGCGAACATACTACATTTACCATTTTGAATTTTTATCAAACCAAACACTGGGAATTGAGGAAATGAAAATACAATGTCAGTTTTCAAACTGTTAACAAACAGTGAACCAAACATTAGAAATGAAAAAATGACATTTCTTGATATTTCATGCCATCCATTTCCTTGCAAACAAACACAAAATACCTATTGCACCGAAAACTCCCGAAATGCTCCGATATTGATTTCCAGCACTGTTTTCACATTTCATGATTTTTTGGAAATGAAACAAACAGGCCCTTTACAACAATCAAAAATAAATAAATGAGTCGTTGAAATACTTCCATCTTAAATGCTACTTCCAACATAAAAGCAAAACCTTAAAAATATTATTCATGCTACGGTAAATACTATTCTTATTACAACATAATTTAGAATATTTAGATTAATGTTCATTCTGCGGTAACATTATTAGCCATAGCCATGTTGTTCGAGCAGTACTGTTTTTCCCATAAAACTCTGTTCATGCTACAGTATAATTTTTTGAATCTTATACATGCTTTATATGCTACAATCGATTTTTGCCCTTTTCCATTGTTCAGCTAAAGCAATATTTTTAACCTTTATATATATATATATATATATATATATATATATATATATATATATATATATATATATATATATATATATATATATATATATATATATATATATATATATATATAAAATTCCTATAGACTTAAGTTTATATGGAATATACACCAACTTTTTTATCTATTGATGTTGCCTTTAGATTTGTGCCATCAAGAAATGCACAAATCTCAAAATGGGCTTCATATCTTTCATGGATCCCAATGTAACATCAATGGATAGAAAAGTTGATGTATGACTATTCCCTATAAACAGAGATTTGATATATATATATATATATATATATATATATATATATATATATATATATATATATATATATATATATATATATATATATATATATATATATATATATATATATATATATATATATATATATATATATATATAGCAAGGCTCTATGAACTTAAGTTCATAATGAATAGTGGTGCACCAACTTTCTAACCACTCATCTTGCTTGGGATCCGTGAAAGATATAAAGGCCACTTTGAGATTTGTGCATCACAAATCTCAAGGCAAGATGAGTGGATAAAAAGTTGGTGCACCACTATTTATTATGAACTTAAGTTCATAGAGCCTTGCTCTATATATATATATATATAGAGAGCAAGGCTCTATGAACTTAAGTTCATAATGAATAGTGGTGCACCAACTTTCTAACCACTCATCTTGCTTGGGATCCGTGAAAGATATAAAGGCCACTTTGAGATTTGTGCATCACAAATCTCAAGGCAAGATGAGTGGATAAAAAGTTGGTGCACCACTATTTATTATGAACTTAAGTTCATAGAGCCTTGCTCTATATATATATATATATATATATATATATATATATATATATATATATATATATATATATATATATATATATATATATATATATATATATATATATATATATATATATTGCAAAGGATGAATTTAACCTTTATCGACATTTCATAAATATAAATTTTTTCCTAACTCTATTAGATAAAATTGATAAAACTTGCTAATTGGAGTATTATTTTGTTAATCGGTTTGAAAATTCACTCAGAATAACAATAAAAAATTATCGCTGAAATATTTATAAATAGTTATATATAAAAACTATATTATAAATTGAGTGACGATATAACTCGGTAAATAATACCCGTAGCAACACGCGAGCTTAATACTAATTACTAGTAAGGAAAAAGTATATAGTAAGAACAATCTATGACATTAAATATGCGCTCAAATTATATTAACCATTAGATCTGTGCACAAATCACGAAATCTAACAATCTAATGATTGACATTCATTTGGTGCACATTAATGCCATGAATCCAAATATTCTTGATACTTTCCCACTAGTAATGATCAACTTTGTCATGAAGATGCTGCTTATTCTCGGTCTTTCTTTGTTACTGATGTTTTCAATACATGAATGGAAAATTATTATAATCCCATTTATAACAAAAAAAACCTCTTCATATCTCTTGCATGAGACAGCTTTGGTATCAAGAAAAAATTTATTCTTCATTGGTTAATAGACATCACTAGGGTCGGGCATGGGCGGGTTCGAACCGCGGGCTGAACCGGCCCAACTCGGTTTGGTTCTAAACCCAGCCCGATTCATAGCGAGCAGGGCCCAGCTCGGCCCACACTAGTGGCGGTTCATGGGCCGGACTAGGTTTAGATCCAAACCCGGGACCAAAGAAGTAGGTCCGGGCCACCGCAGGTCCGACCCAGCCCCTCCCCACCCGACCCAAGTTTAATTTTAAATATTTACTTTGTGTAGCAAAAAATAAATGGCCCTCAGGTAGTCAAGTATTCCTTCAAAGTTCAAACTGCATATATCTTTGTATTTATGATATTTTTCTATGTGATATATATATATATATATATATATATATATATATATATATATATATATATATATATATATATATATATATATATATATATATATATAAGAGCTCCTATGAACTTAAGTTCATAATGAATAGTGGTGCACCAACTTTTTATCCACTCATCTTGCCTTGAGATTTGTGATGCACAAATCTCAAAGTGCCTTTATATCTTCACTGATCCCAAAGCAAGATGAGTGGATAAAAAGTTGGTGCATCAAGTCTCATTTCATTTTATATATATATATATATATATATATATATATATATATATATATATATATATATATATATATATATATATATATATATATATATATATATATATATATATATATAAGAGCTCCTATGAACTTAAGTTCATAATGAATAGTGGTGCACCAACTTTTTATCCACTCATCTTGCCTTGAGATTTGTGATGCACAAATCTCAAAGTGGCCTTTATATCTTCACTGATCCCAAAGCAAGATGAGTGGATAAAAAGTTGGTGCACCACTATTCATTATTAACTTAAGCTCATATGAGCTCTCATATATATATATATATATATATATATATATATATATATATATATATATATATATATATATATATATATATATATATATATATATATATATATATATATATATATATATATATAGAGCAGTGCTCTATGAACTTAAGTTCATAATGACAGGCACCAACTTTTCTAACCACTCATCTTGCTTTGGGATCCGTGAAAGATATAGCAGCACTTTGAGATTTGTGCATCACAAATCTCAAGGCAAGATGAGTGGATAAAAAGTTGGTGCACCACTATTCATTATGAACTTAAGTTCATAGAGTTTTACTATATATATATATATATATATATATATATATATATATATATATATATATATATATATATATATATATATAATTTTAAATAAAGAGTTTGAAATTGGAAAAAATAAATTAAATATAATTTTACAAATATGAATATAAAGTTAATATAGTTTAGCAATGAAAAAGATAGAAAAAGGTCAAAAATCAATGGGTCCCACCATCTAAATCATGGAAGTGGGCTGGCCCCGTGCCCGATCCTGCATGTGTCGATGGATTGGGTCCAAATCCCACTGTAAGGCAGAGAAGTGATCCCCCACTCTAATTCATGTGGGCCACTAACCCTAAGGGTCGTGGCGGATCTGCTGAACAGTCCCGACCCCACGCCCACCCCTAGACATCATTTCCGAATAAATATTTTGAGAGATTAATCTGACATCTGATCTCTTGGGAAAGTCCTTGCAACAGATATTTATATGTCATATTGGCATCATGACATAATTGAATACATATTGTTTAGCACATAATAAGATCCAATTTTCGCTTTAAAAACAAAAAACTATTGTATCAAAACTACAAAATTTTGATGATGGGGTGAGTGAGAATCAGGAATATACAGTAAAACCTGTCAGGAAAACGGTTTAATACAAGGGTATTTGTTCATCAAAACTAGGAAACGAACCAAATAATTAACAAACAAATTGCTAATTGTTCGACTAACTATTCGTCATATTCAATTCGATAGTTCATTTAACACTAAATAAATAATATTTAGTGTTCAAGTTCATTAACAAATAGAATTTAACCGTATATTCAATTTGTTTGCTTATCAAATATCCGCTTAAAATTTAATCGCTTATAATTTGTATTATTACACATATGATATATCTTCAACCCACTTATATTTTCTACTTAAGTTCTACATACTAATTTTGAGAGCCTTAGAGAATCTTAAATCGTTTTCTAATAAAATTTTCAATTAAATATATATACATCATAACTATAAAAAATAATTTTCATTTATAAACTTAAATACTATTTAAAAATTAAATCCTTTAGTGGAATGAATATACTTTTGACATTCAATAAATATTCATGAATATTTATCAAATATCAAGTATTCGAGTCCTAATTCGAAAAACTCCAAACGTGGATGTTCGTGTTTGAGTTCGAATACTATAATATTAAACAAATACAAATACGAACATCTTAGTATTCAATTTGATTCATTCGTTTACCACCCCTAACCAAAACCAACCGAGATTTAATGGTATAAATCGAATTTTCTGAGTAAATATGAAACTTACTACACATCACTGACAAGGGGTCATGAACAACAGCTTATAGTATATTTAACCCCACCATCACTATATCTCAACTTATATAAATAAATACAACAAAAAAACATCAGCCAGCAGCCAGCTTTCCCATTTGAACAACGAACCCCCAGCAAATCTACAAGTATTCAACCTTCCTGTTGTCGGAGAGAACAGATCATTCAGTGCGGAACCATAGGTGGCAGCATGTTCCAAGTATATAACAAATCCCAAATCCTGATATAATACGCATTGGAACTTCTCAGTTCACAGAAATGTCTAGCTGGGTAGTAATAACAAAGGAAAGGTTAGCATGTGCTGATAACTAACCTCTTATGGGGTTTTTCAATTGGTTTGATGCTGAGAAGCCCCAGTAATTTGGGCATCTGCTGCCATTTGTTCATGCTTTCTTTTACTGCGAGAACTGTGTCTAGACCGAGATCTGCCTGATTTTGAAGGATGCTTCTCTATGCGATCTTGATTGGTTGATAACTTCTCGGACGGGAGCTCGGGAGGTGCATCTGGCCATGGAGTTCTCTTTGCAGGAACTGTGATATCCAGAGGGGGGTTTATTATCCATCTGCAAGCAACAGCCCAGAAAAAAAACCTTGGTCAGAAACCTACAACAGTACTTGCACAAATTTTCTGAAATTGATTTAAATGTAGACTACTGCTGATATAGTGATATTATATGTAGGTTAATTGCAACATGACATTTAAGCGTATCAGGGACTAACGCAAGCTTGAACATGAACAAGTGAGCTATCCTCGCCAGGTCCAAGTAGGCTGCCAGCAAACGGAGCAACATAATTTAAGGGATTGTGTATCTAAATTTGAATTTTAGAAAATGCAGGACACAATATCAAAGGAGGTCCAATTACCTTACCCAAGTGTTTAGTACACAAGAGCAACTTTATATCGCCATAAGCGAGCAGCATCTCTAATCAAGGTTTTAAATATCGGACATTGGAAAATTATCGGATGGTCAAAGTCAATATCGGATTGCTGATATCGGAGAATTATCAAGGATATGTAGTAAATATCGGAGTGTCATATTGAATGATGTGCATATATAATATAATGTCTTAAATGTAATATAAACATATGTAATGAAATCTAAGCATACAAACATATAAATAATATATGTGTAGAATAACTAACCAATTGTAGAAACTTACTTGGGGAAAAGCATATTAGAATTTAGCTAAAAAAGATTACGGATGGATTTTTTGTTAAAAACGTTAAAGAAATTTTGCATAACTATATTGCTTCATGACAAGTAATATAAAAGGATATATCGATCAACGTTGATATATTCGCCATGTCGGGGATATATCGCCCATAAATTGCCAAAAAGTGATGAAGGATATTAAGATCATATCGTTTAGTGGCAAGCCTTATAAAAGGCTATATCGACCGATGTATCAAGCTATATCGGGAATATTTAAAACAGTGTCTCTAATACATGACATACTAAGGAAATTAGATACATATCATTTCTGGATGCTGAGTATTAAAAAAAAGAAAAGAAATTAGACACATGCGTCTATAATCACGCATGATAACACATTATCATTTCCATCTGTGTTGCAGAAACACACCTATTATAAAGCCGTACACCTCTATGGCACATAGTATCCAAGCCGGGTACTGACACTTACTTGAACACTCCTTGAATACTTTGCCGAATGCTTTTCAAGCCCTTCCTCAATTTACATTATATATGTTTCAATTTTCCATGTTATATACATGTCCCATGCTTCTTATATTTCCAAATAACCAAGTTAATAAGATCAAAACTGATAAAGAACATATAGATGCACATGGATATGAATGTACAACATACACAGATAAAATTTAAATACATAAACAAATTAAAGAATGGATCTGATACTGCATATGGAGACCGACATAAATGACATCGCAATTTTCACTTTTTGCCCACAATCAAGTGAATTAAGAAAAATCAAAGCTGTTCATATATGCAAAATTAACCTTATTCTTAACCTCTAAAGATTGACAATAAGACGATTCATTCTTGGAATCAACATAAAAGTTGAGTTGACACAAATCTTTTAGGTGACTGCAAGCTACAAAAAATATGCTTAATAATAAACATATAATAATAGGTTGGAGGAAAACTATCTTCTTCAGAGTGACCTAAGCAACAGCCATGGTTTTCATATTTTATGCATGCTTTTAATAGAACAATCAACACTCTACTAAGGACTGGGACATTATTGACATGCTACTTGGTCATATACTAGACTACTAGTTCTTTCGCATCCCCTCTGCTTGTGCATCTTACCATGTCCACTGTCGGAAGGTTTAAGCACAAAAGCCTGTGTTACTGTACTGAAAAAGATTTCTCACTTGCAAATACACATAGCAATCAAGTGAAATTGTGCATACTGTAGATTATTATCGTAATTTTTTATGCAAAGATTGTATATAATTTATTATACATATTTCTTGAAATATAATCGAGTCATAGAATTTCACTTTCTGAAGAGGCAACTTGAAGTAGAAGCGGATGGAGATAATACTAAAAATAACTAGAAACACGTAACAAGCACATTTTATGTATGCAAATAGAAACAACTTTCTTTAACACCGTATTTAATTTCACATTTAACATTGTACAAAGCACCAGGCTCCCAGTGTTCATAGGTTAAGACCTCATCATTAACAACTTAAACATACGTTTATTTATACCCATGTAATTTATGTATGTGAATACAGACAACCTTATTTAACACCGTATTTAATTTCCAAGTTAACGTTGTACAAAGCACCAGGTTCCCAGTGTTTATAGGTTAAGACCTCATCATTAACAACTTAAACATATGTTTATTTATACCCATTTATTTCGATTGAGGACCTCTCATGTGATGTGCCCTGAAGGCCTGTGTAATATAGAGTGCCAAATATTCAATCTGCCATTGAGAAGAGTAGTTATTATTTAGCAAATAGAGTACTTGCATAAGACAATGTGACTAGTAAATGTGTATGCATTACACTATTCATAGTGGTAAAACAACTGACACAAACATATTGCTTGAAGAAGTTTATATTGTGCACAGTCATCAATATGCTAAAGGGGTTAAATATGCCCCCGTCCTATAATCCTTATGGATTAAGATTTGTTTGACAATAATTATGGTGATGCGGGTGGGTGCTTGTCTACGCTGGTATAACCTTGGTCAGTTCACTCTTGTAAAATTTGCCCTTTCATCCTCCTAAAAACTATTAGGTATTTCAACCATCCCATTGGCTTACAGCTGACCTCCATATGATGTAAAATACCCTTTTAAGTTTTTAGATCTCTTCAAGAGCATTTGACATCCAGTGACTTGCTAAATCCCACTAATTATCTTCCCTTTCCCTTTATCCTCCCAAAAGTACAAGGTATGGCTTGCTGACATCAAGTTCAGGCACAAGTTCCGCATCCTGTAATGGATTCATTATTGTGCTAGAAAAGCTATTTCCTTGGTAGTAAGATTATCTATAAAGGAATTTGGAGCATTCTAAGCAGATCAAATATGTGAACATTGATGACAGAAGGTTCTTTTCATAATAACTTGAAGAATTCTTTTCCAGGACTTTGATTCAATGCACTGAGATATCATAGTTGCATACTTCCAAATTGGTAGGCACAAATAGAATCTACATGCTCATGTAATTAACCCATCAGTTAATTATAAGAAACTATGTTTAGCCCGTTGGTAGACCTGTGTTTGCATATCTATGTATGCAACTATGCAGTTAAAGTTCAGGGAAGGTCTTAATCATAGCGAAGTCTTTGCTTACCAACTGGTAAAACTATGTACCTGTTTAGTGTTTTCTTTGATTATGTATTCTAACAGTTGACAGATTGATTTAGTCACTAAAAAAGTTTATTTTGCATAAAATTTAATATCTAGACACGGGTTTTAGAAATATTCCTTAAAATAACAATATTGTCGCAATGAAGGACCCAACTTTGTTTATGCACCAAAGTGGATCTCTTCTACAACTTAGGTTGAAAAGCCTTTTGTGATCCTACAAAAACCAATCGTTGCAAACCAAAAACATCAATCGAAGACAAGAGTAACCATATGCACATTGTGGTTCCTCTAAATGGGTCTTAAGTTAGTAAGTTATACCAGGACGAACCAATACCGAGCATGAGAAAAGAAGATCCGCCCATGAATATTTGGGAGGCAATAAAATTGTGTATTAATTACTTTTCTAACTCCATCTTATACGACTAGGGATTAAATTTCAGCCAATTCAATTCCATATGAAAAGCTTGGGGGTAATTTATAATTTTCTTTGTTCGAAGCCTTGCTGTGTAGTAAAGCAATACTAAGATATTTCTCCTTTCCACCATTGATTTCCACAAATCTCCTCCTACATCGCACACTAAAATAAATAAGGCATCAACACCAGCAAACATCCAAAAGAGAACGAACTAATGGACTCATGGAGCAATTTTTTTTGTGGGGTGGGGTTTTTTTTTTGGGGTGTTTGAATTGTGTTTAGTCCAAGTGCTGAATTATACCAACACATATTGAGCATACTGCTAACTTTTAAGCATGTCAATCTAATCCAACTGATACCATCAATATTGGCCAAAACAACTGACACAAACATATTGCTTGAAGAAGTTTATATTGTGCACAGTCATCAATATGCTAAAGGGGTTAAATATGCCCCCGTCCTATAATCCTTATGGATTAAGATTTGTTTGACAATAATTATGGTGATGCGGGTGGGTGCTTGTCTACGCTGGTATAACCTTGGTCAGTTCACTCTTGTAAAATTTGCCCTTTCATCCTCCTAAAAACTATTAGGTATTTCAACCATCCCATTGGCTTACAGCTGACCTCCATATGATGTAAAATACCCTTTTAAGTTTTTAGATCTCTTCAAGAGCATTTGACATCCAGTGACTTGCTAAATCCCACGAATTATCTTCCTCTTTCCCCTTTATCCTCCCAAAAGTACAAGGTATGGCTTCGTTGACATCAAGTTCAGGCACAAGTTCCGGCATCCTGTAATGGATTCATTATTGTGCTAGAAAAGCTATTTCCCTTGGTAGTAAGATTATCTATAAAGGAATTTGGAGCATTCTAAGCAGATCAAATATGTGAACATTGATGACAGAAGGTTCTTTTCATAATAACTTGAAGAATTCTTTTCCAGGACTTTGATTCAATGCACTGAGATATCATAGTTGCATACTTCCAAATTGGTAGGCACAAATAGAATCTACATGCTCATGTAATTAACCCATCAGTTAATTATAAGAAACTATGTTTAGCCCGTTGGTAGACCTGTGTTTGCATATCTATGTATGCAACTATGCGTAAAGTTAAAGTTCAGGGAAGGTCTTAATCATAGCGAGTCTTTGCTTACCAACTGGTAAAACTATGTACCTGTTTAGTGTTTTCTTTGATTATGTATTCTAACAGTTGACAGATTGATTTAGTCACTAAAAAAAAGTTTATTTTGCATAAAATTTAATATCTAGACACGGGTTTTTAGAAATATTCCTTAAAATAACAATATTGTCGCAATGAAGGACCCAACTTTGTTTATGCACCAAAGTGGATCTCTTCTACAACTTAGGTTGAAAAGCCTTTTTGTGATCCTACAAAAACCAATCGTTGCAAACCAAAAACATCAATCGAAGACAAGAGTAACCATATGCACATTGTGGTTCCTCTAAATGGGTCTTAAGTTAGTAAGTTATACCAGGACGAACCAATACCGAGCATGAGAAAAGAAGATCCGCCCATGAATATTTGGGAGGCAATAAAATTGTGTATTAATTACTTTTCTAACTCCATCTTATACGACTAGGGATTAAATTTCAGCCAATTCAATTCCATATGAAAAGCTTGGGGGTAATTTATAATTTTCTTTGTTCGAAGCCTTGCTGTGTAGTAAAGCAATACTAAGATATTTCTCCTTTCCACCATTGATTTCCACAAATCTCCTCCTACATCGCACACTAAAATAAATAAGGCATCAACACCAGCGCAAACATCCAAAAGAGAACGCAACTAATGGACTCATGGAGCAATTTTTTTTTTGTGGGGTGGGGTTTTTTTTGGGGTGTTTGAATTGTGTTTAGTCCAAGTGCTGAATTATACCAACACATATTGAGCATACTGCGTTAACTTTTAAGCATGTCAATCTAATCCAACTGATACCATCAATATTGGCCAAAAACAACTACTATGGAATGATATTAGTTAATAATAACCAACGTGTGAGAAGATTTGAGCTTCAAAGTACCAAAAATTGATCTCCTAGTGTTGTACTTGCAGAAAATAAAAATAAATAAATGAATAAAAAAAATTTATGTTCAGCTTTTTGACTTATTCCATGTACCTAAGCTCCAATCCAAAATTTGTGTGTCTTGGAACTCCCAATACTAATGCACGAGATTTTAAATTTTGGTCTAGTCATTTACTATTTATAAAGGCGTCCATATTCCATTGATACTCATAAAATGGAGCTTATTACCATGGCAGTATATACAATGGAAGTTACCATGCATATAATTCATTAAGACGAGCCTAGCCTATTTGTTCGGTGGTCGATGACCAGCGTATTCCTCATAACCAGGTGGCAGAAGAGTGATATGCATTCAGAAGATCTATGTTCTGCGGAAATATTACTAACAACACTAATATCGTCAATAAGAATGGTGCATCAAAAGATCAGCAGGTAAGGCATAATGCAGCTAAAGGGAAACAGATACTACTCATGGCATCACAGGATGATACATCTAAAACAATTATTGCTATGAAATTGAGAAAATACTGGGTTCTAGAAACAAACCCGGGTGGGAACTTGCTGTCTGCCCGTGCTTCCACCCGTAGCCACCACAGCATAACCTTCTTCCCGCAGCTTCCAAGAGGCTCAACACCACTGGCTTCCTTTAGCAAAACCAGTGGGCTCTCAATTTCCTCCCCATTCAAACCCACTGAATCAAGATCCCTAACCCATTCCGGCTTACCCTCAGCTTCTCCCCACACCAACCTCGAGTTCAGAACAAACCCAGCCCACTCCATTTTGGTCGGCAATACAGTCCCAACATCACCCACAGAAGTAGCAATATTTTCCATAAATGGCAATGAATTGAAAGTATGCCAACCAACCAACTGGTTCGATGAATTGCAAGCCGGACCTTGGATAGGCAGCGGCATATTCTCCTTATCGTCCTCACTCTTCTTCTCACTCTGAACTAAAGGTTCAGAGTTCCCAGAATGAGCAAGAATTCCAACTGACAACGCACCAATCCACTTCACTTTCTGAATCTCATCAAACAGCTCCAAGCTATGCATGTTGCTGTCATCGGCAAACACCACAATTCCATCCAATTTCCTCTCTTTAACAACCCTAGTAAGTTGCATTCATAACAATCAGATCTACCCAATTACATAAAGAAAACCAACAAAGATAGAACATAGTTCAAACCTGAGAGCTTGGATCCGCATCAAAGCTTCCACTTTATGCCGATCCGACCATTTCAACGGCATCCCCCGATCAAAACCCAAATGGATCGTCTTAATCTTCGATCGTTCAATCAAATCCGCAGTCTCATTCGAGATCCCGCCGGCCTCAACAACAATCCAAGTCAAATCGTACGGCACAAGCATCAACGTATGCATCAGTCCGGTGAGATGCAGAGTCTGGAAAGTTCTAACATAAGTCGGCGTAATGACAATAACGGGTCCAGGGTTCTTGATCCCGTACTGAGCTCGCTGCTCCTGCTGGACCCGCTCCATGATCCGGTGAGCCTTCATCGTCTCTATCGGATCCGGATGCGGCCATGGCCGGATCAAGATCCCATGGCGGCCGACGACAACGCGGCTGGCGGTCAGGTTGGGGGTGAGCTTCTGAGGGAGGTTTAGGGTTAGGGTTTTGGAAGGGAGGACAGGGGCAGCGGCGTAATTCTGGTCGGGATTAGGGTTAGGGCTAGGGCTGGAGAAGAGGAGGAAGAAGAGGAGGCGGGAGAAGCGAAACCCGAGGGCGAGGCTGACGAGGCAGCAGAGGGAGTGGAGGACGAGCCAGAAGAGTGAGGATGGGGACTTGTCCGCGGCGGCGGAGGCGGCGGAGGAGTCGGCGGCGGAGGACCGGAAGCTGGTGGCCCGGCGAGCCGGATTCTTCATTGAATTGGCGCTCTCTCTCTCTCTCTCTCTCTCTCTCTCTCTCTCTAGGGTTAGGGTTAGGGTTAGTTGAATCTTGGGCTTAAAGTGTTAATTTAGGTTTTAATAACGAGAGGGGTTGGGAGTGGTTGAGAGAGTGTTAATGGTTGCTTGGAGGTCAAGAGAGGGAAAGAGAGGAGAGAGAAAAGGAGGTGTCGGGTCGGGTAGTTAGGTGTTGGGTCCGATTTCGGACAGATTGGATTAGGAGAGTTTCTTTTTATAGAGGGAGAATTAACGGGAAGCGCGTTTCTCTCGGGGGAATATTCATTTTCTTGTTACGTCAGCGGGAGAGGGTTCCGTTTGCTGAGCTGTCTTTTTTACGGGATTTTTAGGTTTAATCTGCTTACTTATGTCCATCATAGTCAACTTTCACTTTTATCTCACAGTTAATGTCGGTGTTCGCTCATATTATATTTTGAATTTTGGTGGTGTTTGTTTGCATGTAAGTGAACAATCAAAATGAGAAAGTGACTTTCTTTTAACATTTGAGAAGTTGGTTTGTATGCAAATGGTTATGAATGTGAAATACAAGAAAGTCGCCACATAGGATTTTATATAATTATGACTTTCTCTTAAAAAAAGTGATGAAGTCATATAAATGTGATAAAAATGATAACCAATTTTAATTAAATAATTTTAACCATATTTACTAATTACTCTTATTTTGTCACGTCATCTTCACATTGCACTTTCAATAATAATTTTATTTTTCAAACAAATACTGTATTTCACCTGCACGCTAACATGGGTGTGAAAGTCATTTGCAAAAAATAATATTAATAATAATAATAATAATAACTTACACATTTTGAATTCACTTTTGAACTGCCAAACGCCCCCTTAATCCTTTAAATCGTTAATTCCGATAGTACTTTAAAAATTTAAAATTATGCATTTAGTCTCTCAAATTATGGAAATGATATTATGTCCCTTGATTTTTATGAGTTGTTCCAGAAGTAGCCTCTTGAATTGTTGAAATTAATGTTAGGTTTCCCAATTCTTGTAAGTTGTTGTAAACTAATGTTTCAAGTAATGAATAGCATTTGCGAGATATAAAAATTGGAGGGCCTAATGATATTTTCAACGATCTAAGGGTTATTTCAGACCATTAACGATTTCACGGATTAATATTAAAAAACAAAACTATTCAAATGGTTTTTCCCTTAAACTAGTGTGGTGCGCGTGCATTGCACGTGTTTCCATTTTTCCTATTTATATGCAATGATAATTTTATGTACCCAATGTATATTTTTATTATATATAGTATTTCAAATTAGTTTGATTTGTAATCGATAATTTTTAGATATCAAAACAATTTTCCCACCATAAGTTTATACATTCTATTTAGAGTAAATTCAACAAACGACTCATAATAAACTTCCGAACTTTTAAAATATCACGAAACTTCCAAACTTAGGCTTTATAATTTATTAAATTAACTTAGTTATTTATCAAATTATTTAATTAATTAATAATAAATAATTTATTGTATAGAATAATTTTAGCCTCAAACCGATAAGCTACGTAAATAAGAGAGGAGTTTCTTTTGCTCATTTAATTCAATGCATGTAATCATGTACGGAATCACTAAAAACCTCATAGTTAACAAAATCCCGCACGAACATAGTTTGAGACAAAAACAAAATGCGAAAATGGATAGAAACTTTAATTATTATTTATTAAATGAATCACATATATTCACATCATTACCACAAAAAAAGACAAAAAATATTGAAGAACTTAAAAATCTCAGTGCATAGCAATGTTGATCAAGAAAAGAACATGAAAATTATAAAGATTATAGAGAAAGTGAGATCGAGGATGCTGAAGCAGCGAGGAGAAAAGCGAGCTAGATTTGGCTCTTTTCTTCTCTATCTAAACTTTAATTATGAATTGGAATGTTGATTGGAGAAGTATGATAAATTTTATTGTTATTTATAGTGATTTGGTGGGAGAGGAGTAGTTGTAACGTTTTTATCATTAGTGTGAATACATTTATATTTAGTGTACCAAGAGTTAGTGGAGGAGTGTTATGAGTGGGTGTTTAATTTGAAAATTAATGGCAATCAATTGGGAGGTTATGAAAAATTGTATGTATGTCTTCATGTATGTATGCATGGATGTGCAAGCAATGGGGAGGTTATGAAAACTTGAGCATGTATGTATCTTTATGTATGTATGAATGGATGTGTTGGAGGGCATTTCGGGAAGAAATGTTTTAACATGACAACCCACTTTTATAATAGTACTAGTATAGTGCACGTGCGTTGCACGTGTACCCATTTATTGGTTTTGTGTAGGCTATAATTTTATTAACCTATTTTCATTTTTTATAATTTTTTGTGTGTATAATGTAAGTGCAAAATGAAAATAGGACAAAAGCTTTTCTAATGTAGTTAAATTGTGTATGTGGGTAAATTGTGTTTCTTTTCTACATCTTATTTGTTTATGTTTGAAAATAACCTGATTGTTTCTTAAATTGTGTATTTAGTGAAAGTGTGTTTCATAACCAAATGAAAGCTAAGAATTTCGTAAGAATAGCAAAAAAGAAATAAATAAAAACTAAAAACAGTTGAAGAGTCGCTTCTCACAGTAAGAAGAGGGATTTTCTTTCTGCCTAAAAATTCAACGAAGATGCGAGCTTTATAGGGAGTCCAAGCATTTGTAAACTTAATACTTCAATTAATTTGGAGTTGAGAGAGTTAGGAGTTGATGAGACATTACAAGGGGAGACAGAGAGATAGAGAGGATAAAAGCATTTAGACATCGGATAGATATCAAGGTCTGCTTTTATTCTTATCGCTACTACACTTAATTAAGTTAGGCTTAATTGTTCCAACATCACAATTACATTAAATGAGAGCGCATGCTAACCAGCTAGCTAGTAAACCAAAGGTCGTTCTTCAACTATGTATAGCTTGAAAGGCTGATTAAGAAACCGTTGGGATTTCTTTTAGATATTTTAATTTAGTAACTGAGTAATTGATGCATTAAAGAGGATTCTCATATCAATACTTTTGATTGAAAGGGCAAAAAGACACAATCAAAAGTTTTGATATGAGAATCCTCTTTATAAATAAATAAATAGTATAGATATAGATTAATTTAATTAAATTTAATTTAAGACTCATTTAATGAGAGTTTGAGATAAATTAAATAAATAAAATAATTAAAGTTGGATTTATTATATTTGAGAGGGGTAAAAGGGTAATCAAAAGTTTTAGCACCACAATCCTCTTTTATATGTAGTATAGATATAGATATATGCGAATTCTTGAAACTATTTCTTATACATAATACCTAACTAGTATGTACCCCTCGTACAAGCACGGGCTAGTACTACTATTTATTGCTTGTTAAGTTTCATGTGTACATATTTTTATTCTTGTGCATTGTTTCTAATATTGTTGTTAAAATCTTAGTTGTCCTTTAATTTTTGCTTTCTTAATTTCAGTATTATTCCAATTCAAACAATTGTTAAGTTTCATGTAATGTAATTATATTTTAATTATTGTTTTCTCTATTTTTTCTAAGTTATTAATTTTATGAAAACAGCTATAATTACTTATACTATATGAAACTTAATTTTCTTCATAATATAAATATTCAATAGTATTAAATGGATATCCTTCAGTCCAACATATTTATTTGAAGAAATTAAAGATTAATTAATGACAAAGAAATGATAAAGATCAATGTATGATTTTAGCATCATAGGTTAGAGAACATAATCTATAAGAACAATTATATTTTAAATCAAATATATATCTGAAATTAAAAATTGAATATTCTAAATCATAGACAACACAAACATGTAGTGAACAACAATAAAGAATGAATTTATACACAACCTAATCACTCCCAAGTAACATTATATTACAATTGGATTTTGAATCATACTACACTAAATATGAAATTACTAAGTGCAATCATATATTTTGGTCGATCCGAAAAGAACTAATGCTTAGTAATAAACATTAGTAAATCTAAATACATTCACTATTATTGGGATCAACGAACATAACTCTCATTCTTATGTGCCAATAAATATTGCTGATGGAGTATCTTGGTCTTATCACCATTATAAGATTTTATCATTCAAATGCAAAACTAATAAATATTGCTGATGGTAGTTCAACTTCTCCAATAGAACCTTCAAAACACTTAAACAAAGAATAATGCATTAATAACCAATAAACCTGTACACTAATAAATAATGCATTAATAACCTAATGGAGTATCTTGGTAGTTCGACTCCTCCAATAAAACCTTCAAAACACTGAAACATAACAATTTTGGAATTGCAAGGAGACTTCCTTCCATAATAATTTAAATTTTTTACAAAATAGTGTCACATCATTCCTGCTGCAAACACCCCACCATAACAATACAACTGTACACCAATAACAAAAACTTAAATCAAAATTTTAGAGTTGGGAAAGTAATACAATTATACACATACACTAATCTCCAATATACTGGTCAGGTAAACGCTCAAATATACAATAAACAAAACTTTATTATGCCATCTCAAAATCGTCCCACCAGCACCATCAACTTGCATTAAGGTCAAAATAAGAAGTGAAAGTAGTAACTACATGATTTCATCCTGAAAAATTCCTTAAGCTCCTCTTCAATTCATAATATTTTCATGTCATTCACTATTCCTTCCAGCAGTAAAGTGAACGCTAAAATCTTACATGACAGCCAAATACTATAGAAAAGTTTAGCAATACACATAACCTATGATAGCTATGAATCTACGATAATCTATAATATGCAAAGGTATATTCATGAATCATCAATTCCTTAAAAATGAAAGGAGAAGAATGTTTCTCATTCAAAATTTGGTAAGCATTCATTTAGAAACAGTAAGTGAACACATAAGTTGGGTAAATGGTGTTCCAAGACAATGTTACTACACAATCTGAAGATAAATGTTTCAAGACAAAAGTTATTGAGAGACTAAAGAATAATAGAAAAGACTTATCTTTTTCTCTTGTCACAATTATTTTTAACCTTATGGTGAGATGCATTATTACTTGGTAGGATGATTCACCTACACATGAAGCTAATACATCAATGAATACAAAGCAAATATATCTATAGAATCAAGTACAATGCAATAAAAGTTGGAAAAAGTGATAATTTCGGGAAAACAAAAATCAAAACCGATAATAAAAACAAAGCACAACCTCCAATATACATTCATCATCATAATTACCCCAAAGAACCATTGTTAATTTATGGAGGTTAGAGGGTTTTAATGCAAACATTTAGGTACATGAATACAATATTCATGGCGAGTATTTAAGTCCATGCAAAATAAACTAACTTCTCTCGTGATGAAAGTCTGAAAGCCTTAGTTTTTATTATCGATCGACTCTATTTAAAATAGTATGATTCTCACACCTAAGAATCGCTTCCTCAAAACAAAGGTTTTTGTCATGATGTGTTGTGAAAACATGAACACTGTGGCCATGTCCCGCGAAGTTCCACCGCCGCATCCACGATCAATCTTCGGCTTCACGCATTAAACTAACATGAGTTCTTATAAGTGGGCAAGAAGCATCACTATATCACGACCATCATGTGCACATAACAATGTAAGAATCGTCCTATTATACTCAAATGAATAATGTGCTTCACTGAAAGTATTTTTACGGTACCAAAAAGAAAGAAGCAAACCAATTCCAAGATCAGGATGTTTGACGGCGATCTTTAGCTTCCGGCCTCCATTTGTCTCCATTTGTCACTGCTTAGATTTGTAACCAAAAGTTATTTAAGTCATGAATGCGAAAATGGGGATGGCTGCTAATTGAACATACACATAAAAAATGAGAAATTTCATAGTCACAACTCGGTCCAACCGAAACCCTTTAAAAGCAATAAAAACGTTTCTCAGCTTATAAGCAATTCATTTTCAGAGAAGTATACAATCGAAAACCCTAAATCAAGCAATCAAAGCATTAAATGGATCCCTTCGCTTGAATCCTTGGCTAAAAAACCTACCTAATGGATCATCCATTTACAGTGTCAAAGCTATACTGGATTGGTACGTATTTTCATTATTTCTTGATTGGACTTCGTTAGATTTTAAGTAATTAGTTTTATTAATTTATCTGCTTTCACATTTAAGAAAGTAAAGTTATAAAAACAATCAGTACGTTGCACGGGCCTAAAAACATTAAACCATCATGCTATTACTGGAATGTCTGACGCTCCTACCATTTATCTCCTACACCAATCAAATCCAAAAACCCAATCAATCTCAAATCAAATTAAAGAATTAGATCTACATCATGATTATGCAAATTAAAGAAGCATGTAAACAAATTTAGGAATTGACCCATCAAGATCCATTCTACGACAACTTACATAAATCATACAATCCAACTAATTCCAATCACAACCCTGATTCTCGAATGAAGACAATAATAATGACATAAATCATTCAGTCCAATTAATTCCAAATGTTAAACAAATAATCCATCAAAAGCACTCAGATGTTAGATTATTGGTGAAAAATAGAAAAATATTTCAAATCACAGCAAGAAATAAATTTATTTAAATTAGATACTTAAACTAATTACATGATTCGAACACTACGTTAGCAAGACATTTCATCACTGTAATAGATAGATAATTCCAATCAGAACATTCAGCCCAAGTTAGCAAGAAAAAATACACACATTCAGCCCTAATTAACCAAATCAGTAAGTAACAATATTATGAGATGAAACACTCCAATTACTCTGCAATTAGGAGAAAAAATGACTGCAAAGATAGGTAAAATCCTTAGAGAGATCCAGAAGTCTAATCCAACAGTAGATCATCAGTAAAAAAACTGAATAATTTCATAGCTAATGTGAAAAATTCTAGTATTATCAAATAAAAATTAAAATTAAGGTACGTGATATCGGGAAACAAACCTATAGTACTCTTTCATGACCTTTTCAGCATACTACCAGAAAGCAACTGTTATGGTCATAACCACTAATCAGTGATTAAAGAGAAAAGCCGAACACTGATCCGGACGAAAGCTTGCTTACCAATGAGGACCGACAAGGACCTCCGCTTTTCAGCCACCGTGCCGCATGTACCGACCCGGCCCCGCCCATCAGCGACTATCGCCATGACCGACGCGAAGGCGGTGCGAGTCGACCCATCGGCAGTTCTCTCGAGGCGGCGGAAGGCGGTCGCGGTGCGTCCCTCGACCGCCGCCCGTTGCAATCCCTTCCTACGAGTTGCCGACCCTCCAAACAATGTGGAGCTTAACCCAGCCTACCCTTCGGCCACTCGTCCTCTAGAGCGACGATGAGGAACTCCCAATCGCCGCCCTCAAGAAATCATCCCGAGGGACGCCCTAAAGAGCCGCATGAGTCGGCCATCCAGCCACACCTCCCCCCTTCTCTCACCGTGTGATTCCCCCCACTCAAACGACGGCCACACAGTACTCGAGCCCATCGACATCACATTAAATGCAGCGGCCCCTTAATTCCCCATCTCTCACAAGATTTAAGACACCTCGGACCCATGCGGCTCTGAGCGCCGCCAATCCCATCCCATTAATGGCGAATAGACCACACCAGCCCTCAGTTTACGCCCAATTTGACACATGTAAAGACCAGCCACTCTAGCAGGCGGAGGGATGTTCAGCCAATCCTCGGCGCAGACGTGGAGGGGGGGGAGCTGACTCACCGGTGGTTCCCAAACTAGTGATAGGACGGAAATACCCCCTTAACCCTACCTATAAAGAGAAACGTGAATGCCTAACAAGGTAAGCAATCTTCTCCAAGTGAATTCCCGCTCCACCAGATTATCACACATTACTAACTTGACCGTCGGAGGAACCACCGGAGATCCCAACTCCGCCTCTTCCGCAGGTCCTTCTTGCTGTTGTAGGCGAACCCTTTGACTGGAGTCAGCGTCGCTGGGCTTTAGGAGAGAAAGCGGACTCTGCTCTCTTTAAAACTAAACTCATCCGAGGTTAGTGATCGTGATTATATACATCAGCGGTTTGGCCCAGTGGGGCCTCCTTTCTTCTTCTTGCGCCTATGTCCAAATGGCGATGATCTTTCCGGCCTGAGGACCTACATGCAAGCTATGTCACCTGTGCCCAACTCCGTGAATCCACCGAAGATCACCCTAGCCATGCAAGCCACCATGCATGCCCGGTTCCAAGCTTTTGCAACCGACCTCTTCACTTTCGCCTCCGCCTGCTGGTAGCGGCAAAGCATGGCAACGTGGCGGGCGACCTTCCGCCGGCCGCCACTCCACGCTTCGGGGCAACCAGCTGCGCCCGAGGCGGAGTCCGCTCGGAGACTCCCCACCTTGACAAGTCACGGAGGAATCACCAGAGCTGCCACCTCACCTCTGGCGCCGGCCGGCTCTAAGCGCCGCCTCCCGATTCGACCTCACCGATGAAAGCCCTTCTCCCGGCCAAGGCGGTGGAGCCGCCCACACCTGACCTCGAGACCTGCGCACAGCGCCGCAACACCATTCCCGACCGCCCACCAGCGCACGGGCGACTACAATCAAGTGTACCAGCCGGTCACGACGCCATCGGAGGGAACACCCCTTCACCGACTCCATCATGGAAGCACCGCCGAGAAATTCAAGATGCCGACAATGGACAAGCACGGGTGATAGAGACCCACCGAAAGCACGCAAGACTACCACAACACCATGATCATGATGCAGCGCCCGTTTACTATCCGCCGCCGCTTCCTGCTACCTTGACAGAAGCCAAGCTTTGGTGGAACTCATTGGAGAAGAGGTCCATTGGTAGCTTCAAGAGCTAAGCTTCAGCTCATCCACCACTTCTTGGCCAACGCCAAGCCTAAATTGCCCTCGGTGTGCTCATTCAAACCAAGCAGAGCCGGGCGAGAGCCTCAGAGCCTACATCAAGAGGTTTCAGCGAAGAGGCTAGAAGTCAAGACCAAGGGAGCAAAGTAGCTATGGCAGCCACAGTAGCGAGCTGCGACCCGCGACTTGTCCAAAGCCCTCAACAAGAAGCCCATCAGAGCTACGAGCACTTGATGTCCAAAGCCCATGCTTACATGAACATGGAAGAAGCGGAAGCTTACAAGATCGCCAGCAGCCAGTCAGCCCGGGGCGTGCGACTACCGGCCGTCCCCACCCAGCAACGCGATGCCTCATCCTCCTCACCGACCACCTATGCCGCCTCCAAAGAACCCATCCCGCTAGGTCGGTTCCAGACTGCCGGAGGGAAGAGCCGAGGCACATCCCAAGGAATCCTCCTCCCAAGAACAACCGCAGTGGTCGGTTCGACAGAGGGAGGATAGAAGAGCAGATACTCCCTGTTCACAGCCCTCAACACCTCCCTTTCGGGGCCCCGACAAGGCCCGAGAGAAGGGCTCCTCCACAAGCCCTCACGATGAGAGCAGACCAGCAAGAGAGACTCATGGCGATTCTCACGATACCACGGGACCACGGCCACGACACCAGAGAGTGCCGTGTTCTCCAGAAGGACATTGAAGACCTCATCCAAAGAGGCTTCTTGAAGAATTTGATCTACCGAGAGCAACAAGCCAAAAGAGACGACCGCCGGCCTCGCTCTCGGTCCCCCAGACCTCGCCCCGACCCGGAGCGCAGGGAAGCCGGCCAAGGGAGTCGGGGAGTCATCAACACCATCACCGGGGGTCCGACCTTAGGAGGGGAGTCCAACAACGCCAGAAAGAGGTATGCCAAGCATGCCCTACGGGTGAACAGCTGTGACAAGAAGCGGAAGGCCGATGTATCCATCTCTTTCAGCGAGGCCGACTTGGATGGCGTTGAGACGCCTCATGACGACCCCATCGTCATATCAGCCGATATCTACGGCTTTAAAGTGAAGAGGATCATGATCGACACCGGGAGCTCTGTCGACATATTGTTTTTGGACGCGTTCAACCGTATGGGTATTGATAAGTCCAAGCTCCAGCCGTCTTTAGGTCACCTGATTGGTTTCACGGGCATTCTCGCCTTCCAGGGCAAATCAACCTTCCCCGATCAAGGCAGCCTCCGTACAATCGACCGTGGACGCCCAGCTTGTAGTAATGGACATCAAGTCGGCACATAATGTCATCTTGGGTCAACGCCCTCCACAGCTGGCCATCCCGCCCACCTATCATCAAATGATCAAATTCCCAGATCGGGGAGTGGGGATAGTCCTGAGCGCTAAGGAAGCCCGAGCTTGCTACGCCTTCCACCAAGGGAAAAGGAGTCGCGACCGCCATGCCCATCGAGAAGACGGTTCACTTCGGAGAGGAGCGAGAGGACGACTCCAGCTTGAGGACCTCCATGAGATTCCCATCGACCACGAGGGCGCAGAGGACACTCAGATCGGATCCACCTCTCTGAGCCATTAAGAGGTGCGATAACTACTTTTCTTTTATCTAATCTCATGTGTTTGCTTGGAGTCCGAAGACATGCCGGTATTTCGCCGACGCCATTTGCCATGAGCTCTGTCGACATATTGTTTTTGGACGCTGCTCAACCGTATGGGTATTGATAAGTCCAAGCTCCACCGCCTTTAGGTCACCGATTGGTTTCACGGGCATTCTCGGCTTCGAGGGGCAAATCAACCTTCCCCGATCAAGGCAGCCTCCGTGCTAATCGACCGTGGACGCCCAGCTTGTAGTAATGGACATCAAGTCGGCACATAATGTCATCTTGGGTCAACGCCCTCCACGACTGCGGGCCATCCCGCCCACCTATCATCAAATGATCAAATTCGGCATCGGGAGTGGGGATAGTCCGAGCGACCGTAAGGAAGCCCGAGCTTGCTACGCCTTCCACCAAGGGAAAAGGAGTCGCGACCGCCATGCCCATCGAGAAGACGGTTCGCCACCGGAGAGGAGCGAGAGGACGACTCCAGCTTGAGGACCTCCATGAGATTCCCATCGACCACGAGGGCGCAGAGGACACTCAGATCGGATCCACCTCTCTGAGCCATTAAGAGGTGCGATAACTACTTTTCTTTTATCTAATCTCGATGTGTTTGCTTGGAGTCCGAAGACATCGCGGGTATTTCGCTGGCGTCATTTGCCATGAGCTCTGTCGACCGACACGCCAAACCGTTCGACGTAAGAAGAGGCACTGGGCCCGAGCGCAAAAGGCGCAGCAGAGGAAGTCGAAGGCTCCCGAGCGGACTTCATTCGAGGTCCAATACCCCGAGTGGTTGTCCAACGCCGCCCTAGTGAAGAAGTCTAGCGGCAAATGGAGGACGCGGCCGACTTCACCGACCTCAACAAAGCATGCCCCAAGGACGCTACCCTCCCCGCATTGATCGGTTGGTGGGCGAAAGTCGCGGGACATCGGTTGCTAAGTTTCTTGGATGCTTTTTCGTGTTACAACCAGATCCGCATGGCGAGGCATGATCGAGAAGACGCCCTTCATCACCGATCGAGGCACCTTTTGCTACAAAGTGATGCCCTTTGGTCTCAAGAATGCCTACGCACCTACCGTAGGTCGGTCAACAAGATCTTCAAGGCCCGGCTTCGGCCGCAATGTGGAAGCCTATGTGGACGACATCTTGGTGAAGTCGAGATTGGCGTACCATATCACCGACTGAAGGAGACCTTCACCACCCTCCGCTACCAAGATGAAGCTCAACCCGACCAAATGTGCTTTTGGAGTGCAGTCGGGAAAATTTCTGGGATTTATGATCACCCAGAGAGGGATTGAGATCAACCCGGAGAAGATAGAAGCCATCGAGCGACTTCCCGAGCCGCGCACCATGAAGGACATTCAGAAGCTCAATGGGAAGATAGCCTTGAAGCTTCTGTCAAGTCGAGAGCCTCCCTTTCTTCAAAGTTCTCGAGGGGCCAAAGATCCCAAGAAGAAGTTGGAATGGACCGAAGAATGCTGCGCCGAGAACTCAAAGCATATTTGAGCACCAAACCACTCCTGAGCCAACCGGTAGAAGGGGAGACCCTATACCTATACCTGGCCGTCTCGCCCGAAGCGGTGAGCTCGGCGTTAGTTAGAGAAGAAGACCACATCCAGAAGCCGGCCTACTATGTCGGGCCGGATCTTGAGAGCGGGGAGTTGAACTACCCTTAATCGAAAAGGCGCCTTCGCGACTCATCACTACGGCTCGCCGATTCGTCCGTACTTCCAAGCGCATTCTATTATCGTGCGGACAAGCCTTCCGATGAAGAAATCCACAGGAAGTCCCACCACATCGGGAAGGATGGTGGCGTGGTCGATCGAACTCAGCGAATATGATGTTCAGTTCGAGCCGAGGACCACCATAAAAGCGCAAGCGTTGGCCGACTTCCTCATAGAGTCCACCTCGCCAGATGGCGAAGCAGATGACCTAGCTACTCTGCTCGCCATACCCCAAGGCTGGCCGGCAGCTGCGCCTTCCCGTGTCCCGAACTCCGAGCCGACTCAAGTCGCTTCTGGTGGGAGTTGAAGGTGGGCGGGTCCTCAAGTGAGGCGGGAGCGAGCCGGCGTCGTCTGCGCTGCCAGAAGGCGATCCGCGGGCTTGATCCATCGCCTTCAAGTTCCCCGCCTCGAACAATGAGGCCGAATACGAAGCCCTCATAGCGGCTGCGGGCCTAGCGGCGAGCGAGAGTCTAATTGTGCCGGCCGACTCTCGCTTGGTCGCTCATCGTTAACGGCAAGTACCGCAAAAGATAAAAGGATGGCTCAATACCAAGATTGTCAAGGACTCCGCCCCCACTTCGCCAACTTCAAGATCATCCAAGTCCCTACCCGCGCTTCGGCGGATGCCTTGTCAAAGCTAGCATCGACCGGTTCCTTGAGTAGCTCGGACCCATCTTCGCCGACACACTTCCCCATTCCAAAGATCGCGAAGTCCCTTCAGATGTCATGCACCGACCCTTCTGGGAATCCCGCATGGACCTTTCATCCACTCTTGACACCGGCCTTACCCACCGACCCTACAGAGGCTAAGAGTTTGCAGAGGGTCACTGCCGCTACCTCATGATTGACGGCCAGCTCTATCGGTCGCCCTACCTAGGCAGCGGGTGGGGCCCTATCTCCGTGCCTCCAGGCCGAGCCGATTATGTTCTAAGGAAATCCACGAGGGCACTCATGAAACCACCCAGCAAGAACTCTTGCCCGAAGATTATCGCCAAGGATATTACTGGCCGACCATCGTAGCCGACTCCCGGCGGCTCGTCTCCAAATGCAAAAAATGTCAATTCTTCGCAGAGATTCCTAGAGCCGCCGCCACAGAACTCACTTCTATCTTCAGCCCACTCCCTTTAAGCCCATGGGGATTGGATATCTTGGGGCGCTTCCCATTGCCTCGAGGCGTAAATTCTTGATAGTCGCCATCGACTACTTCACCAAATGGATCGAGGCCGAGCCTTTGGCGAAGATTGGGAGACCAACATCACCGCCTTCGCTGAAGTCGATCAGATGTCGCTTTGGCGCCCCCGCCATTCATCACCGACAAGCGGCACCCGGTTGGCGGAGGATTCCAAGATTTTTGTGAAGAATGGAAGATCAAGCTCAAGTTCGCCGGTAGCCCACCCTGCGTAACGGGCGTAAGCCGCCAATAAATGCATCCTCAAGCTTTGAGGAAGAAGGTCGACCAAGCACTCGGCAATTGGGTTGAAGAACCGCCGAAGCATCTTATGGTCGTCTGGGGCGACCCACAAGAATTCAACCGGGAAACCCCATTCATGCCGACTTATGGAGCGGCGGTGATCCCGGTTGAAGTCGGCATGCCCACCATCCGCTCCAACACTTTGATGAAGAAACAAACTCCGAGGGACGCCGAGGACAGCCGACTTGATGGAGGAGATCCGCAACCGCTTCTACACCGACAAGTCGCCAATCATCAGCCGATCGCCCGACATTACAACAAAGAAAGTCCGCCGAGGAGATTCCAAGTGGGCGACCTAGTGCCGAGGAAGGCGCCTTCGACAAGGACACCGGGCAGCGGCAAGTTGGCGCCTAATGGGAAGGACCCTACACCGCCCTCAAGAACCACGCCCTAACATATCGCCTCGAAGTCCCGATGGGAGAGTCCTACCCCATCCCCGAACATAGAACACCTCAGAAGTTTTTTCAATAAACTAGCATTGTAAATCTCGCCAAAAGCCATCAATATAAATAGAATTTTTCCGACAATTATCCTTGTCTTAAATGGTACAAGCGGCGTCTTAAATAATCACCGTCAGTAAAGAGATCAAACCGCCTTCACAAAATGGATCATGAAAGTCCAATTTCATCCGCCAAGCCGGATGGTCGCTTTGTTGGAGCCGAAGTTTAGGGGACCCTTCCCACTAGGTCGAGTCAAGGTGCGCCCTACTCTCCTAACACGAGCCGACATCCCACTCTCTTAGCTTGAGGCAAGGTAACTTCCTTCTTGGGTGTAGTTCGGTGACCCTTCTGTTGGGTCGAGTCAAGGAACCCTTCGCCACGCCGAAGTCAAGGAACCCTTCTCACCTAGTTGAGACAGCGACCCAACTTACCTAGTCAAGTTTAACCTACCACTCCCACTAAGTCGAGTTGAGGCTTTCCCTCTCGGTTAGGGCGAGTCAAGGAACCCCTCACCTAGTCGCGACAGTGATTCCCACTCGCCAATTAAGTAACCACACCCTACTCGCCAAGTCAAAGCGGGTTGCCCAACCACGCCAAGTCGAAGTCAAGGAGCATACCCGCCGCCAAGTCGTGGCCCATGTGATCCGGACATTAAGACCTAGGCGCCACGTAAGTCCTAGGCCCGACCTCTGTGATTAGTCCTCTGGTCGCCGGCTCCCGTGAGCGGCTCGGGCTTGCTCTTTGCCTCAAAATGATCGGCTCGCCAACATTAAGACCTAGGCGCCACGTAAGTCCTAGGCCCGACCTCTGTGATCGTCCTCTGGTCGCCGGCTCCCGTGAGCGGCTCGGGCTTGCTCTTTGCCTCAAAGCAGAGATCGGCTCTGCCGAACATTAAGACCTAGGCGCCACGTGAAGTCCTAGGCCCGACCTCTGTGATTAGTCCTCTGGTCGCCGGCTCCCGTGGCCGGCTCGGGCTTGCTCTTTGCCTCAAAGCGAGATCGGCTCTGCCGAACATTAAGACCTAGGCGCCACGTAAGTCCTAGGCCCGACCTCTGTGATTAGTCCTCTGGTCGCCGGCTCCCGTGGCGGCTCGGGCTTGCTCTTTGCCTCAAAGCGAGATCGGCTCTGCGAACATTAAGACCTAGGCGCCACGTAAGTCCTAGGCCCGACCTCTGTGATTAGTCCTCTGGTCGCCGGCTCCCGTGAGCGGCTCGGGCTTGCTCTTTGCCTCAAACAGATCGGCTCGCCAACATTAAGACCTAGGCGCCACGTAGTCCTAGGCGCCGACCTACGCTGGCCGTCTTCACGGAGTCGCCGCCCCACGCGGAGCCGGCCAGCTTGCTTTTGCCTCAAACAGATCGGCTCACAACATTAAGACCTAGGCGCCACGTGAAGTCCTAGGCGCCGACCTACGCTGGCCGTCTTCACGGAGTCGCCGCTTCCCACGCGAGCCGGCCAGCTTGCTTTTGCCTCAAACAGATCGGCTCACAACATTAAGACCTAGGCGCCACGAAGTCCTAGGCGCCGACCTACGCTGGCCGTCTTCTACGGAGTCGCCGCCCCACGCGGAGCCGCTCAGCTTGCTCTTTGCCTCAAACAGATCGCTCGCCAACATTAAGACCTAGGCGCCACGTAGTCCTAGGCGCCCGACCTACGCTGGCCGTCTTCTACGGAGTCGCCGCCCCACGCGGAGCCGCTCAGCTTGCTCTTTGCCTCAAACAGATCGCTCGCCAACATTAAGACCTAGGCGCCACGTAGTCCTAGGCGCCCGACCTACGCTGGCCGTCTTCTACGGAGTCGCCGCCCCACGCGGAGCCGCTCAGCTTGCTCTTTGCCTCAAACAGATCGCTCGCCAACATTAAGACCTAGGCGCCACGTAAGTCCTAGGCGCCGACCTACGCTGGCCGTCTTCTACGGAGTCGCCGCCCCACGCGGAGCCGGCCAGCTTGCTCTTTGCCTCAAACAGATCGCTCACAACATTAAGACCTAGGCGCCACGTGAAGTCCTAGCGCCCACCTACGCTGTCGCCCTTCTACGGAGTCGCCGCTTCCCACGCGGAGCCGCTCAGCTTGCTCTTTGCCTCAAACAGATCGGCTCACGAACATTAAGACCTAGGCGCCACGTAAGTCCTAGGCGCCGACCTACGCTGGCCGTCTTCACGGAGTCGCCGCCCCACGGAGCCGCCAGCTTGCTCTTTGCCTCAAACAGATCGCTCGCCAACATTAAGACCTAGGCGCCACGTGAAGTCCTAGCGCCGACCTACGCTGGCCGTCTCTACTAAGATCTCGCCACTATAAGGGCCGACCGTTCGGTCTACTTATGTTCATTGTAAGCCCCACAGGCCGACCGTTCGGTCTACTTATGTTCATTGTAAGCCCCACAGGCCGACCGTTCGGTCTACTTATGTTCATTGTAAGCCCCACAGGCCGAATTTGTTTTCGATCCACTTACCATGTTTATTATGAGCCTCACAGGGGCTTACAAGCTTTCAACCAAAAAAAATAAGGAGACATAAATGAATCGAATAAACAACCATCCATGGAATGCGACCTTTCATTAATATTCCAAGCAAAGCTTTACAATAAACCGCACGTCCAAATACCAAAATAAAAGAAAAATTAAAACTACAAGCCTAGATATACATCCTAATAGTCATTTGTGCCTCGGTGTCTTCGCCTTTCCCGTCGCGTCCTCTGCTCACCTCGGCGTCTAAGTGAAGTACTACCAAAGGATTTTGGGTGCGGACCCCATGGCTCCATATCGACAATAAATCGAATCCATGGATGTAAACAAAATGCCTTTCTTCGAGATACACTTGACACACCCATCTCTTCTGAAATAGATACGACGCGATCACGAACCGTGCCCCAATTGTCGGATACTTAACGAGGGTTTTCCCCTTCCTTCGCAGATGACCGAACTACCGCCGGCTCTCGTGGAAAACCGAAAATGGTGGACTCGGGAGAGAATCCACTCCCACGCCCAACCATCTCTCGGCAAAACTCACCGGCTCCCCAATCTGAAACCTTAGAGATGAGTAAGGACAAGTGGCCACCACCTAACGAGAGCACGATAAGAGATGGCCTCCTCCCTATTTATAATAGAGCCCATAAATGCTAAGCCCCTCGCGATCAGCGGAAGAAATTAAAGAGTGTGGAACTCGAGGAGTCACCCGAAACCGAATCGTCATCTCGAAAACACCGGCGCTGTCTTAAATGAAACCAACCGCCCATCCCGAAGCCAAAGAGTCACGACCAATTGACGCCCATCGACAACACCTATGCTCAAATCGAGGAACTAATAGTCGCCTCTCCACGGCCGACAACGACCCTAGCACCCGCTGGTCGACCCGACTCATTCACGGTCGACCACGAATCGAACGCGAAATTATCGGTCGCCGACGAGGCGACGACCAGCGGTCTCGACCCATTTGCCATGTCGCATTTAAACATGGATGACGGCCACCGGCCAAAGTCGCTATAATCACGGCTTGAGGAAGGGCATCACAAAAGAAAGAGTTCGGCGCAGAGATGCAAACCAAATTTTCATTCACCAAGAAATATGCATACAAATACAAGACTTTCCAACTAACAACAAAGCAAGAAATGAACAAAGTGCCCAGAGTGCCTAATCTCCTCCCTCGCCGTCTCCCTCCTCTCCATCGCCATCCTCGTCCTCCTCGTCGTCCTCATCCTCCTCGGGGTCGTCCTCGGCGCTAAGGCTGTACTCCTGCTCCCCTGGCTTCTAGGCCTTGGAGAACGCGCCTCAGAGAACCCTCCACTCTGGGGGGATACGTGAGCCTCAACGCCGAGAGAACCTCCGAAGGAAGTTGGGCTTTCAAATAATCATAGCCCGCCTTGATAGCTAGGGACAGCTCCACTTTCCCCATAGGTCCCTGCCTGTACTCTTCAATGACCTCCTTCTTGCCCTCCTCCGACGTTGCAGACTTGAGCCGAGCCTCGATCAATTTGGCGTCGTCCACAGTCGATGGGCCGCCTTCGACTCATCGAGGGCGACCCGCAAGTTCCGGCTCTCAACTCTCTCGGCCCCGGCTAAGCCCTCCGGCCTCTCAATCGTGCCTTCCACTCCTCGATCTCCCTCTCGGGCCTTCAGCCGTCCTCCTCAGCCGGCGACCTCCCCTTGACTTATCAACAACGACCGCCGCTCAATGGCGAGTTTGAAGATCAACGATCGATTGCTTGGCCTCCAACTCAGCATGCGCCATTTGGCGCCGACTTCTGACTTCTCCGCCTCAAGGGCGGTCGCCCTCTTCTCCGCCTCCTCCCGGCTCCTCTTTTCCGCGACCAACCTCTCCGCCAAGTCGCTCACGGCATTCATGGCGCAAGATAGCCGTCCGTAAAGCTCCTCCCCTACCAAGGCCCCTCGAGTGTGGTAACTCAAGAGGGCTTGCCGGAGGCCGGCTGAGGGCGTCTCCTCCAGGAGATCCTTGTCGTGGGGGAGAGTGAACTGCTCCGAGGCGACGAACTGTCCCCACCCTGAGAGAAGCACCGTGCCCTCTCTAAGGAGGGAATGCTCAGGGATGAATCTGTCGCCTGGGGAAGGCTCCCCCCTTGCCGAGTACCCCTCCCACAGGTTGCCAATGAGCTGGGATCGCAGCTCTCTCCACCTCAAGCGACCCACCTCGGCAATCTGATGGCGGAAGGGAAGCTCTATGCCCAAGTCCTTGAGCAGGCTCGCGAGGTCCGACTCCGGAGCCGATTCTTCTGAAGCAGCTGCCTCCTTCCCTGACCTCTGAGTAGGCTCCTCAGAGGGCGTCTCCATCATTTGGTCGGCCGGAGCCCGTCGTCTTCTTCTTCTTCTTCTTCTTCTTCTTCTTCTTCTTCTTCTTCTTCTTCTTCTTCTTCTTCTTCTTCTTCTTCTTCTTCTTCTTCTTCTTCTTCTTCTTCTTCTTCTTCTTCTTCTTCTTCTTCTTCTTCTTCTTCTTCTTCTTCTTCTTCTTCTTCTTCTTCTTCTTCTTCTTCTTCTTCTTCTTCTTCTTCTTCTTCTTCTTCTTCTTCTTCTTCTTCTTCTTCTTCTTCTTCTTCTTCTTCTTCTTCTTCTTCTTCTTCTTCTTCTTCTTCTTCTTCTTCTTCTTCTTCTTCTTCTTCTTCTTCTTCTTCTTCTTCTTCTTCTTCTTCTTCTTCTTCTTCTTCTTCTTCTTCTTCTTCTTCTTCTTCTTCTTCTTCTTCTTCTTCTTCTTCTTCTTCTTCTTCTTCTTCTTCTTCTTCTTCTTCTTCTTCTTCTTCTTCTTCTTCTTCTTCTTCTTCTTCTTCTTCTTCTTCTTCTTCTTCTTCTTCTTCTTCTTCTTCTTCTTCTTCTTCTTCTTCTTCTTCTTCTTCTTCTTCTTCTTCTTCTTCTTCTTCTTCTTCTTCTTCTTCTTCTTCTTCTTCTTCTTCTTCTTCTTCTTCTTCTTCTTCTTCTTCTTCTTCTTCTTCTTCTTCTTCTTCTTCTTCTTCTTCTTCTTCTTCTTCTTCTTCTTCTTCTTCTTCTTCTTCTTCTTCTTCTTCTTCTTCTTCTTCTTCTTCTTCTTCTTCTTCTTCTTCTTCTTCTTCTTCTTCTTCTTCTTCTTCTTCTTCTTCTTCTTCTTCTTCTTCTTCTTCTTCTTCTTCTTCTTCTTCTTCTTCTTCTTCTTCTTCTTCTTCTTCTTCTTCTTCTTCTTCTTCTTCTTCTTCTTCTTCTTCTTCTTCTTCTTCTTCTTCTTCTTCTTCTTCTTCTTCTTCTTCTTCTTCTTCTTCTTCTTCTTCTTCTTCTTCTTCTTCTTCTTCTTCTTCTTCTTCTTCTTCTTCTTCTTCTTCTTCTTCTTCTTCTTCTTCTTCTTCTTCTTCTTCTTCTTCTTCTTCTTCTTCTTCTTCTTCTTCTTCTTCTTCTTCTTCTTCTTCTTCTTCTTCTTCTTCTTCTTCTTCTTCTTCTTCTTCTTCTTCTTCTTCTTCTTCTTCTTCTTCTTCTTCTTCTTCTTCTTCTTCTTCTTCTTCTTCTTCTTCTTCTTCTTCTTCTTCTTCTTCTTCTTCTTCTTCTTCTTCTTCTTCTTCTTCTTCTTCTTCTTCTTCTTCTTCTTCTTCTTCTTCTTCTTCTTCTTCTTCTTCTTCTTCTTCTTCTTCTTCTTCTTGATTGGTCGGCCCGGATGGAGGAAGAGGCCTCTTCACCTGCAGCCTAGCCGCCATTTCTTCAAACTTCTCCTCCACCTGCTGCGCCTCGCGTGACAACCCTCCCCGACTTTTCTCATGGAGTCGCAGCCACACCGTCGGGCTAGAACCCCACTCTTGGGATCCTCGGCTTGTTGTGAAGCGCCTCGGCGGCTCCTTCTCCTGTCCTCGTCGGCCCGGTCGGTCGAGCGAAGGATAGCCCCGCTACCCTCGGCGGCGTTGTCAAACAAATTATAGCCCTTCCGCGACCCTGAATAATGACGGAACTTGTCCAGGTCGCGTCGGCCACACAGAGAGGAAGATTCTTCAGGCCGTCTTTGTTAATCTCCGGCCATGAACGGCAAGCCAATTCGGCGTCGGCGCCAAAAACCCAGACGAATTTGTTCTTCCAGTCCTTATTCGAGTCTGGAATGTCGACGAACCGACCACCCACATACCCGAAGAAGAAATGGGCGTCCTTCTTTGTCGCCCTCACCGTGACGAGGTTGCCGAAAAGTTGAAGAGTCGGCACCACCTTCACGCGGTGACAAATCACCAAGAACGCCATTATCGTGGCGATGGCGTTAGGGGCAAACCGCATCGGAGACACCCCGAGCCGGTCGCCATAGCCTCTTCACTTAACGCCGCAGGGGAGGCGCAACCCATTGTCCAAGTGCGCCATATACAATGTAGTTTATCCACGCCATGATCGACAATGGCTGTCTTTCTCGAAGAGAAACCGTGAACCCCACAGAAGATCGCATCGCTCGTGGATCCTCCAGTCCTCTTCTCGCCGATTGCCAAGATTTGAGCTTGGCGATCCCGGCCAACAGAGCGGAGTAGAAGCGACCATGGCGAAAATTTGCTTTTGAGAAAGAAGAAGAGGATAGGTCTTTAGAAAGTGCAAAAAGAAATCCCCAAATGGAGCAAGGGTATATATAGACACCCAGAATACCCACGTGTCCGTTCCTGGGCGGCGCCTCGAACCCAACGGTCGAGATTGATGCTCAAACGCCAACCGCCACTTGAAAACCGAAAAGCCCGCCTTTATGGCCCACGCTCTTCGCCGAATTGCTACCGACGGCTAAAGTACCGCCGACGCCAAGGCTTATCACCTCTGATGGCCCCATTGCGCCCAAAAAACTAAGCCCGTCTTTTGTCTGGGGCGGACCGACTCCTCCCAGCCGGCCTAATGAACCAACAGAACAAGAACAAGTGACCCCAAAGGCCGACTCAACTAACGAGAGGCCATCACAGGCGGCGTAATGGAAGACCATCCCAGCCAGTCAGTTCACCAAATAACCTCAGCAATAAAAAGCGACGCAAAACACAACTACGAAAACACTCTTATTGCATTCATTCATTTGACAAGTACTAAATACACGCCGATTACATTACAAACGAGTGCTTAAATCCTAAACTACGGACCGGTCGGCATCACTCAAGAGCCGCTTGATGATCCGTCCTCCTCTCCTCCTCGGCGTCGTTATGCGCCTAGGTCGTATCTGCACCCGCCGCCTCAAATCTCGAGAGGAGATCTGCCCGCCGGCTATACTGAGGATATCGGCCTACCGACCCCCGATACTCGGACGGTAGTTGTTTAACTATGAAGTCACAACCCGCCTTACAGGCCAGAGCAACCTCGACCTTCCCCATCGTGCTTTGTCGGTATTCTTCGATAATGGCCGGTCGGTTCTGTTCTCTCAGGGATGACTGATGATCGAACGACTCTAGATGTTTCGCCCTTTCCTCCGCCACGCTTAAGGATTCCTTAAGTCGCGCACACTCCCTCGTCAGTTGCTCACGGGCGACCGACTCCTCCATGGCCGAGCCTTGGCGTCTTTGGCGACCTGCCTCTCAGTAGCGACTGCGGAAGTCGCCAGTCGCTCTCTATAGCGTCCGGACGACCCGGTCGTCCCGCCCGTCTGAAGGCGTCGTCGGAGATCTGCTATATCGACCAACATTCTCTCCCTGGACGCTTTGAGATCCCTGATGACTTGATCCTTAACCTCCATCTCACGCCGCCAATCATCAAGCTCGGCTCGCTAATTGAAAGCTCCTTAATAGCTCGGTCTAGGTCCTCGCTCGGCTGCCTCCGGCGCTGCCGAGATCCGCTATATCGACCAACATTCTCCTCGACGCTTTGAGATCCCTCGATGACTTGATCCTTAACCTCCATCTCACGCCGCCAATCATCAAGCTCGGCTCGCTAATTGAAAGCTCCTTAATAGCTCGGTCTAGGTCCTCGCTCGGCTGCCTCCGGCGCTGCCGAGATCCGCTATATCGACCAACATTCTCCTCGACGCTTTGAGATCCCTCGATGACTTGATCCTTAACCTCCATCTCACGCCGCCAATCATCAAGCTCGGCCGCTTAATTGAAAGCTCCTTAATAGCTCGGTCTAGGTCCTCGCTCGGCTGCCTCCGGCGCTGCCGAGATCCGCTATATCGACCAACATTCTCCTCGACGCTTTGAGATCCCTCGATGACTTGATCCTTAACCTCCATCTCACGCCGCCAATCATCAAGCTCGGCTCGCTAATTGAAAGCTCCTTAATAGCTCGGTCTAGGTCCTCGCTCGGCTGCCTCCGGCGCTGCCGAGATCCGCTATATCGACCAACATTCTCCTCGACGCTTTGAGATCCTCGATGACTTGATCCTTAACCTCCATCTCACGCCGCCAATCATCAAGCTCGGCCGCTTAATTGAAAGCTCCTTAATAGCTCGGTCTAGGTCCTCGCTCGGGCGGCTCAGAGCCGATGCTTCTCTCAAGCCTTTCATAGGCTTGATGGCCGAGCCAACCCTCTCCGGGTTCCTCCAGAGCTCCTCATCCGGAGGGTCCAGCCTCCGTGCTCTCCCGACCGCCCCCGAAAGTCAAGTCATGAGCCCTCGCCTCATCGGAAGGGGCTGAGGAGTGGACGAAATCCCATGAAGCCGCAAGACCGACTGCCGAGCAAAGCGCCCATCGTGACGCGCCTGTAATTAACGACTGCCCAGCCACATGCTCTACCGACAAGGATATAGGCTCTAGGGTTTCTCTCTAATCTCTCGCCAGACGACACCCTAAGTTCGAAGTCGCCCCTGACCTGCATTTAACTCGTTTTTCCACCCTTTGATCGACTTGGGCGGATCAAGGATAACCTTGAATTCTCCGACATCCGGAGGTAATAGTGGCGTCTTACGGGCTGTGGCCCGACCAGTGGCGGCCACGCTCATCGGCGGCGAATCGAGAGCCAACGGCAGATGACGTGAAGCCAACCAATATGGCTATCGAAGTTTGGCGCCATTTGCATCGGGAGACACCTAACTCATCAACACTTTTCGAAGAAAAGGGTGCAGTGGCAACCGGAGGCCGCATTCCAAATGTTTGAGATACAGGGGAGCCCTCCGCTCGCCGTGGCTATATACCGGAGATGACTTCGCCGGAGCCTCCAACTTGTACGCCTCCGGTATGTCAAAATCCGAGCGCAAAGACCTCATTTGCGTCTGGGTAACCTTCGAGCGGAACTCATCGAGTTGCTTATGACGGTCGGAATCCATGCCGGATCTTTACCACCCGCCGGAAGATCGCCTGAATTCGTAGACGAGGGAAGGGAAGCGAATGCCTTCCCCGGTCACCTCTCTCTATTTATACGGTGGGACCCACTGACAGCGCTCCCTTTCGCGATCAACGGGGAGGATTAAAACCCCACTCCCGAGGCACCGCTTCGGGAGGCGAAAAGCAGTCCCAGAGGGCCCCACCTCACGCCCGAAGGCGCCAATGGCCAAGAAACCGCCACGACGCCCACGCCCCATCGATGTGACAATTGAACCCCCTCGAACCCCCTCGGGCGAGGCGGCGCTACTCATTTCACTTGGACTCGCTTCCAACCGACTCAAGCGAAAGGCCAACTGTTATGGTCATAACCACTAATCGCTGATTAAAGAGAAAAGCCAACACCGATCCGGACGAAAGCTTGCTTACCAATGAGGACCGACAAGGACCTCCACTTTCAGCCAATGCTTTGCATGTCTGACCAGTCCGGCCCATGGCGACTATCGCCATGGCCAGCGGTCGCGAAATGAGCCCATCGGCGATTCTCTCGGGAGGCGGAGCGGAAGGCAGCGGTCGTCCCTCAGACCGCCCGCCCGTTGCAATCCCTTCCTACGAAGTTGCCGACCCTCCAAACAATGTGGAGCGAACCCGGGCCTACCCTTCACCGGCCACTCGTCCTCTAGAGCGACGCATGAGGAACTCCCAATCGCCGCCCTCAAGAATCATCCCGAGGGACGCCCTAAAGAGCCGCATGAGTCGGCCATCCAGCCACACCTCCCCCCTTCTCTCACCCTGTGTGATTCCCCCCACTCAAACGACGGCCACACAGTACTCGAGCCCATCGACATCACATTAAATGCAGCGGCCTTAATTCCCCATCTCTCACAAGATTTAAGACACCTCGACCCATGCGGCTCTGACGCCAATCCCATCCTATTAATGGCGAATAGACCACACCACCTCGACATTTCCAATTTGACACTCAGAAGACCACCACTCTAGCAGGCGGAGGGATGTTCAGCCAATCCTCGGCGCACACGTGGAGGGGAGCTGACTCACCGGTGGTTCCCAAACTAGTGATAGGACGGAAATACCCCCTTAACCCTACCTATAAAAGAGAAACGTGAACAGCTAACAAGGTAAGCAATCTTCTCCAAGTGAATTCCCGCTCCACCAGATTATCACACATTACTAACTTGACCGTCGGAGGAACCACCGGAGATCCCAACTCCGCCTCTTCCGCAGGTCCTTCTTGCTGTTGTAGGCGAACCCTTTGACTGGAGTCAGCGTCGCTGGGCTTTAGGAGAGAAAGCGGACTCTGCTCTCTTTAAAACTAAACTCATCCGAGGTTAGTGACTGTGATTATATACATCAACAGCAACAATCTCACAGTTAAATTCTTTTTATTGAGAATTGTGAGTGATCTTTGAGGATCAACCAACCGATCTGAAGATATTAAAATAAAATTATCCAAAACCCTAGATTAATAAAAAAATCATTAAGAGAAATTACCTTCAGGATTTTGTCCTTCCTAAATGTTTACAATTTTAGACGTAGCAAATTAGATCCCATCTCGAACCACAAATAGAGCTGACAGATAATCATATAATTAGAGATTTAAATGATAAAAAGTCAAGAAAAATAACGGACTTTTCATAAAATTAAGTATAATTGAGATGTTTAAGTCTAAGATAATATTATTTTTCTTTATATGACATCTCTTATATGTTTGAAATGATAAATAATATGTCAAAATAAAATAATCACTTGCAAGTATGCTCTGGCTCCTCTGAATGCACATAAATTAGAAGCAAAAAAGTGTGAATAAAAATATGTAAATATTATAAAAACTACAAAGGATCAAATTCATACCTCGTCGGAACTTGCAATCTTAACAAATAGTTTTCTCGAAGGTACAATGCAAGATCTTGAACTATAATCAGCAAATTAGAGTGAAATTGGAGCAAGATCTGATTGTGGTTTCCATTAAAACTGAAAGAAATAAATTAACAGGTAGTCGAAAGGAAATAAGGATACAAATTCTGAATAATTCAGAATCAATGAATTTTACCATAAAGATACGCAAATGCATTTGTTCTTGTTATTAACTAAAATTGCTTCAAATCTAGAAAAAAAAATCACCTCAAATTTCAACATATAGGACAATTCTTTGGTAGATTTATCTACACAGAAATCTAACAAAAAATTCAATGAAATAAGTGTATTATGCACAAATTTCTGGTGATAACAACTTTAGCCCGAAATTTGAAATTCGGGTACCAAAATGCAACTGGTTCGGTAGAAGACTAACATTTGCATGTCTACATATCAATGAATACAAAACTAACAACAGATTGTAAGCGGTAAAATTGTAGAAAACCCAATAAAAGACTATGAAATTGGAGATTTTTCTCACCTAAGAATCTTGAAACTGGTCGGCTACGGGGACCTGGATCCAATGAGAGTATATCGCACTCGGGTATCTCGATCAATGGTGAGTTCTGCAAAGAATTAATAAGAAAGAGGATTAGACTTAGCTACGGGACTTGAATCCAAATCATTTTCAAACTCTACTTCTAATTGAAAGAAAATCAAGCATAAAATTCCTAGTTGTTCTTGCAAATCTAAACCACTTCGTATCTAGACTCCAAAATCACCCAAAAGTTAACTATATAGAACTACACACACAAATTATACCCCCCAAATCCCTTAACATCTCTATTTCCCCATAACAATCAATAGAAATTTGACAAAAATCATAGAACATAGCTCTAATTTTATTATTTTGCCATCTATATTTAGCAAGGAAAGATGTCTTGCTATGGAAAATGCAAGCTACAAAGTACACATAACATCATAGATCATGAACTCAATAATTTTCTTACCATCTAAATAATAAAAAATACAATTTTGGTTGTTACAATGATAATATTATAACAGATAAAGGTAATAATAAAACTCACCTTAGAAAGGTGAACAAAGAGACCCTAAACAAAGCTTTCGATTTCAACATTGATTGCCACACTAACAAACTATAATAGTTTTAGGTACTAATAATACTCACCTTGCAAAGAAGAACACAACCTCGAGGCTGACCATTTTCCAAACTTTGGTAGCACCATGGATCTAAATTGCAATGTATTAAACAAAGGGTCTTATTGAACAATTTCGATGGCATCGTATGGTTACATGACAGTAATTTACAGAGTCATGATAGAAAAAGATAATGAGACTTAAAATATATAGAACATAAGAGGTTGCAAGTTACGAATGTATAGAAATCTTATGATATATCTTTAAGTAGAGAAGAATATTGAACATTAAGCAACAAAAGTTAACTATAAACATTGATTTTCTCCTCTGCTACATGTAAACTATAACAATCATCGCCTAAAATAGAAACCAATACAAATATAAATAAGCCTAAAATCAAGATGAAAGTTCACACTTCACATACCAAAAATAGGTAGCCCAAAAATTGAATCCTCCATATATTGCAGATCGTTTGAGCTGAGAAGCCTCCAAAATTGAATTAATTCTATGTCAAACTAATATTAAATACTTTAAGATATCCACATAATTTTCTTACAATTCATTTCTAGCCAATAAAATAAAATGAAAAAGAATGTTCAAAATACATTTTTATTGTTTTGAATAATTATTGCAAGCAAATAACTTTTCTAGATGTTACAGCTTTGGATTTTAAAGCATACTACTCAAAGTATGAAATTACTAAGTGCAATCACATATTTTGGTGACATCTAGAAAAGAACTGATACTTCACAATAAGCATTAGTAAATCTAAATACTTTAACTAATTATCGAATCAACACAACAAAACTCTCATTTTACATGCCAATAAATATTGCTAATGGAGTATCTTGGTCTTATCACCATTATAAGATTTTATCATTCAAATGCAAAACCAATAAAATTAATTCCAACATCCCCGTATGACAATAGATTTGAATGTTTGAATCCTCCAATAGAAACTTCAAAACACTTAAACAAAGGAGGATATTCTCCAATATTTCTCGTATGAGAAATGATCACATGGTAAGCGTGTCAACATTAAAATGCTTAGATTACTACTTTAAATATAATGTAAGTTGATACTTGACTGGTTCTTCCATTCTCATTTGAAAATTTAAATCAATCAATTTGAGCTCAAGCAAAGAAGATAACTAAACACACAACATAAGTTGATCAATTGAAATGATTAAAAGCTTTAAAACCCGAAATTAAAAAGGTAAAAATAAAAAGATAATTCGTGCAAATAGCTTAATAATTCCAATCACATAAAAACATCAATTCATACAAATCAAGCTCTCAAGCTAGTTACAGTATTTCAACACTAAAAGGGATCAACTTAATGCTATGGTGTGGTTTTCCCTTGTTCCTAAAAGAGCATACTACCTAAATAAGCAATCAAATTTCGTTGAATAAAATATAAAAACTAAAATTTGTTGATCAAACCTCCAATTTGATAAAATAAATACCTCGAGATTTAAAGGTGAGCGTGGAGTCATTCTAGACTGAAAACCTAGCGAAAGATAAATCTCCATGAAGATTCTCAAATTGATCTTGTTAACTGCACATCCAAGCAACTGAGTCAAGAACAAATCTTAGAAAATTGGTCATAAAAAATAATTATAAATAAAACCCTAGAAAATATGCAAGAAAAGAATTGAAAACCTAACCTTTAATTGATGATCTGCATGCTCTTCGAGGAGGGGTCTGGGAGGAGAGGAGGGAGATTAGGGTTTGCCAAGACCGAGGCCGCGATCATGAGGCCGCTTGTCGGGTTGAGCTTGGCGAGGATGCGAGCTCCATGGCGAACCGCCGGAGGTCGAGGCCTGGGAGTCAAGGTAGGTGATTAGTCCCGGATGAGGTGATCGCCGGAGGAGAGGAGGAGGCGGTGGAGGGAGGAGGCCGTCGATGATGCCGGAGAGAGGAGGGGAACCGGTAGGGTTTGGGGGCTTTTTTTCTCCCTGGGGAATGAGGAGGGGTGAGAGAAGAGAGTTGATGAGAGAGAATCACAGGATAAGAAAAGAGGTGAGGAGAGAGAATCACAGGGGTGTTTTTAAAATTTTGAATTTTGAATTTCAAAAAATCGGGGAAAAAAAGCTATTGGGAGATGAGGAAAGCTTGCAGTGTAATGGACTGGGCCCCATTCGAATTACTGTTCATTTAGGATTGGATTTCAATTCCAAAAGGTTTGTCTTTAGTTATATAGTAGTTGATACCTGATGTAAACTATATGTTATTTAATTAGAAACTAATATGATGTTTTTAATAATTCAATAATAATATATTTAATTGTCAATATTACTTCCCGTATTTAATGCATTAATTAAAGAGGATTCTCATGTTTTTTTCCCCTTCTATCCTCTGAGTCTGACATGACTACCAATCCTCTCGCCCCTTCTTGCCACCATCGTGGAATTCTTGGACCATAAATATGAAGATTTAGATGGTAATTTGAATTATCAATATAGGCAAAAAAAAAAAAAAAAAACTGAGATAAAATGACATGATCGAGATTTAAGGTTACATTCATAAGATCATCAAAACATAAATCGACCAAAGTATTGCTTAGTTTCCAAATAGGCCAATTCTTTTTATTTATTTTTCTTCCCTGTATACTCTTGAAAGCCCAAGCTTATCCTATGTCAATGTCAGGCCTTTGTACTTTTTTGGCCCATATTACGAAGGCTCCGCCATGTAACGAGCGTGGCATCCAAGGATATGGCCTTTGGTATAAAACAAACACTGTTAGCCTTCTTACTTGTATGCTAGCCTAAATGCAGTGATGGACGCCTATTAACATTCTCAGCTATTTTCTATCCACAACAAAAAATAAAAAAAATAAAAAAATTCTAATATATTATTTTAAAAGGTAATATTCTGAAAGTAAACAATTTTAAAGATTTCATTAATACCCAAACATTTTATTATTATTCGAGCACTTTTTCCATCACAGAACAACCCAAATTAAGGAATAGATTGAATAAAAAGAAGGTAAAACATATAAAGCTCAAGACCTTTGATTTCCAAAATTATTTCAATTCATATCAAGGCATTTTGGAGATCATCACATTTTTAGAGATCAAAGTAATAATACTTAATGCCTTAGAACGGGTAATTAAAAGTAGTGTAATCATAATAGTAATTTTATACAGATGCTTGGACAAGAATGGATGATGAATATCACTGAAAACAAAGTTCATAGCATTCACATGATGGCAGTTTACTTCTGCATGTACCACCAAATGAAAGTATTTAAAACTTGAGAAGATTAATCTTCTCATCCTTCTCCACAGCAAACTATCAAAGTCTGCATGCGTACATATTTACCAAGAATTAGTGGAAAACCCACACTTTTTTCATGAGTATCATCATACAGTTACAATTGAAACAGTTCGAAAATAAAACGTACATGCTTGCAACACTCTTTCCTTCATCGACACGCAAACTTCGACATCCGACTACCTCTCACAGCAACACTGAGAATTCTCCGTAACGATCAGTACCCAGTCAAGAATCTTTAAACTCAAAACTAAAGAGAACACAATGCAAAATTTAGCCAAATCAAACAAGTCATGCATCCAACCAACAAACCCCCATCTAAGTCAGAAACAAAGCCGTGTCCATATTGGATCACTCAAGCATTGCAACTCAATCAGACTCACCGTGTCTTATGTCTTTACTAAAATTAGTAATAATAGCTTAACATGATCTCCATAAAACCGGCTTTCGACATGAACAAATCCAATGTCATTCCTCTTTATGTCTTTCAAATTCTCATTTATGTAACATCTTATTTCACGCGTCCACGAGAAATAATAAAGGCTCAAAGTCTGAATTGTTTATGAGAGGGAGAAGACAAAAATAAACTGCGACCAGGTCAATAATAAAGAACGAAAGTAACCAAGTAAATTGATCAGAAAATAGCTAAATTAAGAAAGAAGCAGACATGTCGACTGAATCTAACCCGAATCCATTCACCCCAAGTAAGTGCTCATGGTAACACAATGAGAGGTGATTTATAGAACACCCCAAGTATGTGCATCACCTTTAAGTATCCCCAGATTTAGATAGTCCCCACATCCCCCACAAGATGACACACATAAAAAACGTAATGGATAAATTATTTGATAAGAAATAATGTGACACACAACTAATAAAGCTTAAAACAAACCATCATCCCCATTTTTTGGTGTCGGTTATACCTAACAAAGCTTGAATAATAGAGAAGTATTTGACGGTGTAATTTTAGCTTCCAGTCAATTCCTTCATTCTTGTATGTGAAGTATTTTTACTAGCTCCAGCATGAGACCAAATAAATCTAACCTAAAAAGCAATTGAAAGCGTAATCAGGCTTACTAGTCGACATTAGCTTACGTGTGAGACATGAGACCACCTAAAAACCAATATGGTATTAGGACATCAGGCTATTGCTTTAAATTGAGAAAAAAGCAAGAAAGATATGGTGTTAGTATTTTTAATATGCAGATAACTACTGAAGAAAAACTGAACATACCTACATAATTGTAGTGTGGAGTTTATAACCATAAACAGAAACAATGTCCATTCTAAGAAATTTATCCGGTCAGTAGATACTGCCGGTATACTTTTGCAAATAAGATTTGTCCCCAGCTTCTTATAATCAACATTCACCACTTGTATCACTCATATATTATATCGGACATAGGTCTTTCCTGGATCATGTCCTAGCCCAGAGTCCTCAAAATTTCATTCACATGAAGGAACCATCTCCCTTCACTCTTTATATCTATGAGCTACCATTTGAAATACTTCATAAGAATATAACATCTTCCATTTTTTAGCTTTACGGGACTGATTCCATAATTCTTCCCATCCTTTCCTCGCATCTCTGTCGTTTGCGAGTATAGATACAGCACAACTCAGTAATTCAATCATCTTAAAGGCTTAAACAATATAGCATTCCACACATCTAGTGCACCTTAAAACATTCATATAAGCTGTAGCATCTTCGCAGTTGAAGAACTGTCAAGTGGGCTACAAGTTATGTATAATGGATCTCACCATATCAGTTATTCACCATGTCATACTTGAAGAAGCATTTACATGTGAGAAAATGAAGCTTGATAGAAGCAAGTATATACTCTCAAATAGATCACTGATCTCATAATGAATTGTATATGTTTTCATACATAATTGACATTTTGGCTCTATGTATAAGGGAACTTCCTAACGATCACGTCAAACTATTGTATTTCTTCCACTCTCTTACATGACACCTCCAAACCTCCACGTCCTCAAAGTAAATTGCAACATCCTGGAGATCCTGAATCACCTAAAAAATTTCTCTACGCCTCTTTTTTCTCCCTCTCTTTACAAACACATGCATAAACACGTGTGTGCGTGCACATACGCACTATTAATGCTAAGCATAGCTCGACCTCATGTGTGTGTGTGTGGGTGGCTTTTTTTCTTTTTCTTTTGGTGGGGTTGGGGAATACTGGATAGAATCTAACCTCAGCCACCCAACCCTGAGTAAGGCCTTAGGATCTAATCCTCTGTGATGTTGATACTCAGCAAAGTAAATGCCATATTGCTTTACTTAAAGTACCAATCTGATGTGTATGAGCTCAAAGAGAAGAAAAATCAACTGCTACACTTCAAAAAACACAAGTGGTTGAGAATTTTGCAGTCGCTATGAAAACCAAAACCATGTCCTCCAAAAAGGAAAGATGAAAGGCTTCGATTTTAAATTACAACAATAAAACCAATATCTAGCTTGACTGAGTCAGCTAAAGACCTAGCAAGTAAAAGAAGTTAAACAGGTTACTACAATTCAAAAAAACACAACTAGTTGAAAATTTTGCAGCCGCCTTTGAAAACCGAAACCATGTCCTCCGAAAAGGAAAGATAAAAGACTTTGGTTTTAAATTACAACAATAAAGCCAATATCTTGCTTGACTGAGTCAGCTGAAAACCTAGCAAATAACAGAAGTCAACAGGGTTAACAGCCCACTTAGAACATCAAGTAGAAACGAGCAGAAAACTAAAACATAAACATAGCTTAGCAAGTTGACAATTCTTCTTCAGACTTCTAGAATGTTACTGGGAAAAAGTCTTCATCACTCTAGCTAAAAAAGTTCATGATTCTAAACTGATTTTTCCCTAAAATCCTTGACTTTGAATGTGTAGAATAAATCATGACGCTCTTACTTTTAATTTATGACGCTGATGGCTCAACAAAGCAGCATTTAATTGCGCTTTGAGATATTACTTCCAATAAACAATCTTCTAGCGTTGATGAACTAAAGAGAAGAAGAATTCAATTTATAATAAAAAACCAAGGCTTTTAGAAATACAACAAAAAGGAAACCATGTTCTTTGCAAAGCAAAGATCAAAGACTCGGTCGCTTAAATTGCAATGGTTAAGCTGAAATCTTGCTTCAAAAAATCAGCTAAAGAACCCGACAAGGAAGGGAGAGGGGGTTACAGACTTACAGTCAGTTATAATATTATGTGCCTGTTGACAACAGAAATTAGAGACAAATCAGAAATTGTGACATGGCATAGCAACTTGACATGTCTCTAGCCAACAATTTCCATGATTCTTTTAACTATTTATCCCCGAGTGACGTGGCATAGCAACTATTTATCCATGTCTCTAGCAAAATAATTTGAATATGTAAAATAGTAAAAGTCTCTACCAAGTGATTTATGACCTTTCCAGTTTCTGTTTGGAACAGCAAGACTTTGCTACAGTAGTCATGAAAATATCATCAACGAGTGGGCCATGATACCTTATAATAATACCTAAACAATCACATAAGAAATGTCGAAGTTATCATAACTTCAAGTTAATACTACCAGAAATCAAAAACCAGGGAAGACGTAGATCACCAGATGCTCCTCACTCATTCATGACTATTTATCCATGTCTCTAGCAAAATAATTTGAATATGTAAAATAGTAGAAGTCTCTACCAAGTGATTTATGACTTTTCCAGTTTCTGTTTGGAACAGCAAGACTTTGCTACAGTAGTCATGAAAATATCATCAACAAGCGGGCCATGATACCTTATAATAATACCTAAACAATCACATAAGAAATGTCGAAGTTATCATAACTTCAAGTTAATACTACCAGAAATCAAAAACCAGGGAAGACGTAGATCACCAGATGCTCCTCACTCATTCATGACCAGATTCCCATGAAAAATGACATGTTAGAGTTGATAAATGCTTAGGTGATCGAATAATACAAAATACTAAGAATACTGATGTTGCTTACAATCTATATGGCAACTTAGTAAGATCTAACCACCATAAAAATTCTATGTCATGCGTGCTGATTAATGCTACTTGAAGTGTTATACATCACTTCTGCGATTTACCTTGCAATCAAACACGCTAAGTAACAACAAAAATTCTAATTCTTCAAATAATGGTTGCAGTTTTTGTGAGGCAAAAGAGAAAGGGAAATGAAGACATCTCTCCATGAAAATGCCATTGTGAACAGTATTAGCGCATTTTGCTAATTAATACAGCTAGCAAGTTCATGTTCTATAGATAAGAATGCTAGATATAATATATTATATTCATGCAACAACCTTATCAGTGATGAATTGGGCAACAAACAAATACAGGTGCACAAGACATGTATATGCAAGATGATAAATAAGAACACGTTGTTGCTTATAACTAACAGCAATCGATTCCGAAGAAAAGCATGAGCAGCTAAATGAAATCACAATGCACTGCTGCAACCATAAACACCAAATAAATAAAACTTAACAGAAAGCAACAAGAATATGGAACATATCAATGCAAGAAATTGAAGAGCTGTTCTCTTTACTTTGACAAGTGACATTGATTTCCATTGTTGTCAGCTGCTGCTGCTGCCATCCCCCTTGCCCCATCTCCTAAAAGTCGAAGCAAAAAAGTTCTTCCCCGACAAAAGCATCATCCTGTTCTTCCATGGCGATGACCGACCATTGCTTGTTGACGGCATATCAATGTCTGCCATTTGCTGAGCCACTCCATCAATTTGATCTCCTGCACCAATTTCAATCATCCCATTCTCACTTAGACTCATATCTTGCATCTCCATCTGCACAATGGAGTCTAAATTGACAGCCAATGATTCCCTGCTTGCCCTTAACCAATCTGCACCCTCCGGTGTAACTCCCCTACACTTCTTCACCTTCACCTTTATCAAATTCGGGCATCCTTCAGCTAGCGCCTCCATACCCTGATCAGAGACCGGGCACCCTTTAATGCACAACTTCTTCAAAGCTATGCATTTTGAGGCAATGCAAGAAATCTCAGCATCCCCAAATGTCTCACTTCCACAAAGAGCTAATCTTTCCAGATTCTTACAGTTGCTAGCTATGAGCCCTAAACTTGCCCCTGTCGGATTAACACCAATCAAAACCAATTCTTGAAGATTAGGGCAACGTCTAGCCACTGTTATGAGCCCCTCGTCACCGATTCGATTCGTCTTCCATCCATCGATATGTAGTTTCCTCAAAAGCCTGCACTTTTCCGCGACCGAGCTCAGCCCCAGATTAGTGCACTCAGGAGTCTTAACAAGATGAAGAACTTCAATCTCAGAGCACAAAGACAAAGCAAACAGCCCGCGATCGCTGACATGGAGCTTCTCCAAATGGATCTCAACAATCCCCCGCGCGTTCTCGGCAATCTCTTCAAGCAACCGATCCCAATCCCCGGAGCACCTGAACAATTTTAGCGTTTTAAGGTTCGGCGATCCAGCAATCAACGGTCCAAAACACTGCCCATTATACAACTCCTTCAAGCAAACGGATCTAAGAGATTTTGCAGCTGCGCCAGGTCCAATCGATTCGGCGGCGGCATCGGTCAACCCTCGGAGCCTCTTAATCGAGATCTCCTCTAGAAAAGCGCAGCCTTGAAGAACGGCGTCGATCCCTTTGGCGCCAAAAGTGCAAGATCCGCAAGAAAGCTTCTTGAGACTCTTACAATTAGCAGCAAGCGCGGCCATTCCAATATCAGTAATCTTTCTGCAAGCTCGCAGCTTTAACCTGATAAGATGAGGGCAGCGCCGAGAGATGACGTCGAGCGCGCCATCGCCGATGCTATCAGATCGGCGGTCGCACTTGAGCGCGAGCTTCGTGACGGAGTCAAACCGAGCAAAGATCGCCGGAATCGCGTCGACGAGAGCAGCGCGAGCGTCGAGGGAGAGGCGGTGGCGGCTCTGGCCGTCGACGGCGAGCCACCGCCTGCATACAAGCGAGCAGTGCTTTCGATCGCCGGAGGAAAGAGACTGGAAGATCAGAGCCAGGCACTCGTCGGGGATGTCGAGCGTGTGGTCGCGTGCCACGTCGGCACCTACGCCGCCGTAGCCGCCTCCTGCGGCGGCGGCGGGAGTCGCGTGAACCATAATTCTGGCGGTGGATCTGGCGCGGCGAGCTGAGGAGGAGGAGGAGGATCTCGATGGCGTTGAGCTGGATTGGCCCATTAAAGGCGCACGTTTGGGAGGGTTCAGCTATCGTGCGCCGGTGCGGGAGGGACTGTGGCCATCGACTTTTTTTTCGGCCGTTGGCGGATTTGTGTGGATTTGGTAAAGAGGTTTGGGGGAGCGGACTTGAGATGGGGATTGAATTTGGTTAATTCTGGGTGGGGTGGGATAGTGGGGAATTATTTTAATATTCGGAGAGGAATTGGACGGCTGAGATTAAAAGAGGGAGGGGGCGTCAACGGAGAAGAGGGAGCGTGCTGTGGTCACCGACGGAAGTTGAAAAAATTAATGGCGTGCTTTGAACGGAGGAACGAAGGTTGGCAATTTCTTTATGGCCCCTCCGCTTTTCAAATGTCTCTGGTTTAGGTCCTCGTGTTTTATACGCCAAGGGACTTTACATACTTAACAATTAGATAGTTGACAAATTAAAGTTGTCCAAATTTAGTTAAATACAAAGTCTATAAACGAATATTACTGTATATTGATTCGGATGTTACTTTTTCTTTCGTTGCTCCAATTTTCTAATAATAGATTTTTTTTAAAGTAGAATTAGTATTATTCTATTGAGTAGTAGTACTGTATTTGTTAGAAATAATTTTTTTAGTTTAGTAATATGAGATCAAAACAAGTGAGAATTTCTCATGAATGGCTATTGATCTCGGTATTTCTGTTGTTTCATATAATTATTGTTATGAGTTTTTCAATACAACAAGCAGGTATCATGCTTTACATTGCGGGGGCGGGAACAAATGGATGGGGATCAAATTCCATCCTGTTTTTTTTCTTACTTTCTTATATTCTATGATGCCAAAGGACTCGGGAGAAATTCTTCATTTGACTAATGAAGGGGCTAGAAATAATTTTCCTGTTAGGTAATCTTGGGCCCATCCTTTGGATCTTCTGAAACGTTTTCCTTTTTGAATTGTTTGGGTCGGTCACGGTTGCGCGCGTCGGCGGGCAAAGGGGGGAAGTATAGACTGGAGACATAGTGACGGTTGGTTGCCATGTGTAATTATGACAATTTATTGACCTTTTTACTTTCGAGTCCGAATCAATTAAATGAGGCCGGTTATTTATTTGGAAGCTTCTAATTGTGATTTTGTGAGCTCTGAACCGGGTCCTAGTCAGAGTTGTGAGTTAAGATATCCATTATGGAATACAAATCAAATTGGAATTCTCTCTGTGTACAAGTTTGAACTATATGATATAAGTAGCGTACAAGAACAATTTTAATTCAGCGGTCACATGATGTGTTGAGTTTAATACTGGCATGATCTTGATCAATGATGTATGCGCTATGTTGAATTCAATGTAATCGACTAAAGTTACACACGTCCATAAAGAAGATAATTAAGCTTGTAATTTTGTTGCAAATTTTATTAAGATACATCAGAAGTGAATTTAGTTGGTAGATGAGATGTTAGTAGAGCTCAGTGTCATTTCTTAGATGACATTCGAAGTTAGAATTTTTTTTTTTTTTTAAAGATAGATGAGTCATGTCTGTAATTACAATAAGGGGGTGTTTGTTTCAAAATTTTTTTGGGATTACAAGTTTATGGATTTGGAAGTGGGGTGTTTTTGATTTTTTGGATTCCATAACTTTGTTTGTTTCTGTTGATGTAGGTAATCACAGTCACTAATCTCGAATGAGTTTAGCTTTAAAGAGAGCGGAGTCCGCTTTCTCTCCTAAAGCCCAGCGACGCTGACTCCGGCCAGAGGATTCGCCTACAACAGAAAGAAGGACCTGCGAAAGAGGCGGAGTTGGGATCTCCGGTGGTTCCTCCGACGGTCAAGTTAGTAAAGTGGGGGATAGTCTAATAGAGCAGGAATTCACTCGGAAGAGATTGCTTACCCCGTTCGCTGTTCTCGTTGCTCTTTATATCTAGGGTTGGGGGGTATTTCCGTCTTTCCATCAGTTGAGGAGCCACTGGTGAGTCAGCCCTTTCCCTCTGCGTGTGAGCTCGTGATTGGCCGAGCATTTTATTTGTCTGCTATGGGGGCTGGCCTTTACAGGTGTCAAATTGCGGGTAGTTTGAGGGTTAGTGTGGTCTATTCGCCATTAATGGGATGGGATTGACGGCGCCTGTAGCGGCATGGGTCCGAGGTGCCTTAAATACTGTGAGAGATGGGGGAATTAAGGGGCTGTCAGTGCATTTAATACGATGTTGATGGGCTCGAAAATCGTGATAACCGCTGCTCGAGTGGGGGAACCACATAGATGAGAGAGGGGAGTTAAGGTCGGGTGGCCGACTCGCCTGACCTCTTAGGCGTCCCTTGGGATGATTTTTGAGGGGACGATTGGGAGCGCTTACGTCGCCTAGAGGACGAAAGTGGCCGAAGGGTAGGCCTGGATTTGTTCCACGGTGTTTGGAGAAGTCGGTAACTTGTAGGAAGGGATCGTAACGCGGCGGTCGGAGGACGACCGACACCGCCTTCGCGTCGTCAGAAGCTGTCGATGGGCCGACTCGCACCGCCTTTCGCGTCGGTCACGGCGATGGTCGTCTGATGGACCGGGACTGGGTCGGTACATGCAGGCCGGTCGGTGGGTTGAGTGTGGAGGTTCTTGTCGGTCCTCATTGGTAGACAAGCGTTCGTTCAGATCAGCGCTTGGTTTTTCTCTTTAATCACTGATTAGTGGTTATGACCATAACAGTTGGCCCCTTTCGCTTGGAGTCGGTTGGAAACGAGTCCAAGTGAAATGAGTAGCGCCGACCGCCCGAGGGGGTTCGAGGGGTCCGAATCGTTACATCGATGGGGCGTGGGCGGCGTCGTGGCGGTTTCTTAGCCATTGGCCGCCTTGGCGTAGAGGTGGGGCCCTCTGGGATCTTTTAGCCTCCGGCGGTGCCTCGAGTGGGGTTTTAATCCTCTCCGTTGATCGCGAAAGGGAGCTGTCGATGGGTCCCACCGTATAAATAGAGAGGTGACAGAGGAAGGCATTCGCTTTCCTCGCTATTTAACTTGGCGATTTTCCGTGGTGGTGAAGGTCCCAGATGGATTCCGATCGTCATAAGCAACTTGATGAGTTCCGTTCGAAGGTTACTCGACGCAAATGAGGTCTTTGCTTCGAATTCGACATACCGGAGGCGCAAGTTGGAGGCTCCGAAATCATCTCCCAGATACCACGGCGAGCGAGGGCTCCCCAGATCTCAAACACTTGGAATGCGGCCTCCGGTTGCAAATTTTATTAAGATACATCAGAAGTGAATTTAGTTGGTAGATGAGATGTTAGTAGAGCTCAGTGTCATTTCTTAGATGACATTCGAAGTTAGAATTTTTTTTTTTAAAGATAGATGAGTCATGTCTGTAATTACAATAAGGGGTGTTTGTTTCAAAATTTTTTGGGATTACAAGTTTATGGATTTGGAAGTGGGGTGTTTTGATTTTTGGATTCCATAACTTTGTTTGTTTCTGTTGATGTAGGTAATCACAGTCACTAATCTCGAATGAGTTTAGCTTTAAAGAGAGCGGAGTCCGCTTTCTCCTAAAGCCGACGCCGACCGGATTCTTTACAATTCAGTAAAGAAGGTCACGGAGAGGCGGAGTTGGGATCTCCGTGGTTCCTCCCACGGTCAAGTTAGTAAAGTGGGGATAGTCTAATAGAGCAGAATTCACTCGGAAGAGATTGCTTACCCGTCACTGCTCTGCTCTTTATATCTAGGGTTGGGGGTATTTCCGTCTTTCCATCGGTTGAGGAGCCACGGTGAGTCACCCTTTCCTCTCGCGTGTGAGCTCGTGATTGGCCGAGCATTTTATTTGTCTGCTATGGGGGCTGGCCTTTACAGGTGTCAAATTGCGGGTAGTTTGAGGGTTAGTGTGGTCTATTCGCCATTAATGGGATGGGATTGACGGCGCCTGTAGCGGCATGGGTCCGAGGTGCCTTAAATACTGTGAGAGATGGGGGAATTAAGGGTCAGTGCATTTAATACGATGTTGATGGGCTCGAAAATCGTATAACCGCTGCTCGAGTGGGGGAACCACATAGATGAGAGAGGGGAGTTAAGGCCGGTGGCCGACTCGCGACCTCTTAGGGCCCCTGGGATGATTTTTGAGGGGACGATTGGGAGCGCTTATGCGTCGCCCTAGAGGACGAGTGGCCGAAGGGTAGGCTGGATTTGTTCCACGTGTTTGGAGAAGTCGGTAACTTGTAGGAAGGGATCGTGAACGGGCGGCGTGGCCGGAAGGACGACCGACACCGCCTTCGCGTCGTCAGAAGCTGTCGATGGGCCGACTCGCACCGCCTTCCGCTCGGTCATGGCGATGGTCGCCCGATGGACCGGACCGGCCGGTACATGCAGGCCGGTCGGTGGGTTGAGTGTGGAGGTTCTTGTCGGTCCTCATTGGTAGACAAGCGTTCGTTCAGATCAGCGCTTGGTTTTTCTCTTTAATCACTGATTAGTGGTTATGACCATAACAGTTGGCCCCTTTCGCTTGGAGTCGGTTGGAAACGAGTCCAAGTGAAATGAGTAGCGTTGACCTGGCCCGGAGGGGGTTCGAGGGGGGTCCGAATCGTTACATCGATGGGACGTGGGCACGCCGCCAGCAGCTTGGCTATCCTTCGGGCGTAGAGGTGGGGCCCTCTGGGACTGCTTTTCGCCTCCCGAAGCGGTGCCTCGGGAGTGGGGTTTTAATCCTCTCCGTTGATCGCGAAAGGGAGCGCTGTCAGTGGGTCCCACCGTATAAATAGAGAGAGGTGACAGAGGAAGGCATTCGCTTCTCTTCCCTCGCTACTTAACTTGGCGATTTTCCTGGTGGTGAAGGTCCCAAGATGGATTCCGATCGTCATAAGCAACTTGATGAGTTCCGCTCGAAGGTTACTCGAGACGCAAATGAGGTCTTTGCGCCGAATTCGACATCTGGGAGGCGTACAAGTTGGAGGCTCCGTGAAATCATCTCCCAGATACCACGGCGAGCGAGGGCTCCCAGATCTCAAACACTTGGAATGCGCCTCCGGTTACATCGCACCCTTTTCTTGAAAAGTGTTTGATGAGTTAGGTGTCTCCCCAATGCAAATGACGCCAAACTCGATAGCCATATTGGTCGGCTTCAGTCATCTGCCGTTGGCTCTCGATTCGGCCGACGATGAGCTGTTGAGCCACTTGGTCGGCGCACACCCGTAAGACGCCTCACTATTACCTCCGGATGTCGGGAGAATTCAAGGTTATCCTTGATCTGCCCAAGTCGATCAAAGGGTGGAAAGACAGGTTCGTGCGGGTCACCGGGACGACTCGAACTTAGGGTGTGCGCCCCGCCGAGATTAGAGAGAAACCCTAGAGCCTACATCCTTGTCGGCCGAGCACCCTAGAAGTTGGAGCAGATCGTTAACTACACGGGGTCACAGACGATGGACGCCTTTGCTTGATGTGCCCAGATACGGCTTCATGGGATTTCGTCCACTCCTCCTGGCCCTTCTGATGAGGCGAGGGCTCATAACTTGACCGTCGGAGGAACCACCGGAGATCCCAACTCCGCCTTTTCCGCAGGTCCTTCTTTCTGTTGTAGGCGAATCCTCTGGCCGAGTCGTCATTGGCTTTAGGAGAGAAAGCGGACTCCGCTCTCTTTAAAGCTAAACTCATTCGAGGTTAGTGACTGTGATTACCTACATCAACAGTTTCAAAGTAAATTTTGAGATGTTTTAGCATTTGAGATCCCAAAACAATAAAATACCAATATATTTTGAGAGGTTTTAGCATTTGTGAAATCCTCTATGCTAAAACCTCTCAAAATATATTGGTATTTTATTGTTTTGGGATCTCAAATGCTAAAACATCTCAAAATTTACTTTGAAACAAACAAAGTTATGGAATCCAAAAAATCAAAAACACCCCACTTCCAAATCCATAAACTTGTAATCCCAAAAAAAATTTGAAACAAACACCCCCTAAATGCAATTTGAAATTCAAGTTTGTACTCGTGAATAGACCTCTCCTTCCTCGTAAATAGTCCGATCCACGAGCAATTTTGGACTAACGCTAGAATTCCGGGCTCGTAATTGATTTCTGAGAATCCCCACTTTTCCATGTACCCATATTTTCATGTGGACCCACACTCTTTTTCTTTATTTCTTAGCCACTTCTGAGGGCGTGTTTGTCAAAACACCTAAAACAGATCCGTCTTAGCTCAGTTTTATCTTAAATCAATTTTATTTTGAACAAAGGGAGGGGTGGTAAAAAATAGAACTAGTTTAGTGGCTAAATTTTAGCCTATAAAAACAGAGCCAATTCTAACCCTGTTCTTTGCCAACTAAGGGTGTGTTTAGCAATCTACACAAAACTAGGTCATAACCAGTCCTGACCTAGTTTTTGTGCTAAACCAGCTGGGTGTGTGAATCCCAATCATTGGAGGCTCGTTTGGCTATTATCGCATATTGTATCATCTATTTCCATGATTGAGTTAAATCCTATAATTATTTCGTTAGAGGATAATTAGAGTATTATGTATTGACTACAAAATGCAAAGAATAATATTTTAGATGTCGGTCCAATGGATAAGGTATAAATTTAAGAGTTGTAGGCCTACACGATTGATGAACTATACTTGTATGTAAGTAAACGAACAATTGTGGTATGCACAACACTTCATGATTCGCTTTTAATAATAGTATATATATATATATATATATATATATATATATATATATATATATATATAGAGCCTTATGAACTTAAGTTCATGATGAATAGTGCACCAACTTTTCTAACCACTCATCTTGCTTTAGGATCCGTGAAAGATATAAAGGCCACTTTGAGATTTGTGCATCACAAATCTCAAGGCAAGATGAGTGAATAAAAAGTTGATGCACCACTATTCATTATGAACTTAAGTTCATAGAGCCTTACTATATATATATATATATATATATATATATATATATATATATATATATATATATATATATATATATAAACCGAAGTTGGATTGGATTGAGTAAACTCTTATCCGCCTCAGGATTCGAGGAAGCTTATTTTTCGTCAAGATAGTGTTTAAGCTACTTTATTCATATCCACATGTTTGGTGGCATTTCGAATGTGCTCTAAAAAAAAAGGTTAGGATTCTCCAACTTTTGATAAACTAGCTTACATAACCTCATCTAAATAAAGCTAGGTCTGACGAAACAAATGAGCTTTCTACACTTTCAAGTTCTATAAAAATTTTATCATATAAGCCAAAAGTCGGCAAAAAACTAGCAAAACTTATAAGCTGGAAAAAAAGCCCTCCTAAATACCCTCAAAACCCTAGTCTAAGATCGACAAAGAACACATTCTAACTCAATCCAACCTCTAACAGTCAATTTAGTTTGAGTCAGATTGTATTGATAAAAATACAAGATTCACATAGACTGTGGTAAAACATAGAGAGAGAAAGATCTATAAATAGGGTGAAAAAGAACAAAATAATTACAAATAGTTAGTTAATTGTTCGAGTAACTATTTGGTTATTTTTGATTCAAGAGTTCAATTACCACTAAACAAATATATTTTAGTATTCAATTCACTAACTAATAGAATTTTACCAGATATATATTCAATTCATTTGCTTATTAAATATTCAATTAAAATTTAATTACTTTTAATTTTTAATTACACACATGATGTTATATTTTCAACACACTTACCATTTCTACTTAAGTTCTAAATACAAATATTGAGAGACAAAATAATATTAAATTAATTTCATAATGAAATATTCAGATTATATATATACATCATAATTATAAAGGAATAAATTTAATTTATAAATTTAAATAATAAATTAAAATTAGTTTCTTTAGCTTAATTTAATATACTTTGATATTTGGTAAATATTTATGAATATTCATGAATATTTATCAAATACCGAGCATACGAGTTTGAATTAAAAACTATATATTTAACTATTCGAATTCGTATTCGAATTTAATTATTTTAAACAAATACAAATAAAAACACCTATTAGATGGTTTACCACCCCGACTATAAATAGTATCAAGATCTTAATGATTTGGGCTCAGCACGAACGGGCCAGATTTAGTTTTGGTTAATAATGGGCCAGCTGGAATACTTAGCTTAGAGTTGACGCTGGATAAGTCTGCTTAGTTTCGACGCGACCCAAGTCCAACCCATAAAAGGGCCATTAGGCCCATTGGATCAAAAAATCAATCCAAGCCATCGTCTCCAAAAATTTTCCCCTCATTCCCCACCCTCACTCTCATTCACTCTCCAATGGCGTCCACTCCCTCTCTCCTCCGATCCCTCCCCCTCCTCCGCCACCGCCTCCCTCTCATCACCGCCCCTCACCGGAGACTCGCCGCCTGCCTCTCGATACTCGAGGCGTCTCCATCGAACGGCGGCGGCGCCACCGCCGCAACCTCGCCCGCCACCGCGAAACCCCCGTATCCGCCGCCGGAGAGGGCCGAGTCGGCGGCGAAATCGTGGGCCGATCACCCAGACTACAGGCGGTGGAAGGACAGAGAGGAGGAGATCCTGAAGGATATCGAGCCTATTACGATCCTCACCAAGGACATCCTTCACTCCGACAGGTAAAATTAGGGTTTATCGATTTTTTATCTTGATTAGGGATTTTTTTTCCTTATCATTTATTGCTAATTGCTTGAAATGTTTTGAACAAATTTTCTTTGGATTTAGTTCAGGGAAAGCACAGATAAAATCAAAGCCAGCAGCGATCATTTTATTTTTAGCACAGATAAAATCAAAGCCAACTAACCTACATTTTATACATTTTAGTATAAAATGTAGGTTTTTTAATCCCCAAAAGTTATTTTCTTATTGTAGATGTTTAAAGGTTTGGCCGACGGACCTTTTGGCCTCTTTGACACTGGGATTTATTTATTTGTTATGTGTTGTAAAGTAAAGTGCATATGTGTTCATCGTAGAGTTTTAGGATACCAAACCCATTGTTGGACTTTGTGAAGGTTCATCAAGCTTTCGCCTGAAGTGAGATCAAAATAAGGCCACAATACTCACCAGAAATGTAGAGATGGAGTTTAGGGGGTTAGTTGGTCAGACCGTAGACCATAGTACGAGAGCCATATATCTGCAGATTCTGCACTGTGCCACATAGGACCACTATCATTCACGACAAAGACTATTGGAAATCAAATATTTGTAAATTTATGCTTGATGACTCATAATTGAAATGTAGTCTATAGTCTACATAATGATTGTGTTCCGGGCCTTGTTTCCCCATAGAACAAGGGCCAAAATTACCAATCTGGCATCATATAAATGATAGAAGCAAGTTAAGACCTCCAAACAGGGTTTCTTTTGGCTTGCCGATTGCAATTTATAATACCTTCACCCTTCAGCACCAAGAGCTTATATATATTAGTATCAACAGATGTTGAAACCAACTAGAAAGCTATGCTAATACTTCTTTCACATGAAATTATTTCGGAATTAAAAGGCTTTCGTCTATTTTTTAAGGAAAGATTAAAACAAGTAGCTTGAATCAAGAGTGATGTTGCTGCCCAAGAGATATACCTCCTTTCTAGTGAAGGAATTATCTTGGTTTCCTAGACAAGAAGTGAAACCTGTCATCAAATAACTTAATCAATTATTGATAGTTGTGATTCTACTAGTTTTACTGGGAACTTAATTAATAATATAGTCGAGCCACCTCAAAATAATAACAACGATAATAATAATTTAGCTGATTAAAAAAATAGCGAGACAGAAATGATGTCTAAGCTCTGGGTGAACCTACGTCATCCATTTGAAGATGAACATCCTGGTATCTCTAATGTAAAATACTCTTTGATTGGCTCCTTTAGAGCATGTTTAATTGCCTGGACTCTGAACCTTAAAACTGCATCGACAATAGCAAATGGATTTTTTTTTGCATAATTGAACTCACATTGCAACCTAGACCAGTAGCATGACTTTCAGGTGCCCATAGCAACTTTAATTCTATCACACACCATAGCAGGGCATGGCACTAGGCTTATCAGTTAACACATTTTCATGACTGTGGAGCTGAATTACATTTTCATGACTGTGGAGCTGAATTTGGATGGATATTAGCTAGACAATGGTGCCATGTTTAATGTTTCTTTACACTAGTTCTATTTCGTTGTTTGGTTTAGTCAATTTTACCCTTCAGATGATGGAACTTGTATAATCGGTCTTTCTTGAATGTGCTTTAGAATTATTAATTTAATTTTTTATTGTCTGTATTATTTTATAGTATTAAGATTTTTTTTTATTCCGATCTTACTTGTTTTAAACAAAGTGAATGGAAAGGTTGAAGTGCCCTATACGCTGCTGCATCTCTAGCTAAACTTGGACTCAAAGCTAAAGTTTTCTGAACTTTGGCTAGACTGGTAGTTTTAAGATGACTCCTCTCAAGGACCCCATCACACGTATACATGGGCATGAGGGTGAATGAGAGATGGTGAGAGTGGTAGGAGAAAAGACCCAGAAGTGAATGAAGTAAGTAGATATTCTCATATTGGTGATGATGTTACAACAAAGTAGATATTCCCATATGTTGCTGCGAGTAGATATTCTGAATCGGCCGTATTGATTATTCTGACCGTATGACTCCTCTTTTCTTTTTGTTCATCTTAATTTATTCTCCATATTGGTTAAAATCCTCCATCCTCACCCCTCCCCGCTGCCAACTTGCTCACTCTCCTCTTCCCCCTTCATTTCTTCTCCTCCTTCTCCTCCATCCGTGCTCATGCTATGTTCCTTTACATACTGTATTATCCGTCTTATTAATATAATTGAATTTACCAGTGCGAATTCAATTGTTTTCTGCTATAATTCATCTCTCCCTCCCTCCCCCCTCCCTCTACACACGTATATATGGACTTATGTCTAGTTTGTGAAAAGAAAAGGAATATATGTAATTTAGTCAGCTGAGGTAATTAGACTGAACTTAACACTAGTTAGTAGTTATGATCCACTAGTCTCATTCTCAACCTTTTGTAGTTTTAGTATTTGTTCTTATGTTCGGACCAATTTGTTATGACTATGGACCTAAAGTGATGCATTATGCTTGGGAGCCTACATGATCCGAAGGGGATACCCCTATTGGGTACTGGGTCCAAACTTATTTGACCTACTTATACTCCACTCTACCTCACTTTATCAGAAGCTTGAGTTTTCTCGTGAATATTCTACATCTTAGTAGACGTCTACGTCCCAAGTTAGCTTGTGGTTTATGAATTCTATAATAAAAATTTGTATTTTTATTCAGAATTGGAAGGAATTAGGAACAAATAATGATGTAGTAACAATTTTCTCATGTGCTAAACTGAAGGAGCATAACAGTTTTTATCATCTCTGCATTGCATATTTCAAGTTATATAAGAGTCTTCCAAACTTGCTTCTTTTATCTAAAATCTTTCATATTAGCAGATATATGGATGGAGAATGTCTATGCCCTGATGATGAGAAAGAAGTTGTCGAGAAGCTTCTTGCTTATCATCCACATTCAGAAGATAAAATTGGTTGTGGACTTGCTTCTATTATGGTAACTACCTTGTGCATGAGGCACTACTATTTTATTAATCAACTCTATTATACAATCAGTCTATTTATTCATTTCAAAAGCATTATTTGTTTCCATTCATTCTGGAAACTCATCCTTCCACTCACAAAGTTGATTTGGAAAAGGGAAAATAATTGATTGTATAAATAATTTTAATAAGTTCTGATAGCCCCAAAAAGGTTTTTCATCTGACATAACGTAATAAATTATGTTTTCTCCATTTATTTTTTTAAATTGATGGGTCTTTAATGTTATGATGAAAAGATGCAGTACATGTTGGGATTTTAGTATCATATGCACTCTGCTTATATAAAATAGGCAATGATATTTCTAGATTTTCCCTAGACTACTATTTTTGCACTCTAGAAGGCTACAATCTTGACCATTTTGGATATCCTTTCGCCCTCTTGTGAGCTAATCTGGTTGTATCAATAATAATTATGGAATACTTTCTCTATGAAAACTCATATAGTTGCAGGGTACTGACATGTTAAGTCTTATTGCATATATTTTGACATTGTAAAACCAATACATGACAAATTATTTGTCCTTTATTCACTACCCTTCTAGCCCACAGGCTAAGTCATGGACATTAATTTTTGGTAAGCCTATTAAGAGAAAAGGCAAGATGAGGTTTTACTCTGGGATTATAAGAGATTCAATGACCACAATCCATAGATAATTTTTGAATAAATATTCCTTTGCAAACAGTTGATATCTGTCTAAGAGGGAAACCACAAATCAGGAAGTGAAAAGGATTTCTTTTTGCAGACTACCTTTGCAAATCAGATTTCCCATAGATTCTCTCTCAAATTGAAGACTTTTAAGAGAAATGAGATTCATCAATTGGTTGAGTTGGCTGGTTTTATGATCCTGTTAGATGATTAAGATAATTGGGAAGGGTTGCACACTTGACCGTTCACCACCAGTTCCAGGAGCAGTGAAAAAAAAGCAGGGATGCATGCAGTGTCATTGATAATTGACTTCGGCTGATCAAAGAATAATACATGTATCCATATTGAAAAGATGTAAGCGAACTGAAGCATTGATCCTCTTTAATAAGTAGAAATTAGTAAGTAGAAGTTATTTTCAGCCTAAGGCTGAAAATAGTCAGACGAGGAAAAACAAATTGGGATGGAGTTATGGGAAAAGGAAAAGAGAGGGGAACTTGCAAGAGCAGGTGCAAGTTAGTTGGGTCATAAAAGCCATCAGAGTTTCAGGTGTCACATATGAGAAATGGAGATGAGGTTATGAGAGTAGTCCATAGTGCTAGATATTTACGAGCATATCGAATCTTATGTTATATAGCCAACAACAAAGATGAGCAGTGCTTCAGGGAAATAGCACCTCAGAAAGCTGTTACATTACAAAACATAGTTGTAAACTACATTAAAAAACTAGTAGACTTTGGTCTTGGTATCTGATACATAGAACCACAAAGCAGATGTTGGAAGAAACCATAAATCTCAGTGAATCGTGTACCCCTTTCATGCATAGATCACTAACATGAGAGTTGATAGAAAGATATATAAACTTGGCACTAGGTCTCTATATGCTTTAGCATACTTGGTTTGTGGAAAAGAAACAGTGGTAGTATTATGCATCATATAAGAGGTAACTTAAGCTGCAAATTTGTAGATAGAAGCCAAAAAAGGCAGGTTCATAAGATAACCAATGTTGCTACCTACACAAGTGTCCAGGTTTGCTGATGGACTCAAATCAATATATTCTCTGTGATGGGCTCATTGTTTTCTACTTCCAAGTGCAGTTTTTTCAAATATGAGAATCTGATATTGCGTCATCTGCTCCAACGATGATATATATGCTATGTTACCCGGGTACTTCTATCATGAAGCCGTACCTATATCCGACATGTATCGGGCACTGACACTTCTTGGACACTTCTTAGGCACTCCTTGCACATATGCATACATTTATTAACATGTGTGCTCTATTACATAATTGATAATACATATTTGACACCCATCATACTCTTCTAGGATGAATATCCTACGCTTCACATCCACTTTCTGAAACTTGTAGACATGGGTTGGGTTCGTTTCAACGGATTCCTCGTTTGAAGCTATGAGTTTAAATGATCATTGGGGTGTATACTTTGGAAATGAGCTGTGTCTCCATACCCTACCCTTTACAAATCTGTCGTGTCCTGTACCTATATCCGCACCCGTACCCGTTTCAGTGTAACATTGCATATATGTGAAGAATGGTTGGACAGGCTAAAACAACATATCCAATTTAAATCTTTTGGTCTTTGAGATGTTGGCTATACGAATGACTTTCTTCATTTAGCTGTTAGAACCATCTTCTCTATTAAATAATGGCTCCTTTTTTTACTGCCTCAATTTATGTTGATTTGGTTCCATTTCCAGTCCTTGATCAACATATCCTGTTACTTTTAACAGACAAGGTCATATGTTGTACATATATGAAGGTGTCTATTATTCTCCTTACTTGATCCCCAATTGAAAACTTCTTACAACTACGATCATTTCATATCTTATTTCGTAATGTATTGCCAACCAACCATTTCAACGTTCTAATTTTCAGCTACAATTACTTTTTGAATGTGTTGTTTCTTTAATTTCCCAACGTGTATAGTCAGCTTTAAAATTTTCTCTTCCAATTTTATAGGGGTCTTGATAAAATCCAATTTTGGCATTGCTTTGATATATGGGGGTGTTTGGCAAACTGAAAGTGAATCGAAAGAGCGAAAGACTCTTTTTTTAACAAGTGAGAAAGTGTATCCTTGTAAGCATGCAAGTGAACTACAGTGTTTGTTTGAAAAACTAAATTATTGTTGAAACTAGAAAGGTGAAGAAGATGTGGAAATATTATTTTATTTATTTATTTAAATCAGCTTGTAAATACTTCTCTCAGTAGTGAATCCAACTCGACTATACATTAATTTGAATGATTAGTTCGAAGGATTAAGCACTTCACACAATTCGTTCAGTTTTTCCCCCTTTCAAAAAACTATAGGTAAGTCCATGGCATTAATGTGTACGAGTATAATAAAATGCACCTTAAACATATGTAATTGTGATAGAAGCATACTAACTGATAGCTGCAAATACTAGCTAATGGTTGCTAAAAAGTTTGTCACGAGCTTAGGCGGTTGTTGCCACCGAATTGTAGAGAGAAGCATAAAATATATTAATAAATGTAATATTTTAACATAGTATGGTCCCTAATTGTTCACATTCAAGTGACTTCAACACTTTTCTAGGGGAACTTAAGCATGCATTAAAGCTGGTGTGGACAACTTTTTGTATTTCACTTTCTTAATTACTTTCAATCAAACAAACACATGAAGTGTTAATCATGTTTCACTTTCACACTTTAATTTTTCACTTTCGTGCAAACAAACACCCCTATGTTCATCCTTTTTCTCAGTCTCACCACCATTATGAATGGTTGATCGTGGTTTCTGCTCATAAGCTATACTAGATTTTGAAAGAGCATGGTAAAATTAATAACTTTATCTCTAACTGTTTAGTTTCCAAATCAACCGACTAGGATAACCCAGACTGTTAAGGTCATTGAGTTTCAAATCCGTGTTTGCTTTCAGCTGCTATATCATGATACATACACCTCCAGCTGAATAGTCGAAGTGATTTCTGCAATGTGATAGAAGAATTTATCATAATTATTAGAATGTTTGAACACATGATATATTACTCAATTAATGTGCTAAAAAAGTTCAGCGAGCAGTTGTAAAGTCTTCAACTAAACATGAATTTTGGAATGTCAAAGAAACTGAGGTGAAGGAGTGTTGCCAACGGTCCCATAGGGATATTCCTGTATAAACTGCTGAATAAATCCTTTTAGACCAATCTTTACGTTAGGATCTGACAAGTGTAGGTGATTCTGCAACCCAAGATTGATCACCTCACTTTGCGCAGCCGATTGGGGATGATATGGAGCACTTGACTTCCCTTTTAAGAGCTGGGTTTCAGCCACTTAATTATTTGGCTAATATAATGGCAGAATTGATAGATCAAATAGTCTCTAATGGTGTAACAAAACAAAAATTGATAGATCAAATAGTCTCTAATGGTGTAACAAAAAGAGGCAAAATTTGAAACATCATGTCAGTTTTCTTCACGTCTAATGTAGTTTTTAACTTTTTACTACTGTTGCGTAGATAATATTGCTTTCCACTGGTTTCATATTTCAAATTGAAATCGTATCCGTAGCCATTTTTATGCAATGTTGATTCACGGACACAATGAAGCGTTATCCCATCAACGAAGTTTGCATATGAATTATATGCTAAAAAAAAATAAAAAAATAAAAAAAGAACACTCCATATGCGCAGTTGCGCACAGCAGGAAACATGCACAACCACAAACAAAAATGCATGTGCACAAAACCCTAAATATTTCATGTTCAAACAACCTGGTAACGGTGTTATGATGCATTTTGTCCAGCCATTTTGTTTTCTTGGCAGGGGTTTGCATTGAGATGAAACAAAAGTTTCAGACATCTTAAGAATTCTCTTGCTAATGACCTAGTCAGTGCCATCAGATCTAGGGCCCTAGTGCAGCTAATATTAACTAGATTTCTGCAAGTGCAATGCACCTGAGATAATTAAATGACACCACCTTAAGTTTCTTCATCTATTTGTTATGGTACAATCTGCCTTGTATTGTAAACACTAATTTTAATGAGGTCATTTTTGTAACTTTGGAGCATTCAGTTGCTCAGGCAGGGAAGAAATCTGTTGAAATGCCTTCCCAGTATAAGATAGCAGAGATGTCAAAAACTTAGATAGCAGAGATGTCAAAAACTTAGATAGCAGAGATGTCAAAACTTATCTCATATACCGATTGTACTTTGGCATTCTTGTAATATTTTATGGCAGGTTTTAGTCTTTACTAATTTCCATGTTTCTATGAAAATAAGATACAGCAATGTAACCTGAGCAAAGTTCTTTGCATAAGAATACCTTTGGTTATTATACTTGAAAATTAGCTCTAATGGATCTTTTTACAAATTTGTGATGTTGATGGCTTTATCAATTGCAGAAATTTGTCACATACAGAATGAACTTAATTTGATTTAAATTTTTTGGGAAGGTTGATCGACACCCAACATTCAGAAAATCTAGATGCCTTTTTGTTGTGAGGACTGATGGTGTCTGGATAGATTTTTCATACCAGAAATGCCTTCGAGCGTACATTCGAGAAAAGCATCCATCTTATGCAGAAAAATTCATCCGAGAACATTTCAAACGCACTTGAAGGTTTCAGGTAAGTGAGGATATGCAGAATTAGTCCTTACATTCATATCTTTATTCTAGCTGTGCTCCTTTAGCTCTTGCCAGTATTAAGAGTTCATGTTGCCTTTTTCTCATCTTAAGCTCTTGGATTGAGAAATCACAATGATCTATTGGCACAGCAAGATAATGCAATGTAAAGTTTTTAATAGTAGCGATTCAAGCATGAATGAGTCCAGCTCTAGAATTCCTAGTGTAGGAAAATTGGTGTTTATAGTGGAAATTATGAATCTTCTACTGCGTATGATATTTAGTTTGTGAATGTCACCAATGTAAAGTTTTTAATAATAGCAATTCAAGTATGAATGAGTCAAGCTCTAGAATTCCTAGTGTAGAAAACTTGGTGTTTAAAGTGGAAATTATGAATCTTCTACTGTGTATGATATTTAGTTTGTGAATGTCACAAAACTTGCAATCATACTCTAGCTAGTCCGCATACCGTCATCATTCCTTTGATATAATTTGCTGCGTGATCTGTGAAAGCATCCTCTTCTTTCAATGTAAATTTATATTCTTTCCCTTTATCAGTGTCACCAACATTCAACGCTACAAATATGCAAATGCTCTTCACAAAGGTCACCCTTGGCTTAAGGAACTGTAATGCACTTCTCAAATAAATTTGAAAAAAAAAATATGCTATAATGAGCTTCTGGCGCATGAATTGATCTCATCTTACAATCTACAAGCAGTGCTGCAAATTTTAGCTAAAAGTTGTAAATGAAAATCCTAACAAAGTGTGGTCTTTTAAATTTTAACCATAGGAACTCTTCTAATAAATTAAAAAGGGGTTAAATTTTAACACATGGGGGGTGTTGCACATAATCCCCTTGAATTTTGTTTATCCGCTGCCAAAAAGAAAAAAAAATAAAAAAGAAAGAAAGATAAAGAAACTATGGAGATTTGGTGAGAAAAGTTCAAAGTTTAGGGAAGGGGGTTTGTGAAATTAACGGCAAGTTATAATAATGATTAGCATAGGACAATTTCTGGAGTGAGATTGATATGATTTATATCTTTTACATGACACTTGTATAATTCTAGAATCTCGAACATCTATTTCTGAATCTCGAACATCTATTTCTTTTGTCAAATCCTTGCAAAAGGTGTTCGTTACATGATGTCTAAATCCTGTTTAGCTTGTAATCATAAATTAGCTTTGAAGCAACAAAGTGAGCTCATGATTATAGTATCTATGATCTTATTGCTTTTCATTTTTGTCAACATGCACATTCATCAACTTCACAACTGGGTGCAACTATTGAAAACCAAGGAGTTAAGCTCCATGGTAGGGTTTGACTCAATGATGAGTTAGAAGAAAGCTTATACTTGAAGAGTAGTGGAAACCACAATCTAAGGTGGGACCAAGAGCCTAAAGAGCAAGAACAATCCTTCTCTCCTTGCTCCTTTCTTTCGCTTTCCCCCTCTTTCTTCCTCTACTCAATACCTTCTTGTAGTACCTTGAGCCTTTATTTTCCCTCCTCTCAACTAAGGAGGAATAAGTCGAGCTACTTTTTTTTTATTACTATTTTTTTATTACTACTGTAGGCAAACGGAAAAGGCTTAATTGTACCCCCTACTTTGCACTTATATACTCTCACTTGTTTTTGGCGACATTTATATATCCTAAAGTATTTAAAATTTGTACTCAAATACCCTTGTTTGTATGGCGACATTTATATATCCTAAAGTATTTAAAATTTGTACTCAAATACCCTTATTTATACAAACGTGAGAATTTCCCCCCTAAATTCTTTGTGATGCTCATAAAACATTTTTACTCTTAACTCTGGATATTTAAGTGTGAATTTTAAAAACTTTAGATACATAAGCGCTATAAAAAAACAAGTAGGGCAAACTATAGAGTATTTAAGTGCAATCAAGCCAATGGAAAAACTAAAACTATCCAGGGGGTCTGGCACATGGAATTAATGGTGCTTCAAGGGTATATTGACCCTTAGATCACTAGACTTCTTGATTCGTACCTGGATTAAAAGGTTGATATTTTTTGGTGCATCATTAATGACATGAATCGGGTCTACTAGATACTTCTTAGAGGGCGTTTGGGAGGGCTTAATTTTTTAAGCTTATAAGTTATGCTAGCTTTTAGTGGCTTTTGACTTTTATGATAAAAATATTATGAAAATTATTTGGATAGAATAGTAAATTTTTTGGTCAAACCTAGCTTATTTAGGTGAGCTTATAAGCTAGTTTTTAAAAAGCTGGGGTATACCAGCTTTTCAAAATGAGGCTTATAAGTTAACTTATTTGATGTTTTTCCAAACAGGTAGATATGAAAAAACTAGCTTAAAAGCTAGTTTGACCAAAAATTAAGCCCCCCCAAACACCCTCTTAGTCTAACGAATGACAAAGAGATTGCTCTAATTTGTCTTATCATTTTAAATATATATAAAATCATACCTACAAGGGGGAAAAAATGGTTATAAGCCGGGGCAGATCCATCTTGGTGGAAGTTGTGTCAAGAAGTGGTGTCGCTTGACACCACTTCCACCAATGTGTTTATTATATATCCTATGATTTTATAAAGATTTAATACACATAACACACTTCCTATGTAACCAAACCATCACGATAAGCTTCCATCACCATACAGGTTGATCAATTACACATGACCCGTCAACTATATACGGAGGGTTACGGTTCTAATATGACAGTGAAAAGGCTTCATAGGCTATATAGCCTTATGATTGAATTACTAAAGTGCAATTATATACTTCACATTGTTATTAATGATGTATTTGCTAGCGTTACTAGTGATTTGATTATGTAGTTTTTACAAAATATGAAAACTCGTCGGTAACAATTGTAAATATTTTTAGTATTAAATATATGGTGATATTACTTTCCGGAAATTTTTGATCTGCCACTGGGTATAAGGTGACCGTTCATCTAATTAATGATATATCAAGAGAGAGAATAATGACGAGGCTCACTTCACTGGATTTTGCTAAACGAAGTCACAACTCATCTAATCTAATATTTCAATGTCAAAATTTTTGTAGGGTTAAAATCGATCGATAAAAAATTTCTAAAGAAAAATTAAAAAAAGTAAAAGATCAATGATAGTGTCCTGACTTGATGTGCTTCTTGTTTCCTCTCGCTTTTCCTCTCTTCAAACAAGAAAGTGAAAGGACCATGAGAATAGAGAGAGACTCAGAGAGTGAGGAGAGAGAGAGAGAGAGAGAGGCATGGGGACTTGGGCAGTATTTTTTTGTTTGTATACAAAGTACAAAGTCATAGGGAAGAGCGTATATAAGTATAGTTTTCATGCTACAAAATTCAATCTCTTGGCAGAAAGGAAAGGTTGCTTTACGTCTTCTTCTTCCGAGACTTCGCCTCTGCAGTGCAAACATCTCTCTATCTCTGTAGACTACAATAGACTTTGACGCAACAGTTCTTTTTTTGTTTTTCATTAGAATTAGTCTTTTTATATTCAACTCTTTAATCTTTTATTGCACGCTAAGCCTCATGATTTATTAATTTAAGTAACAACGGGTGACAAAAGCAGCCTGTCATTAAAGTTGCCTTGAAACGTGCTACAGTGCTGCATGCAGGCTTAAGCAGGTGATTAATTAATTATTAGCAAGGGTTTCAAGATGTTAAATCACTACTGCTTTTGATTAGCTTTAATTAATTTGGCAATGAGAGAACTTTCTTTTAACTCTTTTTAATTTCTCTTTTTTGGGGGTAATCAGCAAAAGTACAAAGTTGCATAATTACTTCAACTCTCTTTGATTCCTACGTAGATACGAGCTAGTGATGCTAATTAGGCAATGGTTTCTTTTCTACTGTAAAACTGTTCATTTTGACCCCTCTTATTTTATAAATTATCTTTTGAAGAAGGGAAACAGTTTTTACTTTTTTTCAGTTAAAAAAAAGAAAAAGAGATTCATTGTTGAGAACTTGAGAGAAAGGATCATGACCATTGTGTCATCAAATAACTGGATATGGTAAAACTTGCAAAGAATAAAAGTGAAAAATTCATTAGGTATAGTCAAATTTGTTAGCTCATTTATCATCTAGTGTGGCATCACTTTCAAATTTCAACAGGCACATGCATCAGCTTCTGGTTTGACCAAAGATGATCTCACCCAGTCAAATTTGTTAGTTCACTTAAAGTATTCATATGTTTTTTAGTGTGATCAATAAATCTTCTTGTTTCCTCTCGCTTTTCCTCTCTTCAAACAAGAAAGTGAAAGGACCATGAGAATAGAGAGAGACTCAGAGAGTGAGGAGAGAGAGAGAGAGAGAGGCATGGGGACTTGGGCAGTATTTTTTGTTTGTATACAAAGTACAAAGTCATAGGGAAGAGCGTATATAAGTATAGTTTTCATGCTACAAAATTCAATCTCTTGGCAGAAAGGAAAGGTTGCTTTACGTCTTCTTCTTCCGAGACTTCGCCTCTGCAGTGCAAACATCTCTATCTCTGTAGACTACAATAGACTTTGACGCAACAGTTCTTTTTGTTTTTCATTAGAATTAGTCTTTTTATATTCAACTCTTTAATCTTTTATTGCACGCTAAGCCTCATGATTTATTAATTTAAGTAACAACGGGTGACAAAAGCAGCCTGTCATTAAAGTTGCCTTGAAACGTGCTACAGTGCTGCATGCAGGCTTAAGCAGGTGATTAATTAATTATTAGCAAGGGTTTCAAGATGTTAAATCACTACTGCTTTTGATTAGCTTTAATTAATTTGGCAATGAGAGAACTTTCTTTTAACTCTTTTTAATTTCTCTTTTTTGGGGGTAATCAGCAAAAGTACAAAGTTGCATAATTACTTCAACTCTCTTTGATTCCTACGTAGATACGAGCTAGTGATGCTAATTAGGCAATGGTTTCTTTTCTACTGTAAAACTGTTCATTTTGACCCTCTTATTTTATAAATTATCTTTTGAAGAAGGGAAACAGTTTTACTTTTTTTCAGTTAAAAAAAAGAAAAAGAGATTCATTGTTGAGAACTTGAGAGAAAGGATCATGACCATTGTGTCATCAAATAACTGGATATGGTAAAACTTGCAAAGAATAAAAGTGAAAAATTCATTAGGTATAGTCAAATTTGTTAGCTCATTTATCATCTAGTGTGGCATCACTTTCAAATTTCAACAGGCACATGCATCAGCTTCTGGTTTGACCAAAGATGATCTCACCCAGTCAAATTTGTTAGTTCACTTAAAGTATTCATATGTTTTTTTAGTGTGATCAATAAATCTTTTTTGTTTCTTTCGATCATTCCTCCTTTGTCACGGGACACATTCTTAAATTTATTTGAATGAAAACTGTAAATAAACACAACTCATAAGGAATAACTCAATCACGAACAAATATTTAATCCACCGTCAAAACATGAAAGTAAAAATAATCTGAATCTTTTTTAAGACCTTGAACCTCTTGAAATACTAATTCAGTGTGCTTGATTAATGAAAGCGTGCATCCAAGTATCAGCAATCTTCCACTTTTTATTTGGTTACATGTTAAATTAGTACTGCTAAACTATTCATGAAATACTTATAACTATTTGTTTGCAGAAACAGAGCAATAAAAAATGTTGCGGGTTACTGGGGAACTGAATTGAGTGGAAACTGGGAAAGTTAAACGAAGAGATGGTTGCAGTGTACGAACTTTTTAGAGAGAGAGACACAGAGAGAAAGACAGACAGAGTATCGCAATAAAAACAATAAGGGTGTGTTTGGCGAATTCTTAAAATTGGGTCAGGATTGAACCTGATCCAAATTTAAATTTGCTTTTGATGAGCAAAAACTGACTAGCTCTGACCTAGTTCGTAGACCAAAAAAAGGCAATAAAACGAGTTTAGTATTGGAAGGAGGGCGGAACTGATTTAAAGTAGAACTTGGCCAGGAGTGAACCCGGACCAATTTTTTGGTGATCGCCAAACACACCAAACACACCCTAAGAGAAAGAGTAATGTTAATATAAGACCATGAACCAAAGACAAATGTCTTGCATTATTAGATGGTGTTGCAATGAAATGTCCTTGTTTTAACAGAGTTGCCCATTGGGGGGGAGAAGATGTGTTCCCTTCTAGTAGTCTACCTTTTATTTGCTTTGCTTTGGAACAGAGCAACAACAGAGTGATAGAGAGAGTGCGAGTGAGATCGAATCCTAAGTGCAGAGATATGACTTATGAGAGAGAGAGAGAGAGTCTCTTCCTCTCTCCAGATTACTTTGTTTTGGATTCCACTGTGTGTCTTATTTGTGTTTGGTTTGCTTTTTGCATGAATGATTTCTTGAAGGCTTTATGTTTGTCCTTCTCAGAAGTGTATATGCATGCTTCTTCCTTTTTTTCCCTGAAGGAAATGATGGATGGTCCATAGAAACTAAAGGGGGGCTCTTCTCATGTCCGAAAATTTGTGAAGCCGAGAAAAATTATTTGTCATTGGTCAAGACATGCTTGTTGGCTATCAGCACTCTAGCTAGCTAGCAAAAGTATTATGAATTAGTCAAGTATATTAACGAATTAGTCGAGTTAGATTTAGATGATTTTTCTTTATGAGTTTAGAACTCGGACTTATTTAATTCATACTATTGTGCTAGCCACCATGAGAAAAACTGTCCAACAATTCTATTATTTACTAGAGAGTGGTTGAGAGTCTGGATCTTTTCAGAACGTCCTGCAAGGTGTGAGACATTCTAAACCCTTGAGATATCAAACAATGAGTAGTTTAGATATTTTCTCACCCATGTGTAGCTCAGAACTCCCCACATAATGGGGGTTTTGATGGGATCTCCGGTGGTTTTATATATATATATATATATATATATATATATATATATATATATATATATATATATATATATATATATATATATATCCATTGATGTTGCCTTGGGATCCGTGAAAGATATAAAGCCCACCTTTAAGATTTGTGCATACCTTGATTTCACGGATCTCAAGGCAAGATCAATGGATATAAAAGTTGGTGGACACTCCTCCCTATCAACTTAAGTTTATAGGAGGCTTGCTATATATATATATATATATATATATATATATATATATAGTGTTTATGAACTTAAGTTCATAATGAATAGTGGTGCACCAACTTTTTATCCATTCATTTGCCTTGAGATTTGTGATGCACAAATCTCAAAGTGTCCTTTATATCTTTCACGGATCTCAAGGCAAGATCAATGGATATAAAAGTTGGTGGACACTCCTCCCTATCAACTTAAGTTTATAGGAGGCTTGCTATATATATATATATATATATATATATATATATATATATATATATATATATATATATATATATATAGCAATGCTCCTATAAACTTAAGTTGATAGGAATAGTCATCCACCAAGTTTTCTATCTATTGATGTTGCATTGGGATCCGTGAAAGATATAAAGCCCACCTTTAAGATTTGTGCATACCTTGATTTCACGGATCTCAAGGCAAGATCATGGATATAAAATTGGTGGACACTCCTTGCTATCAACTTAAGTTTATAGGAGGCTTGCTATATATATATATATATATATATATATATATATATATATATATATATATATATATATATATATATATATATATATATATATATATATATATATATATATATAGACACACACACTCGAATCAATTAATACACTGATTCAAGAGGTCTTCTACTGTTTGATAAATGATATGTCAATTTTAAAAAGCAGACGAAGAGCGCTATATTCTGATGTGGTATTATGGTAATATAAACCCAGTTAAATATTTCAATCCGTTTATCTTTTTAATACAAGGCACATATTTCAACAAATTTAATTTAACTGCACTCCATTAAACTCGGCAAAGTTAAATACAGACTATATTAAACTCTACAGCATTAGGCTGAGCTAGTATTATAATATGTCTTTTCTACTGCCCGCTGTCATTTCTAATAAGTTGTGTACGGAAATGATGTTGATGATGCTCAATTAATGACCACCAAAAACTGTTAAATACTCTTAAAATATCCCGTCACACAAAACCATAACCCTCATAACTCTCACAATCATACTTTAATAAATCTCAATTATCATTAAATTCATTACTAATTAAGCTATAAGTAATGGTAATTTGTTCTTGGTTCCTGTTCATATATAACAACATTCCTACTTTCCATGCTTCTCTCCGGTTCGGTGCCCGTGCCCGTGCCCGTGGAGCCAACGGAAAGCAAAGAAATACCAAAATTTTACAAATACCCAAAATCAGACCACATATAGGTAGTAGAATTTTAGAAGGTATACTATGTATAAAATATTATCTTTAGTATCAACCCTATAAATCCTCTATAATATGTATTCCCATATTTAGGGTTATATTTTCACTTGTTATGTTGGAAACTCTCCCACAAACTTGGTTCAGAATTTGCTCGATATATTCCCCCCCACCCCCCCCAAAATAAGACCCTTAATTAGGTTATTTTTGGTCCATTCCAACCTTGGATCAATCCTAATTCGGATTAGTGTGGAGATTTCAGACACTGTCTCATGAGCTAGACATTCCTAAATATGGCTTCACCTAAAAATCCAAAATTAAATGAGAAAAATTAGATATACAGGATTGATGTGACGCAAAGTTGATCATTTTTAATAAAATATCAATTGATCAGTTTTCTATTATAAATACTTTTTTTAAAAAAAATCACCATTTATTATTTAAGAACAACCAAGCGATAAAAGCACAAGTTAAATTTTACAGTCTGTTTGGGTGCTCACTAAGAGAAGAGAAGAAACGATAGGGAAGGGAAGGAAAATTGTCAATTTTCCCTTCTCCTCTTTTACCGTCTGATTTGGGGTGTAGGATTTTAGTCTAAATTTTTCTATCTTCCCCTCCTCTACCCATCCAATAAAATATCCAAACAAGATTAAACCCAAATTTTTCTTTTCTTTTTTTTCTCTACCCTCCATCCAAACACAGCATTAAAGAAAAAGTGAAAAAGAAAAGTTAAAAAAAGAACAGTAGAAAAGGCAAGGCGTGGTGAATCTAACCCAATTAAAACCCACACCTTTTCCTATCTCTCTCTCACTCTCTCTCTCTCTCTGTCTCTTCCCTATACAAATCAAACAGAGGCAAGCTCAAGCACAGAAGAAGCAACCTCCACCTCAAAATCACTCAAAGAGATACAAAACTTTCTCAAATGAGAGAAGCAAGAAGAAGAAGAGCTAAACCCAGCTCTCTCTTCTCCTCTCCCCTCTTCTCCTCATCTCAACCCTAAACAAGAGAACCCATTATCAATCAACAATGGCTGCTCTCTTTGACCCTCTCTTTTGCCCAGAAGACCCATTTCTCGAAGAAGAAGAGGTCTTTGAACCAAATGATGACGAAAAATCCCATCTTTTTGAACCCAACTCAGAGTTCCTCGCTTCTCTAATCTCCAACGAGCTAAAAACCCACAACTTTACCCTCAGCGAGGACCCATATCTGCTCTCAGCGAGAGGAGAAGCAGTTCAGTGGATCAAAACCGCGAGCGCTCGATTTGGGTTCAATGCTCTGACAGTGATTTTGGCGGTGAACTACCTCGATCGTTGTTTCCTGTGCTCCGCTGGACTACGATTGCAGCGGGACAAGCCATGGATGAAGCAGCTCTCCGCGGTAGCGTGTCTCTCTCTTGCTGCTAAAGTTGAGGAGACACTTGTCCCGTTTTTATTGGATCTTCAGATTCCGTCGGCGGAGGAAGTTACTGGCTTCGTGTTTGAGTCAAAGACTGTTAGGAGAATGGAGTTGCTGGTGCTCTCTACTCTTGGTTGGAGGATGAATCCGGTCACCGCCCTCTCTTTTATACAATGCATATTGCCGAACTTGAAGAAGACTTATGATTATAGTGCAGTAGAGATTTTGAGGAGCTGTGAGTTTGTTCTGCTCTCAGTTTTATCAGGTGGGTGTCTGTCAAAATGCAATCTTTTTTCTTGTAGCTAGAGATTTCTTCATCTCATTGTGTAAAAATTGAATCTTTTTGGTTCAGATTGGAGATGGGTTCAGTTCCCTCCCTCTGTTTGGGCTGCAGCTTCAATGATGCAAGCATTGGGCCTTCATTTGGATTCAGTGCAGCACATTTTGGACTTGCTTCAAGTCTCTAAGGTTGGCAAATGCAGAAATCTTACTACTTTGTTGCACATTAAGGAACAAATTTATTAATTTTTGACAAAATTTTACAGGAAAGAGTTGAGGAGTGCCATAAGCTAATTGTTGAACTAATGGAAGTTGGCAAAAAGAGGAAGAGTTGTTATTTAGACCCACCAAGCCCAAATGAAGTTATTGGGTCTTGTTTCAGCTATGAGAGCTCATCAAGCTTGGATTCATGGCCAATCCCCCCTGAGCACAAAAAACCCAACTGCTCCATTATCTAAAGTAATTTTCTTCATATTAGTATATTAATCAAAAAAATGAGGATTGGGTTCTTTCTCTTGCTGAGCTCTAAGGGAGCAAATTTTGCTGTGTGTATGTATTGGGCAATGAGGAGAGAGAGAGTAGCTAGAGAGGGAATATCCTTTTCATTTTCTATATTTATTTTATTTTCTTTTTTTTCTATTTTGTTTTTATTTGAGTAATGGAGACAAAGCAGTCTAGTTCTTCCACTGTTAAAAATAATTATTTATATATGAGTATGTGTGAGGTCCTAGCAGCTGCAATCAATGCATTTGTTTTTTATTTTCTCTCTCCATCAATGCATATATTTATGAGGGAAGGCACTGCCTTTGGAATGTAACAGTTGAATAATATAAAGAAAGGCTCATAGAGAAGAAGACGATTCATGAACCTCTTGAATATGTTCAAAAAATTTAAAATTTCAAGAGCCTCCATGAACTTCATAAATTGGAGAAAATCATTTCTAAACTTTCAAAATAGTTCTAATCCCTATGAACTATTGGAGAATCTCATAAACAGCTTCAACACATAGTAAAAAGTCTAACAATATGACTTGATGATTTGTCTGAGTCAAACTTATTACTCTCTGTTAACATTGTTTATGAGATTTTTAATAAAGAAAATTCATGCACCGAGTAATATTTTGGAATTCTGCCTTGAACTTTGCCACATAAATGTTTTCCATTGAAAATTTTAATCACAAATTCTGATTCTTTATAATTCAGACTTGTTACTCTATTCCCAATGGTTCATGAGGTTTTAGTAAATTTTTGGAAGCACAGATGGATTTTGTCCAATAATCCCTATAACTTGTTAACCTGTGTTTAAGAAGGCATACATGCAAGTGTCTTTGCAACATAAGGGGTTATACTTAATTTATATTGCATGCTTGCTTGAATCTAGAGAGGGGTTTATATGCATGAATTGTTTGCATGTGCATATGGTGTCAGCCACTAGGAATTCAGGGAGCCTTTGAGTTTAATAAAACCAGGAGCTTGTTAGAGTTTGACCCTGACAAGATAGGGAGAGCTCTTTGATGCTCAAAACCCACAAAAATACCTACTACACTTGGACTTTTTGATGGTGGAGTTTTCTCAAATGTCAGATTAAGCCCTAAAAAGAAAGGAACTAATTGCTCTTAATTGCTATAAGAGACGACAAGCACAAGTCTGCTTCTCATGTGCTTGTTTCTTTCACTTTTTCCTTCTCCACAATTGTTTATGTTATATGTTGTTCTTTTCTTCTTTGTAGAGAATATTGTTTAAAAAAAAGGATGATCTAGCTCTTAATTATATAGTCAAATTGTAAGATTGTATTGTAAATTTTAATGAATCTTAATCAATATTGCACTTGGAGATATTTGAATCATTAAGTGTTAATGTAGTTTGAGATAAGGTCATTTCATGATCGTCATTAGAAACAGATGCATTATGTTTGTGGTTTATGAATGGTACCGGGTCCAACCCAAATTAGTTCAAATTAAGCTCTAGTCTAGGTTAGGTTGGTCAAATGAGATGGAATCACTTACACACTATCACGATTGAGAGAGAGTATGAAAAAATTCATTTAATAGGTACTTTGTACAAAATCATATAAGTAGTAAGTAACAACTTAGGCCTAAATTTTAAAGTTGATAATTGCAGCGATTCATATATAGTTTTCCATGAAACTCCCGTAAGAGATCTCCTTGAAATTCAATTTTCAGATTAAAAACTCTCTTAATTTTTTCGACGAAACCCCTCAATTTTAACACCATCAGTCTTAAAATATGATGCCTACCACTGTAATGACTCTTGAGCCCAAAAAATATCTGTTCAATGGAATGAGTTTGGGTGAGAAAAACATATCGAGGGATTTCATGGCAAACAACATAGGCTTCTGGGGGTTTTGTGAAATTTACCCCTTTCCAAAGAGTGATAGTGGAGACAGGAAGCGTGATGCATCGTCAATTTCTCATGATATCAAATAATCTCCACCTAAGGAGTACGGATGTTAGCCCTTGATGGGATCAAGAGGAGTATTTTGGTGACATAATTGCTCACATGGATCTCTCTTAGTGTATATGCAGCTTGGACTTTGACTTGTTGACCGAGAGGAAACTGTCGACTCGTGAGGGGTGTGCGGTCTAGCTTTTCCTCGGCATTCATGTGCATATACAGTGTCCTAAAAACGCCAGCAAAGTTAATGGACGAGTTAGTATTTGCCAACTGCATTGATTTGGAAAAAGCAGCAAATTTGCTCATCATTAAGTTTGTATAAGCACCCTCTTAGCTAAATAATCCATAGCTCTTATCTAAAGGATCTAGCTTCTTTCCTCTCTCTCCGTCTTTCTTTTTACCGAGTCTTGGGCTCTCAAGAAAAAAGACAGCCGACATAACACGAAACTTAATATATATATGTCACTATTTTAGTCATTTGTATGCATAAATAACAAGAGAGTATTTAATTAGGTTACTCTTTTTATTTACGAATAAATCAAAATTTAGCTGTATAGAACTAAGCCTTTTGGATTAAAAACTGTCCATACATTAATTTGTTGTCTACTCTTGTACCCACGTTTTGAATAGAACAAAATCGGATAAGAAATGGGAAAATAACTACAAACGTTATGGAACTCGACAGAGGCAGCAGCTGGCCTCTATTGAAGAGATCTTTTTCCAACAAGTGTAGGACCATAAAAGAAAAATCTAAGATTCTTAATTATTCTCTACATCTCCTTCTAAAGAAAAAGGTAATATTCTCAAAAAAAAAAGAAAAGATAAAAGTCTAGTGTAAGTCCAATGCAATTTGACTATTAGGTGTAGTACATTTTTAACTATCCTACGTCCAAAGATATGAAATACATTGGTTCAATGATACTTATATAAAAATTGCAATCGGGTTTATGAATTTAGTTAATTAGAGAGAACCATGTAGAAAACGAGGAAGGAAATAGAGCATCTTCATAACATTATAGATAGTAGGAGGGAACATATTTCTCCAATCATAACCATTAGTAGTTTAGTTAATCTTTATAATTTCAAAATGATATCCTCAATGTCAAATAGAAACTATAAAAGAATCCAAATTGTCAAAGGGAGTAGAGGGGGACAAGGGTCAAAGATTTTGAAGGAAACAATAACTCAAAAGAAAAGCAAGAAGAAGCTAAGAGGACATCCATCACCTAAAAGTCGAATGGGGTTTGAAATTGGGAACATGCCTTTGATATTCTGATGAATAGCTTTGCTTTTTCCCCCCTCTTTGCTTCCATGTTCTATTAATTCACTTTATCACCATGCATGACCCCCATACAATTATTGGGGAATAATATGATGACTTACTCTTTCTTTTTTGACTTGGTCCTCCACACTTTTCTCCTCTCCCCTTCGCCCCAAACTACATTAACAATATAATTTCAGCAAAAAAATAATTATTTCATATATAATCTTGATTTTCCATTTTAAATGATGTTAGTGTGCTGTAAATATTATTTCTCTAAATCTTTTGGCTTGTATTCTAGACTTTTGGTTATGTTGTCGGATACTTTACCCTTGCCAAGTTTTGTTTAATGTGTAAGAACTTGCTTTTGTTTTGATCACATTTTTGGAGTTGGGGATGTGATCTGATATGTAACAACCATTTCTTTTATATACAGCAAGGCTGAGGATATACTCCTCATCCTTTTCTCTCAACATATATATATATATATATATATATATATATATATATATATATATATATATATATATATATATATATATATATATATATATAGAGCTCCTATAAACTTAAGTTCATAATGAATAGTGGTGCACCAACTTTTTATCCACTCATCTTGCCTTGAGATTTGTGATGCACAAATCTCAAAGTAGCCTTTATATCTTTCACGGATCCCAAAGCAAGATGAGTGGTTAGAAAAGTTGGTGCACCACTATTCATTATGAACTTAAGTTCATATATATATATATATATATATATATATATATATATATATATATATATATATATATATATATATATATATATATATATATATATATAAGGCTCTATAAACTTAAGTTGATAGGGAATAGTCATCCACCAACTTTTCTAACCATTGATGTTGCCTTGGGATTCGTGAAAGATATAAAACTCACCTTTGAGATTTGTGCATATCTTGATTTCACGGATCCCAAAGCAAGATGAGTGGTTAGAAAAGTTGGTGCACCACTATTCATTATGAACTTAAGTTCATATATATATATATATATATATATATATATATATATATATATATATATATATATATATATATATATATATATATATATATATATATATATATATATATATATATATATATATATATATATAGAGCTCCTATAAACTTAAGTTCATAATGAATAGTGGTGCACCAACTTTTTATCCACTCATCTTGCCTTGAGATTTGTGATGCACAAATCTCAAAGTAGCCTTTATATCTTTCACGGATCCCAAAGCAAGATGAGTGGTTAGAAAAGTTGGTGCACCACTATTCATTATGAACTTAAGTTCATATATATATATATATATATATATATATATATATATATATATATATATATATATATATATATATATATATATATATAGCAAGGCTCCTATAAACTTAAGTTGATAGGGAATAGTCATCCACCAACTTTTCTAACCATTGATGTTGCTTGGGATTCGTGAAAGATATAAAACTCACCTTTGAGATTTGTGCATATCTTGATTTCACGGATCCCAAGACAAAATCAATGGATATAAAGTTGGTGGACACTCCTCCCTATCAACTTAAGTTTATAGAGCTTCTATATATATATATATATATATATATATATATATATATATATATATATATATATATATATATATATATATATATATATATATATATATATATATATATATATATATATATATATATATATATAGCAAGGCTCCTATAAACTTAAGTTCATATAAATAGTGGTGCACCAACTTTTTATCCACTCATCTTGCCTTGAGATTTGTGATGCACATATCTCAAAGTAGCCTTTATATCTTTCACGGATCCCAAAGCAAGATGAGTGGTTAGAAAAGTTGGTGCACCACTATTCATTATGAACTTAAGTTCATATATATATATATATATATATATATATATATATATATATATATATATATATATATATATAGAGCTCCTATAAACTTAAGTTGATAGGGAATAGTCATCCACCAACTTTTCTATCCATTGATGTTGCCTTGGGATTCGTGAAAGATATAAAACTCACCTTTGAGATTTGTGCATATCTTGATTTCACGGATCCCAAGACAAAATCAATGGATATAAAGTTGGTGGACACTCCTCCCTATCAACTTAAGTTTATAGAGCTCATATATATATATATATATATATATATATATATATATATATATATATATATATATATATATATATATATATATATATATATATATATATATATATATATATATATATATATATATATATATATATATATATAGCAAGGCTCCTATAAACTTAAGTTCATATAAATAGTGGTGCACCAACTTTTTATCCACTCATCTTGCCTTGAGATTTGTGATGCACATATCTCAAAGTAGCCTTTATATCTTTCACGGATCCCAAAGCAAGATGAGTGGTTAGAAAAGTTGGTGCACCACTATTCATTATGAACTTAAGTTCATATATATATATATATATATATATATATATATATATATATATATATATATATATATATATATATAGCAAGGCTCCTATAAACTTAAGTTAATAGGGAATAGTCATCACCAACTTTTCTATCCATTGATGTTGCCTTGGGATCCGTGAAAGATATAAAGCCCACTTTGAGATTTGTGTGCATCTTGATTTCACGGATCTCAAGGCAAGATCAATGGATATAAAAGTTGGTGACACTCCTTCTTATCAACTTAAGTTTATAGAGCTTCTATATATATATATATATATATATAAAATATCTCTAACAGACCTCTTATCACATAAGTATCCACAGTTTACAGTGAGTTGCCAACATAACCTTCATTTGTCTTAGCTGTTTTTTTTAATAAGGATAACACATCACACATGATATAAAAGATTTCAAGGTATCATCATTATTATAAGTTTTCCTATATATTAATTTCCACTTAATAAATCAATTATTATATGGTTTGTCAACTATTTAGAAGAACCGTGCTGTTAAATAGAAGAGAGCTTAATTTCTTAATCATAATTACTTGTTAGTTAATGAACTATAAAAATGAGCATAACTGTGATTGTTTCAGATAAAAATGAGCATAACCTTGCTGTTAAATAGAAGAGAGCTTAATCTCTTTGTAATAAAACATTTTTAGTAATTCTTCAATTCTCATTATGTATCTAATTAGAGCATATACCAAAATCACCAAAAAATAAAAATATAAAAGATTTACTTTTATTATCATTATTGCATATTTAAAATGGAAGTTTGCTTTTTCAACATTTTAGTAATTTCTCTTTCTAGCAAAAACATTTTCAGTAAATCCTTCAATTCTCATCGTACATTTTATATCAAAAATTTTAAAAAACAATTAAAATATGAAAAACAAACTTCACTTTTTTAATCATTATTGCACATTGAAAATGGCAGCTGCTTCCTTCCTTTTTTTTCTCCCAGTCTTTACCATTTTTCCCTTCCAAGCTCTCATACAAGCTGAAAGATAGGTGTACAGCTGTAAAGAGAAAGAGACCTCTCTCTCTCTCTCTCTACCCTGCAACTTTCTGCAAAGTTGCACTGCTGCGACCTTACAAAGCTGCAAGCCCTCTTAAACTCATTACATTTCCACTACAAGACTATACAAAAAGTGAAAATACTTAAAACATATGTAGATTTAAACTTGGATACTATATATATCTTTCCAACCTTAATTTGTCTTCACTTGCTTTAAACACATGCTCTAAGGACATATCCAAGAGAAAATTTAGCATATACCCCCTCGGTCTATACTGTTTTTAGAATCAACCCCTAACAGCCTCGAATTCAATTGTTTTCTTTTTTAGCTCAGACATGCTCAATAATAACTAAATCTTCGTGATGCAGGTTAAAGTTATTTGTCACTGCATCAAAACTTTAAAGTTGTGGGCAAAATTGAAAGTTATAGCATATTTCGATAGACTAAAGACTCTTTTTATGAGCCGAAATTTGAAATCGTACCTGAAGTGATTTCTTTTGAGTTAATATAAATTACTTAACCTGCAAACATACTGATGGAAATTTTGGTCCCGAAATTTAAACTCGAACCTTTTCTATCAAGGAGTTTGGTCCCGATGGAAATTATAAAACCATAAAATTAACAAAAAAATTTCCAATATCTGACTAAATTTCCTTTGAAAAAGTGAAAAAAATCTTTTTATATGTAAGTACTCAAAACACCATCATGATTCAGAGTGTAGGGCCATTATATAAAAGTTGGTAGGGTTTGAGGTTTGGCTATAAACTCCAATAGAGCCAAAAAGCAACAACATACACATGATATTTGAAAACTTAGATTAGACAAATAAAAGGTGGCATGCGATGCCATGGACCACCATTAATTTCGTCGTTTTGCAAAGCATGGCTCCACTGTACAAAAAGCTACGTACTGTATTCGTACGTGTACTTTTTTTTGTAGTGGACGTCTCAGAGCCAGTGATGCTCCATCGATTGGTGTAGGACATGAGATCTAGTGTAGATCATGTAAAGTTTGAAACTAGAATAAGGACAACATTGAAATTGGAGCAAATTTTTTTAAAAAATTTACAAATTAAATTATATATGCAATTTAGTACCTAAATTTGAGAGAGAATAAAAGAAGAAAATGTATATCATATTTTTTAGTGTATATGTTGAAACAATGAGTAGAGTTGATAGTTTGTTTCACTAAATGAGTTACCAACAGATAAAATAGTGGTGCACATTATGCTAGTCACATAGTAGCAATTTGATTTCACCACACATATCATAACCCATTTTTGCTAGATGAGTTGATTGCTTACATCCAATATCTCATGTAAACAAATATGCTTCACTTGTTATGATGTAACGGTTCTTTCGTTATATGAGTTGTCAAGAGACAAAGGATGACTAGGTACACCCATTCAATGTAATTCGTAGTTGGGTCTCATTACCGGTGCATTTCTTAGTAGCTTAATTATCCAACAAAAGGGTAAATTGCGTATAATGCTTCATTAATCCTTCAGTAGCATTTATCACCGCTCAACTCTTTTAATAGCACTTAACATGCACCCATGCATTGACATTTTGAGAAGAATACATTTGCAGATAATCACTATGCCTTATAAACTGAGCGGTGCTCTGCTAAAATGGTTTAGTGATACGTGTAACTGAATGTATAGATGAGGGGAGTTATACACAAACTACTCTTAGTTACCCATAGATGTACATATTTTTCTTCACATGCATGCATGCATAAGACATGGATGAACAATAAACATATTAACCAATGCATGTAACAAAATTGATATGTGGTATAGGAAAGCCATACACCAAAATACCAATTACCCTTATCCTACAAAATCCCTACAAGAGGCAGACCAATATTAAAGGAGAGCAAGGCTGGCATTCAGATTGAGGTGGTTGGCATGACAATGGAGAGGGGGGGCCATGTTGATCACGGGTTTCATTGGATGATGATCAAAATGAGATATCCTTGTCTTCTTAAATAACCAAACTGTGGGGAACGAGGTAACTTCATTCAATAACCCTGCTGCTAATAATAATGCAATATGCTAGCGTTCAATACCAATAGTTGGCTGGTCTTCTCGAGCTTAGGGTTTAATGTGGTCCAATTGTGTAGTCCCCCCTTCCTTGCCTGCCTCAAAACTGGTGGAAAAAATTACTGGAGGAGGCTCTCTATAGAAAATCACTTAGGGAGGTTGGAGATGGCGATACTTGTCTCAATACAGTTTTTTCTTTCTTAAAATCAGTATAATCAGTATACAATATCCGTTCAATCAGATTAATTGTATATTAATGAGATCACCAATTTTAATATTCTCTAGAGGCCCTCTATAGAAAGTCATAGGTGGAGGGAAGCAGATAATGTTAAATGTTTCACTATCAATTTTAAATCTGTGCAATCAGAATACACTATACATTAAACTCAATATTTGTGCAACCAGTCGGATTCATGTAGTCATCAATGTTATATCAGCGCAACCAGAGTGTTCTATCGGTATAATCACCAATATTGCATTAGCGCAATAGCCCGCTTCAAACTTTTAATGGACGGTTGTAATCTCCTTGTACCCTACACGATTTTTTTTTATAAATATTATAGAGGAACGTCTACAGGGGTCTTTCCCCCTCAAAGCTGGCCCTTAATGAGATGTGGCCTTTTTCTGAGCAGAGCTCAGGGCCCTGAGGGAGGGCTCATGAGCATTGCATGAATGTCGTAAGGACAAATATATATCTTGGTTTATGGGCGTGACTGTCTCCTTCCCTCTTTTATCAACGGAGGTGGAGCCTGCAGGCTTTAATGAGGAGTTGAGATTGGAATGTGGGTGGCTGGTTTTTATTATGGGGGAGCAGAGGGCAGATTGCGGGTGTGTCTCGTGTGTTGGGCTTGGAGGGGAAACTAAACTCACATTTTGGAGCTGGCATTGGATTTACTCTCGGACATGGACCACAGCAAAAAGTACAAAATGTAAGTTGATTGATGATTTGAAGAATTGAAGTGCACAAGTAATTGAAAACGTAGGCTCCTTAATTAGCAGATGATACTAGGATATTTAGCTTGACATAGACTCAAATCAACAAAATCGGATTTTATGTTGAAGGCTTACGATGTGGTTGGCTCATGACTAATTGGGTCCAGTTTTATCCTAACCGAGCTAGGAATAGATCAGAGGGTCCAGTTTTATCCTAACCAGGCTAGGAGTAAATCAGAAGACGTGGTGACCCAACTTCGAGCCAATTGAAGAACCATTTTTGGCCAAAAGAAAACTACGGCAATATTGCTCCAATTTTTGCTAAACACAAATTTTCAAATTTGAGGTCAGGGTAAATCATAGCGCCATTTTGAGTTGTTGCCTACACAGCCTTAGAGCCACATACTGCAATAACCGGCTTAGGCTAAGTCCTCACTAAAGAATATACATGTGTACAAAGTAGAGTCAAGAACCACAGGTTTAATGGCAATACACTACTCAAATGATGCTTCCAGTGCATTCAAAGATGAACTCAGGGGCATGTAATTGGCTAGGACAAAAAAAAGAGCAATAAACCAACAGAAGATAAGGACTTCTCTGCAGATATCCAACATAGAAGCATAGTAGATATCCAGAATATCGCAGATAAAGAAGTTTACCAAGGATGGCTTAAGGTTGTAAGCCTAGAGTTTTAAGTATTAGTTCTGGCATAAGAGAATGCACATAATTAGATCAGTACAACCACCGTTACTTGGACTATCCAAGATGCGCGTTCAGTTCACTAAAGTCGTTCTCTTCAGCATCGTGAAGACGAACAGCATCCAGCTTCTGCCTCAGAACATCAATTGCATTGAGCACCAACTGGGAAGCCTTGATGGCACCAGTTGATTCCACGGTGAAGATGAAGCTGTCTTCCTTTGCGTTAATCTCGACTAGACCAGGTTTCCCCATTGCCTCTGCTTTCTTGATCACCTCATCATCGTAAGTGTATGCTTCAGGGTCAACCACCACCACCTGAAGGATAAAATGCATTCATTTAGTAAACCAATTATACCAAATGGGTCCACATACGAATGAGTAAATATGATAATATTTGTGTAATCAATACATAGAACGCAAGCTTCTTGACACAAATGGAACAATACAAAATGAGAAGAAAATTGTTGGGAAAATTCAGAGATGCAGGGATTTTTCTATTACCTATCTATCACACTTAATAAGTTAGATAAAACCTCAGATTCATACAACATGGGACAACAAGGACTCGAAGCATGTTAAACACTTCCCCAGACCGATAACCTTATTATGCCTCAGCAATCTGGTATATGACATATCAACTACTTTTCATATAAAAGCAAAACCTCAAAAAGTACTGTAGCAGATACAGTAAATGCTACAGTAACTTAAAACAGTAAATCTCTCAAGCACTCTCCCACAATTAATTTAGAAAATGTTACTGTAGCAGCTACAGTAATTTCAATTTCAAATTTTCCAGTGCAAAGCACGGGTTGAATACTAGTCTTACTTAAACACATGACCTTGAGGCTACAGCACTTATCCAGTACTTAACTATTTTCCAATTGTCTTCACCCCCTCATAAAACTCCATTGTCTTGTTCTTGGAAGTCCAATTGTAGTTAACAGAGAACTAACAGAAAAGAGAGTACATATTTTCTATATTTACCAGCCATTTGGAAACAGAGTCATTCATGCAAGCCATTGATTTTTTGATTGATGCACCTTGCCGAAGCATCTCTCGTCCACAAGGAGATACTTTTAGGCTCTGCAGAAGCGGCTAGAGATTGCTACTATATAGTATACTACATAGTGAATCTTCCTCAAAGATAAACCTTAAATTATCATGCCGGATTGGCTCATTATCAAGGTGACGAGCGAAATTAAGAACCCCCTTTTCAGAAGATATATGTACGATATTGCGACAACTGTTATTATCAACGACCAAAATTATAAACTAATTCAGTTAACTGATATTCTTCTACCACAAAAAAAATTATAAACTAATTCAGTTAACTGATATTCTTTTACCACAACAAACCTCTTATTCTTATTCTTTAACGTCTCATGATTTAATTTTCCACAAAGCTTCTTTGTCCTGAACAGACCTTGACAACCCAATATGTCCAAAGTCCAGATAGATTTTGTTAATCTCATCCAATCCATCGAATGATGTATTGCCTCAGTTTTATTAAAAATCAATAACTGTTTGCAATTCAAAGAAATGGAGAAAATTAATTGCTTCCTTCATAGAAAAAGGTTGCAGATCATGAACACAGGACGATTGTGACTCTAGAGCCCTCAAGATCCACATATACTAATGAAGTTAATGTAGCATCCCCAAATTAGTCATCCTTTTTACTAATGTCAGCTGTCAAAGACTATCAGTAAAACCAAACACTTCTCTATATCTATGAGAAGCAGACTCGGCAAAATTTAAATTGAAAAAAAAATCTTTCTCCAATAATCAAGGCAAAGATAAACTTCTACCTTGAAGTAAATTTTACGGCATTTTTTATTGTTAACTGTAAAGGAAATAAAGAGTGGTGTCTAAGTTTAAACCGGCCATACTGCCATATCAAGTTGTTCTTGAAAGAGATTGATCCAAACTGAATGGAAGCACCGGTTTTCGACAATAATTGGTTCCTGTTAAAGACATTAAAAAAAATCTATAGAAACCATTATACCTCAGCTTGTCTTTACACTTCATAAGGGATCAAGGAATGCAAAGCATACAAACATTAAAGTGGAGCATGGACAAACAAATGGCACTGTGCAACTGCAAACTAGGCAGACGGATATGATCTTAGGACTCGCAAATTAGTAGTAGTGTAGGAGCAAGGGAAAAGAAAGGGAATCAACTATGTTATACACATTAGGTTTCATTCAATTATACATCATTATTAATTGGGCGATTTTGCTCTACTATGTCAATTGTCAGATCAAAACCTAAAAGGACAGATTTAGACTGCCAAAACAGAAACTTGTGGGCTATAACCCAAATCAATATCAGTTTTCAGATCTCAATCAAGAGTTTCTCAATTCTCTTCCAAAATGGCTGGAATTGTCAAGTAGAATTTCTGCTTATATTCATAATGAGGTTGCTATCAGTATAGCTTGGTATTAGAAAATGCACGCAGCACCGATAGATTGAATGGTCTATAAACCTGGAATTGTGCAAAGGTGTATACCTAAAAACTGTGAAGTCAATGGTGGTCCATAAGCTCCAATTTTGTTTCTTATTTGAGCTCTTAAGAATTTTCATTTGATAATTGAGGCATCAAAAGAAATTGCTAATTCATATTTCATAGATCAAGTGACTTCAATATACCAGATTTTCAAAATTTTATACACAATTAGTGTCACAATCCTGCTGGACTACCAGCTAGTCAGTCACCAATAAATTTTATGTAAACAAGGAGAATACACCAACAGATGGCTACATTTGACCCACTATATAAGACAGCAACCATACTTTTGCATCCATGTAGGCAGTCAGATGTCCCATCTGATTATGATTTGACCATTATTTCTCTATCATCTGCATATACCGTTCAAACTTTCTTTCCTATTTGATTATGACCAGTGTTGTAAAAAGCGGCCTAGGCGGACGCCTAGGCGTCCGCCTAGGCCTAGGCGGAGCCTTGGCCGCCTAGATTTGGCCTGAGCGGCCAGTCTAGGCGGCCGCTCCGCCTAGGCGCCGCCTAGGCTCCGCCTAGGTCCGCCTAGCGCCGCCTAGGCCCCGCCTAGCTTTTTTACCGAAAAAAAAATCTAATTTTAAACTAAAACCCAGCCCAAACCCGAACTCATAACCCAAACCCGAGCCCATTACTAACTCTTAACCTATTTTCATCTTTTTTTCACTGTTTTATTTTTTTCAATGTGATTAACTGATTATGTTGGACATGGTTATGTTTCTTAACATTTGGTTACTATTTTAGTTATTTAGTATTTATGCATGGTTGATTATGGATCTAAGATTATTATTTATGTTTTTTTACAATTTGATATGAACTTAATAGTTAATACATATTTTTGTGAATTATTATAATTAAATAAATTAGAAAATAGGCAAACGCCTAGGCGCCGCCTAGGCGCTAGGCCCCGGCTCGAACGCCTAGTCCGCCTAGCGCCTTCTGTAACATTGATTATGACTTCACCATTATCTATCATCCACATATACCATCCAAAGTTTATTTAGTCCGCCTTATGCTACAAGAGCAACACACTGCTATATTATTAACTTTGTTTTCCAGCAGAACAAGGCTGGAAGCAAACATCACTTTGGGTTGCACCTTTATCCAAAAACAGACTGTACTATCTAAAATAATCAGTTGTACCTGAAAAAATTGTAACTTTGAGTGAGTTTATTATCAGAATTGCTGAAAAATTAGAGTTCTTTTTTCACCTCTTTCTTCTATTATCCAACTACTACTTTTCTGCAAGTCAATATTTGCAGTAACATTTACTTAGGGAAGAAAGTATAATACTTCTTTTTGGGGAGAAAAATAAAATACCTCCTATATTCTCCCACTTTGCTTCCAAAATGTCTTTACTGATAATCTAAAGGTCTCATAAATAAGCAGATTGTATCCTGTCTCCTTATTTCCTTCTATTAAAAAAAACTCACATGTACAGAAAATATTCCACCATTGCCATGTCTTTCAATTTATGTAGATAAAAAAAATAACTCACGGACAGACAAAAAATAGGTCACAAGCTGGAGAAGGAAGATGCATGCACACAATTCTACCGAGATACCATGTGTCCGCAATATGAGGGAGGGAGGGAGGGAGGGAGGGAGGGAGGGAGCACATGTTAGAACAAAGATATTATATCCGTAGCATAAAAAACAAGGTTGTCAACAATAAGCACACACTTTTCTCACCCAAATCATGACTCAAGCACCAGATAAAAGGAGGCAACAAATAATTGCAGATTCCATGTCACATTCTGCAAACTTCATCAGTCATTAACGAGATAGTGTTGTGGCGAATGCACCAATCAGAAAAGAGTGCAGAGATGAAGGATTATGTGTGCATTCTGATTGTGAGTGGATGATGCAGATCACTGCCACAATCAGCAGTATAGAAGACAGACAAAGACATAGTTACATGGATCATGTATGAACTATCTGAATAGTGTAATGAAAACACCAGTGAAAAATGAAACAAAGAAAGGAGGAGACACATTTCCATTAACTACAAAACTACCTAAAAAGAAAAAAAAAGTCTCGCTACCTAAGAAACATGGACATGACAGCAGACAAGCACAACACAGGCATGGCAAAATGACAACTCCTTACAAGATAGGGCAAGAGGATCTACATATCTGCATTTGGAAAGTATGTAAATGCATAATACTCCTCTAAAAAAATAAATTAATAATTCATGCATATATGGTTGTGCACACTCATGCAAATGCACTCACACATGCTCTAAATTTGTATAAGTTCATGAACATTCATGATTTACAACTGTTAATCAGAATTAATCGGAAATAAGTCCAGTGTTCATCTTTCTTGAGAATAACTTAATATATGTCACGTCGTATGTTGCAATATATAGTAAACTTTTCATTGTTATATACAAATCAGTATTTTGATGATATCTTTTTTAAAGTATGGTTCTCACTTGGAGTAAATAAGTATCTCAATTTGCAATTAATACAAAAGACGTGCTTAAAGAAGCACAAAAAAGTGACCTAGAAGAAGGTATTTGGGTGTATGCATGGCAATTTAAGCTATGAAATTGCAACTTATCTACCGTAAAGAGCTGCAAAAAGATACATGTGGCAAGCCCAATGGTCAGATTTGACCAGTAGGGTAGGTCATTTAGCAAAATGTCTTATTAAGTAGTTGTTAGAGTATAATTTTGTATACTCACAAACACACTGTAAAATCTAGAACAAGTTGGACAGTGTTCAAACACATGTCGAAGAAGTGTCCAATAAGCATTGATAACTTACTTGTGTTCTACAACATATGGATGACAAAAAGTTTCACGTTACACAGGTGGCCACATAACTCTTTATGCATACTAATATTTTCAAACGTTTGTATCTTCCAAAATAATTGTCAAGAGCATGAGGCATACACTGATGTTACATATGCAGAAGAAGTTCTTCGACATGAATTTTTATTTAGAAAAATGTTGACAAGAGGAATCAGTAAATCAAGCTACACAGACATATTAGACCAAATTCAACAAATAAGGGGAAAAGGCAATTAAGTGTCACCTAATAAATTTGATAGGGGAAAACTTACCTGTCCAGTATTTGGATCAAGGTCGAAAACTTTGGTAGGACTGCTTTCAATCCAGGCCCTTTTCTCATCAAGCGATAAGGTTTCCATCAAGTCCTCATTAATATGAATGTCGGGTTCATACATAAAAGTTACAGTTGCAGCAGGAGACCATTTGGCGTGGTCCTTGCCTATTCCTTTCCTCGCTATCGCTCTTAATCTCAATTCTTGTCCACGACGCAACTTTACGATTATTATCCCCCTGTAGCAAACATGTTGAATGAACAGTTGAATCACCTCAAGCAATCTCGATATAAAATGAAATGTGATCATACAGATGAAGTTAGCTACAATGAATTGAAAACAATTGACTATGACAATGTCTCACCATAATTAAAACATAAAGAAAACATACTTTCTAGTAAAGGCATACACTTTTGACTAGATATGCTCTCTCTGACATTTGTTGGACACTTGGACTAACTTTGCAGTGAATGTGATGCCAGTTTTATAAAACAACAGAATATAAGGGGCTAACAGTTGATCCATCATGAAGGTAGCAGTACTTACATATCCCATATTGATCCATAATACAAACTTTGAGACAGAATCCTGTGACTTTGCAACCAACTCTCCATTACAATGTATATCATAATAGTACATTTCTAAATTTTCTAATGATGATTCAACTCTTTACAATACACCATCACCTCATTACATTTCTAGTTCCATGAAATGGTTGCAGACTTGCAGTTGTTTTTGTTAAGGGGCCATTTGCATGTAAACTAGACAGCTTTATAGTGGATCATCCTTATGTTTGCGACTTTGCGCCCAAAACTGACAGAATAAATGGTGAGGTAAGAAACAGATACAAGGACAAAATATGGGCATGAGAAGACATCAGATAACTTGGACAAATTCTGAAAAGGTATACAGAAAAGGTCAACGACAGAACAAGATGTATTGAATCCGAAGTAGTGCCATGTTCTAGATGTTTGACACGGATATGGTTCTGTAGCAGAAGTTTCAGTAGGGGTGTCTGTAACATCAGTAATGAAATATCATCACATTAATGCACCTGGACAAATACATGAATTTGTTGCTCTTTTTGTAGCACTAGCAGAGAGAACTGTATCCATGTACCTCCATCTATTTTCCTTTTTCCCTCTTCTATTGATATAGAGGGAATTGCAACTGAAAATGTTGAACTCTGAATTAAGATCACACAAGCATGCAAATATCTAGAGACATGGGAAATTTACTCCTTTGCAAGTACAGAGTGTTCGTTGGTATCACAAGTGCAGATATTCATCCATTAGCAGATAACAATAGTGGCAGAATAATTTATGAGGAGTCACACATGAATGATGACAATTGAAACAAGTCTTTAAAGTCCAAGTGCTGCGAAAGCGATCGTGTCCAGCTAGCGCATTGACACAATGCACTTAATTCATAAAAGAATCCTAATTCCACATGAGCATACTATCGTCTGTTAGTAAATCAAATAATAGCAGAATAATTTTTGAGGAGTCACAGATGAATGGTGACAATGGGAAACAATGTCTTATTACTTAATACTCCAAGTTGCATACGAAACTTGATTTCATAGAGGTCAGATATAAATTTTTTTTACATAACTGGTTGCAATCGTCATGAAAGAGCACATATACACAAAACATATTCAGGATTCTGGACTGGGGACAAACATGTGCAGAAAAAATAATCACCCAACGACGCAAAGATGATATTTAAGTGGACTCAAATCAACAAAGTGAAAACCACAACCTCTTTGTTTGAAGCTTATACTTGCTTGATGAGCAAATAACAACCCTCTACATCATTATAAAAACTAAACAATGTCCCGGAAACATCTTTTTCCCAATAATTGTCAAAAGCTTTGTTTGAAATTTATACTTGCTAGATTGACAACTTTTATCTCCTGTCACTAGCATTTGGATCTTTTGAAGCGCATAGAATCTGAACAGAGTTAAATTAGGTTGCTGATAAATATAAAATGAAAGTTACGGTGTATCTTCTTGACAGATTTTGGGAAAACGATGGAGCATTGCTATGCATGACAGTTTCAATCCTTAGATCTGAATAGTGAATACTAACCATCTAGGGTTTAAATGATGGGTATGCTAGAATGTTAAACGCCTTTAGGTCTTGTCCTCGTTTTTCAACATTTCTTTAGTAAAGGGTCACATTTCATACTCCTTTTGTAGGGTGTCGATCACTAGACGATAATGTTTAGGCTAGGGTTTAGGTCCTTTAGGATCAATCACATTCAGAAGTGAGCCCAAAAAAACCTACAAATAGCTAACAAATTCATGAAACTCTAACCTTCACAAAAGACACTACAGCCACACATTGTAATACAAGCTACAGTTTACGCAATGGTGCAAGTAAATCTAATCACACACGATCACATTCAAGAAACAATTCCTCAAACTTAAATAACCAATGTCCCCGTAGTGAACAGAAAAACCACATTCAAGAAGCCTAACCTTCATAAACCCTCTCCAATCTTCATGTAAAAAATCTTCATATTTCCCCGAAATATTATCAAATCTAGCCTTAGACGAAATATAAGCCCTAGAGTGCACATTATAGGGTTAGGGCTTATGATTTAAGAATTCATCACAAAACAACAACAGAACAACAAATTTATTCCATTTCCCCCTAAAATACACAAATATAGGGTAACATTTAGGGTTTAGGGTTACCTCTGCTCAGCAGCCTCATAGCTCGTCGAGTTCGACTCCATCGCCAGCGCTTTCGCCGCAAGATCCACCGGAATCACACTCGCCTCCGCACTCCTAAGATCCGCACTCGTCACGTCCAGCGTCTGATCGGAGTCACAACAGACATTGAGATGGAACTCAACCGAGCAAAACTCGCACTGGCCGTCACCGTCGCAGGAATCGCAGTCACGTGAGAACCGCATGCGCATGGCGTTGTCGGACGTCAGCGGGATGAGGCCGAGGCGGTGGGCGATGAACTCGTCGTTGAGGACGGAGGAGTTGACCTCGATCTCGACGAGGTCGATGGCGACGGTGGGGACCTCGGCGATCATCACGCGGCGGAGGGCGTTGGCCATGCTCGCGTCGGTCTCTCGGAGCTCGAACTTGCAGTAATCGTCCTTCATTTCTCGGATCCTGACCTTGGGGAATCGTTGGTAGGAGACCGCGGTCTCCATTGTTGGAGGCTTTTGAGCTTCGATGGGCTTTGCCCTCTTTTTGGGAGTGAGATTTTAGGGTTTTGGTATTTGAGAGGGAGAGGAGGGTTTCGGTTGATTTCGGGTCGGAGGGGATTAAATAGATCCGAAACCGACCTTCGTTGGTCCATTGGGTTTTTCCCAATTGGTCTTACAAATGGTCAAGCCCTCCAAGGCCCATCAATCTATATATTCGGTCACAAGTTGCAAAATTTAACACTGGGTGATAGTTTAGCCATGTGACATTTTTTTTTCCTCATTATTTTATGTTATTCTCTATGTCTTTTTTGTTCTTCTTTTTACTTTTTTCATCTAAAATTAATATGTTAATCATTTATTTATAATTTTTTATGAATCAATTGTATTGTAATGTATAGGTAGCTACTAGCTAGTTCTTGTTTTAAGTAATGAGAGTAATAATTCTTATGTTGGTCGATGATAAAAATGCAATATTGTCCGATTCGAGATCGGAATGGGCCTTAACGGTGAGGGATTTGAAGATTTTCAATTAAAGGATTTTTTCCATTATTTTTAAACTTGCGCTTAAATCATCACATGATCATCAATGTTTTCTCCATTTAACTTTAATGAATAAAATTGGAATATTTTAGTAAAATAGTTGAATTTAATGAATAAAATTGGAATATTTTAGTAAAATAGTTGAATTTAATGAATAAAATTGGAATATTTTAGTAAAATAGTTGAATTTAATGAATAAAATTGGAATATTTTAGTAAAATAGTTGAATTTAATGAATAAACAAACTAAATTTAATTAAGTTAGTTAAAGAAAGCAACTAATTAGTCTTGAAGCTGTTAGAATACAATTGTAGATATAGCTCGGATTCACAACAAATATATAGTTATAGCTGCTTGTTTCATTCTTTTTATCTAGGGAAAGCTCTTATAAACTTAAATTAATAGAAGCATTCTTCACTAAGTTATTGATCCATTAGATTTATTTTGAGATTTGTGTTCTCATGCATACGTTTTAAGACTATCTTTTAATATGTGCGTCTTCAAAGAAATAGATGTGGTTCAACATCTAACACGACACAGATCATACTCCATCTCCATGGGCAAAACTCAGAGGATAAGATGAGGAGACGGATGTAGCATGGGGGTAATAGTGTCATCTGATCCCGGCTAAATTTTATTTTGCCACGTAGCGGTTGGTACATAGATATGCACATTTGGCGTCATTAATTTTTAAGTAAAAATATGGCTAAACTTCCACAAAACTCCTCTTAAATTTGGGCATTTCTCAGATAACCCCCTTTAACTTTCAAAATGTCAAGAATTCCGTGAAGTTTAGTGTCTTATTAAAACTTCATGGGAATTGAATTCCGTGAAGTTTAGTGTCTTATTAAAACTTCATGGGAATTGAATTCCGTGAAGTTTAGTGTCTTATTAAAACTTCATGGGAATTGAATTCCGTGAAGTTTAGTGTCTTATTAAAACTTCATGGGAATTGAATTCCGTGAAGTTTAGTGTCTTATTAAAACTTCATGGGAATTGAATTCCGTGAAGTTTAGTGTCTTATTAAAACTTCATGGGAATTGAATTCCGTGAAGTTTAGTGTCTTATTAAAACTTCATGGGAATTGAATTCCGTGAAGTTTAGTGTCTTATTAAAACTTCATGGGAATTGAATTCCGTGAAGTTTAGTGTCTTATTAAAACTTCATGGGAATTGAATTCCGTGAAGTTTAGTGTCTTATTAAAACTTCATGGGAATTGAATTCCGTGAAGTTTAGTGTCTTATTAAAACTTCATGGGAATTGAATTCCGTGAAGTTTAGTGTCTTATTAAAACTTCATGGGAATTGAATTCCGTGAAGTTTAGTGTCTTATTAAAACTTCATGGGAATTGAATTCCGTGAAGTTTAGTGTCTTATTAAAACTTCATGGGAATTGAATTCCGTGAAGTTTAGTGTCTTATTAAAACTTCATGGGAATTGAATTCCGTGAAGTTTAGTGTCTTATTAAAACTTCATGGGAATTGAATTCCGTGAAGTTTAGTGTCTTATTAAAACTTCATGGGAATTGAATTCCGTGAAGTTTAGTGTCTTATTAAAACTTCATGGGAATTGAATTCCGTGAAGTTTAGTGTCTTATTAAAACTTCATGGGAATTGAATTCCGTGAAGTTTAGTGTCTTATTAAAACTTCATGGGAATTGAATTCCGTGAAGTTTAGTGTCTTATTAAAACTTCATGGGAATTGAATTCCGTGAAGTTTAGTGTCTTATTAAAACTTCATGGGAATTGAATTCCGTGAAGTTTAGTGTCTTATTAAAACTTCATGGGAATTGAATTCCGTGAAGTTTAGTGTCTTATTAAAACTTCATGGGAATTGAATTCCGTGAAGTTTAGTGTCTTATTAAAACTTCATGGGAATTGAATTCCGTGAAGTTTAGTGTCTTATTAAAACTTCATGGGAATTGAATTCCGTGAAGTTTAGTGTCTTATTAAAACTTCATGGGAATTGAATTCCGTGAAGTTTAGTGTCTTATTAAAACTTCATGGGAATTGAATTCCGTGAAGTTTAGTGTCTTATTAAAACTTCATGGGAATTGAATTCCGTGAAGTTTAGTGTCTTATTAAAACTTCATGGGAATTGAATTCCGTGAAGTTTAGTGTCTTATTAAAACTTCATGGGAATTGAATTCCGTGAAGTTTAGTGTCTTATTAAAACTTCATGGGAATTGAATTCCGTGAAGTTTAGTGTCTTATTAAAACTTCATGGGAATTGAATTCCGTGAAGTTTAGTGTCTTATTAAAACTTCATGGGAATTGAATTCCGTGAAGTTTAGTGTCTTATTAAAACTTCATGGGAATTGAATTCCGTGAAGTTTAGTGTCTTATTAAAACTTCATGGGAATTGAATTCCGTGAAGTTTAGTGTCTTATTAAAACTTCATGGGAATTGAATTCCGTGAAGTTTAGTGTCTTATTAAAACTTCATGGGAATTGAATTCCGTGAAGTTTAGTGTCTTATTAAAACTTCATGGGAATTGAATTCCGTGAAGTTTAGTGTCTTATTAAAACTTCATGGGAATTGAATCCCCTTAAGTTTTGGAGTTCTCGGGTAACCCTCTTCAACTTTTAATGTCTTACACAAAACTCCCCTAACAAGCATATAGTTTGGAGGTTTTCTGACAACTTAAAGAGGGTTTTTGTGATTTTGAAATAAGAGAGCTATCTCAGAAACGCGCACACTTAAGGAGGCTTCACACTTAAGAAGTAACACCATTAGTTTGGGGTTTCTGACCAAACTTAAAGGAGTGTTTTTGTGACATTTTGAATGTTTAAGTTGAGTTATCTGATAAATGCCCAAACATTAGGCATCACCTGAAAAAAAATCATAATTTGTAATTACTTTCTCTCGCTCCCAATGATCAAAGTTTCTAATATGCCCAATTGGGGGACCATTTATATTAGGCTAAACAGTGTTTAAATATCACATTTGCACTTAAATATCTTAAGTTATGAAAATAACACATTAATACCCTAAGTTATGAAAAACTAGCACATTAGTATATTCTGCTAGTTATAATGAGAATATTTTATGTGATTAGTATATATAATATTTTTGTAATTGTATTGACCATATTTATTATCATATTTACCATCATACCTACCCTCCATCTTTTATTAAATTTTATATTTATATTTGTGGAGGGAGATTTTGTCATAACATGTTTTTAATAGTATTTACAATGGTATTTACAATGTTCTAATGGTGAATAACTTGAGATATTTATAGATTATTTTTACAACTTAAAATATTGGACACATTTTCATTTTAGACCCTATTTGACATTTATTTGTAAAAAACGACCTATTTGACATTTATTTGTCATTTTCGACCTAGTTTCATTTACCAATAAACCGGGTTAAAATGACGAAGAGTTCAAAACTTCACGGGAATTGAATTCCCGTGAAGTTTAGTGCCTTATTAAAACTTCATGGGAATTGAATTCCCGTGAAGTTTTTCAAAATTTCACTATTTTTACTCCGCCTGTATGGAAACTAGATCGAAAATGACAAATAAATATCAAATAGGTCGTTTTTTACAATAAAATCCTAATATGATCTAAAATGAAAATTTGTCCTGAAATATTTAATGGTAAAGACGGTCAAACACCTTTACATATATACAACTCTTTGCACTCATAGCTTCAGTCATTATCTTTTTGCGCTCGAGATACCAAATCCCTTGACCATGAGAAAATACAACACCCACCCAAAACTCCTCCATCTTCTGACCATCATCTACCTCGCCATCGCCAACACCAACGCACAAACGTGCAGCGTCTCAAGCAATCCGAACTCAATTCGAAGGGAAGAGTTCGATGGAGGGAGGATCATCGACATAACCCACTTCTACAGAGACGACATGCCCCACGCCGACTCGCCGGAGAACGGGCTCGGCCGGTTTCTTTCGCTGTCGGCGTCGATGAAGAACGGGTCGCTGTATAACTGGTCGGTTATGAAGCTCTCCTGTCATACTGGTACTCATGTTGATGCTCCGGGACATTTGTTTCAACATTATTTTGAGGCTGGGTTTGATGTTGATGCGCTTGATCTTGATGTCCTTAATGGTAATATTTTCTCTTTCCGTAACCTTTTTTTTTTTAAAAAAAATTAAGCAATTGGCTTCAATGTCAGTGTCATCTAAATTTTCATTCTGGGAATAATGAGGCGTTTGGTAACCTTGAGCTGTCGCCATGTAATTAGGGAGGGTAAACGATGGAATAAAATCGAATACTAAGGGCTAGTTTGGCAAATTGAAAACTATTCTTATTTAGTTCTAGACCAGTTATACTTAGTCTAGATTAGACTAAACTAGTTTCTATGTAACTTAGTTTAAAGTTGAACCTAGTTTGGCTAATTTTCAAACAAAACTAGTCTATGATATTGAAAAGAAAGAAGAAGAAGATGAGGGAACAGTAATGGGAGAAGTAGAGAGTGGAGAAGTCGGTTGACACTTTTCTTTTTCCTCTCACTATGCTTTCTAGGGTCAGAGCTAGCCAGTTCTATTTCATACCAAAGGGTACTATAGTTTTTTTGGACTAGTTATCAAACAAATATGGGCCCGACAAAAACTCGTTTAGACCAACTTTCTTTTTTGCCAAACTAGGACTAGACTATTGGCTCAAATTTATTTCAACTAAAACTAGTTTAATAAGTTTGCCAAACAGTTAAGGTGTTCATGTTTGTATTTATTTAATATTATCAATTCGAGCCCAAAATCAAATATTTATATCTAGAGTTTTCAAATTCAAACTTGAATACTCAAGATTTGATAAATATTCATGAATATTCACGAATATTTATCGAATATCAAAGTATATTCATTTTCCTAAAGGAATTTATTTTCAAATTCTTTTCACAATGAACTCAAATACTAAATATTATTTGTTTAGTGTTAAATGAACTACCTAATTAAATATAACCGAATAGTTACTCGAACAATTAACAAACTATTTATTAATTATTTGGTTCATTTCCACCCTAACACGTAAGTCGTTTGATTCTACTTGCAACTTGTTTATACTTTATTAGAAAAATATTAGTTGTAAACTTTAAAATATTTGCCTTTTTAATATTTAATTTTATTTTTAAATTACTAATGTTCTCAAGCTTTTTGGGTTTTTTTTTCGGAATATGCTCAATCTCGAGGTTCTCTATTGTATTGATTTCGTCAAATTGTATTGAAATAAAATGGTTTTATTTTTGCTTGTAACATGCATTATTTGCTGATGACCTAAAATTGAAACAGGGCCTGCTTTGTTGGTGGATGTACCGAGGGACAAGAATATTACTGGTGAGTACCCTGCTTGTATATAAAGATATTTCATGCTTGTATATAAAGAAATGATTTGGATCCTCTCCACTGCCAAAAAAAGTAGTGGAGGGACCGCTACATAATCACAACCATTAATTATCTAGTGGGTGGTTATGATTTTTTCTTTGGGTGCAAATTAGAAATGAGTGCAATACATGGGGGGTATGGTGAGTGTTAGATTTAGATTATATCACAACCGTCTACTATATAGTCAATGGTTGGGATTAAAAGTAGTGGTCTCTCCACTGCTTTTTTGTAGTAGAGAGGATCGAATTTCATAAAGAAATTACTTTGATTATTGATGTTTCGACATGTACAAAAACCATTTGTCCTCTCATATTTCACATCTAAGTTTGATGTATACTGACCTACACAAGACCTCGAATTTAACTGAGTTAAATTTTGATTTTTGTAACAATAAATACATCATGTAGTTTATCATGATTTCACCCATTAAAAAAATTGTTATAGCTGTCACTGTCATGAATAATGAACATAGTTCGACTAGAATCTATTGAGGATGCAAGGCTCTCACAATAATAATGTGAACTTATGTGGTGATGCTTGTACTTGTTAGTAAACACATAAGGCAAACATAGTGTATTGATTGAAATAAAGAATAACTATTGACAATAATGAAAATATTGACAGTAACATGAGGAAGGTTTATATATATATATATATATATATATATATATATATATATATATATAGAGCAAGACTCCTATGAACTTAAGTTCATAATGAATAGTGGTGCACCAACTTTTCTAACCACTCATCTTGCTTTGGGATCCGTGAAAGATATAAAGCCACTTTGAGATTTGTGCATCACAAATCTCAAGGCAAGATGAGTGGATAAAAAGTTGGTGCACCACTATTCATTATGAACTTAAGTTCATAGAGCCTTACTATATATATATATATATATATATATATATATATATATATATATATATATATATATATATATATATATAAGATATCTATGAACTTAAGTTCATAATGAATAGTGGTGCACCAACTTTTCTAACCACTCATCTTGCTTTGGGATCCGTGAAAGATATAGGCCACTTTGAGATTTGTGCATCACAAATCTCAAGGCAAGATGAGTGGATAAAAAGTTGGTGCACCACTATTCATTATGAACTTAAGTTCATAGAGCCTTACTATATATATATATATATATATATATATATATATATACACACACACACGACCAATCTATAACATTAGCACTTTAATAGGTAAAAATTGACTATTAATGAACCAAAATCCTGTAAAATAAGTGCAAATAGGCTTATCTTGACTACCTTGCTATCTACATTGAAGCTATGGAAACCAAAATTCCTGTAAAGAGAGGGCAGAAGTTGTTTTTTTCCCAGTATTACCCCACTATCTGAGTACTTTGTTTAGCTTCAAATTGTTTTAGAGAGGGATGGGAGAAGGCAAGCGATCTCCCTTATTCTGATGACAATTGTTGGTAACTTTTTTTTCAATTATTTATATTGATTCCAGCTAATTTTGTAAGCATGTCTTCTTTTAAATAGTCCTATGAAAGTTGTTATGACAAACCCCGGGATAAACTAATATCAATCAAACAAAAGCACGAATATATTAAGAACACACGAACACAAAGATATATGTGATTCGGCTTGTAGCCTACATCCACGGGCGAAGGAGGAGAATAACTTTACTAAATTGTGAGGAATGCAATGTGAAGATCTCTCAATCACTCAATCTCAAATCACACCCCTGAAAGCACTTAATCTCTCTAACAATCTCTAACACCTAGAGAGCTAACCAAATAGAGAGCCAAATCAAGAACCTCTTAAATCTATTGTTTCAGCCTGCAGAGCCCTTCTCAATGCTTACTGCTACTGTCGGGTGGATCAAATATCTGCAGCCTTAATAAAGAACCATCCGTTCTTTTTCTTGATGCTGCGACCCTAGGTTGGGTAAATTCTCATTAAAGATCTTCTGTCATATTTATAGAGACTAAAGATAAGAGTTGTTGCTATCCACAAATTCTACAAGATAAGAATTTTAATCTCAATAGAATAAACAAACTTTTTTCCCCTTATCTTAATACTAGACATAGCTAATAGAAACTCTAATTAGCTTGCATATCATATTCAATGATTAGTATTTGAATCACCAATAACAAAAGTTGTATCTTTTCGCAGCTGAAGTGATGGAGTCTCTACATATTCCAAGAGGAGTACGTCGGGTACTCTTCAGAACGTTAAACACTGATAGGTATTATGATATTAGTTATGGTTCCTGTTATATATTTTAGTCAATACACTTTCTTGTTTCTTTCTTGTTTTATGTGTTTCTATGTATTATATATAATAATACTACACTGGAGTTCTGTTAGATGTTAGTCACAAGTGTACATTCAGAAATGTAGATGATGTCTACAATCTAGAATTCAGAAATGCCGATGATATGTTGCAAAACTTTAGAAGGAACATGAATGAGTTTGCGAATTTATATTATCCTTCAACTACATGAACAGACATGTGCAAAAATAGTGCATTGTAAGAAGTACGTACTTTTTGTTATCTGATGACTGCTATGCGATTACAATTCGAAATGTAATTGATAAGCCATAAATTCTTTGTGGCGTTTATTGAACTCTACTAATACATTTATAGCCTGTGGCAGAATTGATCCCCAGAGAAGTAAATTTTGTCACCTGTGTGAATGGGTATCAATTTTTTATACATGTAATTAATGTAAGTACAGATGCGCAAGATTAAGGTGAGTAGGAAGATAATGTGATGCCTTCAGTAGTTCATTATTAATGAACTCCATTAGACATTTCTATTATGAAAGCCTGTGGTAAATGTTATGTACTGATCATATCATACTCAACAAGACTGGAAATGAATAATTTCTGAAGTAAAAAGGCGGAAAAGTATCAGGGTACAATAATCTAAAAGGTTTAGGTCAAGGAATACCTATAATTGACTATTTTGCTACTCTGGACCAACCATTATGGTCATATTTAGGAGGTTATTGTCAAATTCAGGACATGCTGGTTCAAAAGGAAAGAACTTCTTGAGTGTTATGTGATTGTAGAATGCTCATGAAATCAAACGAAAAGTTATCTAAGATAGCCTTATGAAATAAAGAGACGAGATCTCACAAGATGAATCTTAATCAAAGTCAATCCACAAGTTTCATTTATGAGACAGAAACCAAATTGAGATTTTACTTGAGGATTCCATAAAAAAGTAAGTCTAACTAATGGGATATCAAACCAAATAAAACCTCTAGCCAAAGAGAGGGTTCCAGAACTAAATGTTTGGCCTTTATTTTGTAACCTATGGTTAAAAAGCTTCATTGTTGTTTATTTTCTTTCTTTTCAGTTTATAGCAGAAGTTGATTACCGCAAAATGCTTCATAATTCTAATTCTTTTGTGTGGGTGCGTTCCAAAGGATTAAAATATTGGTCTTATGGAGAGATAGTACATGATATGAGGATTACACCAATAATTGAAAAGTGTATTGCGCTTTACTCCAATTCTTCAAAAAAAAGATCTTTCTGATAAATGATATGGTTTTTTATTTTTCACTTCTGTGTGGTGCTTCTGTTGCCCATCTTATTCTCATAATGCATCTAATGAAAACACATCTTTCCAGTTTTACAGCTACTAAAGACAAAGAAGGTAGTTTAGTTCCGTTTACTAAAATGTGTATGCATATTCGATACCTGTTATGATTTAGATATAATTAATTAATCTTGATATACATGAATCAAATTACTCGGAGTTTTATTTATCTTTGCAGGCGACTTATGTGGAAGAAAGAAATTGATAGCAGTTTTGTTGGGTTTACGACAGATGGTGCACAGTGGCTGGTAGATAACACTGACATCAAACTTGTTGGTGGGTTGGAAAATATTATATAAACTCGTAAACTGGTTTTATTTTATAGCATCCAAGTATAGGAAAATTATGTAATCAGCATGTCACCGAAATCTTTGGATATGCTGATTTCCACAGTTCAGTATGTCAAGTTCTGTTAATTTAACTTGTCCAGTATTTGTGACACTAGCTATCTTGCTTTGGCCAAACTAGAAATAGGGATGAAAAAAATATTCTTACCTGGAAGATTAACTAGCATGGTTTTAGCATTTAAAAGTGTTATAACATAAACAGGGCTATCAGAGTTCTTGGTTTGCACAACCTATATTATATTTTAACATGCAACTGAAAACAATATTGTAGGTTAAGCAAAGTGTATCAAGAACATTTTTATTTATATATATTTTCATCACAATTATTATAGAAGTACATAATTATTACATGCTATGGGATTCATATTTACATGAGTATTCTTTCTGACCCTCATTTAGAACCTATCATTAGTACCACCAAATGCGCGCACACGTGCAGAGATAAATCACTACAAACATACATGCGCTCATGCACAAACACAAGAGTACCAACTGGTTCTAATTACTATACTTGAGATACAATGTTCACTACCATATGCACAAGACATGCCACACATGTAATGTTTAGATATCATATGTAAAGTACCATCTATTTGAGTATGCTGCAATATAGAACGCCAATGCTCTATTTATATCTCTTAGGCTGATCTCATGCCTCCTTTCTGCTCTTTCCCATAATATGTAGGGATTGACTATTTATCAGTGGCTGCATTTGATGATCTAATTCCTTCTCACCTGGTTTTTCTTGAAGGCAGGGTATGATATGATATCTCTTTCCTGATGAAACTTATGCTACATGTCTCTGTTTTTATGTTTTTCTAAATACTTCTGAGGATAATTATTTCTATGAATTACATTTTTACCGGAACATAATGGAGTATTAATTATTCTAATAATAGTCCTTCTGTTCATACTTTCTCCGAAAAGTACTTGTTAGCAAATAGCAATAGCTATCAAATGTGCTAGATCAGGAGTTAGTAGCTATTTTTATCATCCTATTATCAAGAAGCTATTGACAGATCAAAGGATTCAGAGATTAAAGCACCTAAAGCTACTAACCATCATATTCGCTATTATCATTGAACTTGGGATGGACAAGGGTTTTGTTGTGGAGAAGTGAAATCAGCAGGAGGACCATAATACAATACCGTCTTATTCAGTACATATGGGACTGTAATACATCTGAAAAAAGCATATTGGCTTTATTAAACACCAATTAAACGTTCACTAGCATGATGCTCTCCTATTCAGATTTTTTTAGTATGGAGCTATATAATTTAGGGTTAAGTTCACAAAACCATCTGAACTTTGAGGGTGTTGGGTTAATTTCACATAACCATCTGAACTTTGAGGGTGGTGCACATAACCCCCCAAAACTTTCTTTGTCTCACATAACCCCCTTAACTTTGGGGTGTCTCACAAAACCTCCCTAAACTTTAACTTTGTCTCACCGGATCCCCCTACCTTTAATTTGCAAATAAATAAATTGTGATTGACAAAAAAAAACTCAAAATTTGTCATTTGCCATTTGCAAACAACATAACCCCTCCCCTAAAATTTAGATTTTCTCTCTCTTAAATAGTTATTTGCAAATTACATGTAGGGGATCCGATGAGAAAAGTACTAAATTTAGGGGGGTTTTTTGAGACACCCCAACGTCAGAGGGGTTATGTGAGATAAACAAAGTTCAAGATTATGTGCAACACCCCCCAGAAGTTCAGGGATTTTGTGAAATTAACCCTATAATTATATAAATATTATATATCATCTTCTATGTATGTTGCATATACTGAAGGCTGACGTATTTTCACATGTTATGGGTACTCGTTTCTTCAGGACATCATCATTATCGAAGCCTTGAAACTAGAAAATGTCATGCTTGGGTTATACTCTCTGCATTGCTTACCCCCAAGGCTACGAGGGGCTGAGGGGTCCCCAATCAGGTGCATTCTTATCAAGTAAACAGTCCTTAGCTCAGTTTGAGAAATAACGTATTTGTCGACTTTGTGTACCCTTTTCTCAGTTGTAATCTCTATACCTAAACCGAACAAACTTGTCTATATTAGTGTCTCCTGTGGCTGTGATAATGTCTTTATAATTGAAACTTTAATGTTTATATACTTATCAATAACTTTGACTGTCATTTTTTTTTTACTTTGTTATATGTATGTGCTCTTGTTTACTATGTCAATGATCTAGACTGCACGGTCAGGTTAATAATTTAGGATAAAAAGAGTTAACACGAGCCTCTAGCTATTCTCTAAATACTTCCAGTTTGGTGGTCATATATTAGCTGATCTTAAGGTTGAAGGCTCATGAACGAACAATCAGGCTCGATAAGTTTCAATGTCAGGTTTAGATTTTGTTTCAAGACTAGGATTGTTCGGCGCAGGGAGGATCATCGACATAACACACTTCTACAGTGAGGACATGCCCTACGGCGACTCACCAGATCACAGGCTCGGCCTGTTACTGTGGCTGCCGACATTGATGGAAGAACGGATCGCTGTACAACGGGTCGGCGATGAAGTTGCCGGCGCATTCTGGGACTCATGTTGATGCTCCCGGACATATGTTTCAGGAGTATTTTGAGGCTGGGTTTGATATTGATACTCTTGATCTTGCGGTTCTTAATGGTAATAGCACGTCTCTCTTAATTTTGTCTTGGGTTGATTTTATACTTGTTTGTTTTCTGTTGAATTTGATGGGTGTTGTGCAACTTTGCAATGAGAAATGAGACTCGTAAGTTTAAAATCCTCGAGTTTTAGCAAGTATACGGTATGATTAGTATTTTTCATACTAAGAATTTGGAGTTGTCAATAGTGGATGAAATATGATCCGTGAAACTGCGATAATTTTAGGGAACCTAATTTCAAAAGATTTGGGTAATAATATCGAAAAAAGCCCCAAAAGAAAGGAAAATATCACCTAGTTCATTACCTAACTACTTCCATTTCAAGGTCTCACTAGTCAAATTTCCAAGATCTTTTCCCTCCCCGGATAATTTGCACTAGCACCTCAATTCTTTCCTTAAAAACCTCTTTTCACTCTCAACTTTCTTTCAACTCCCTCATCTCCTAAAACCCTTCTCAAAATCAAAACCTCTAAACTCTCATCTCGGATTTTCACCATGGCGAAATCTTTCTCTCTCTACTCTTCGTCCTTGCTCTCTCTCCCTTCACAACCACCGCAACCTCAGCTCACCTCGCCTACGATAGTATAAATTTAGAGATAAAAGAAAAAAAAAAAATAAGTTGATTTGAGAAAGAAGGATGGGATTCCACGAAGGAAATCCCAGCCCACTTTCATCATTAACGTGAGAAAAAATAATTACAAAAAATAATAATATTGTAATATTATATATATATATATATAGAGTAAGGCTCCTATGAACTTAAGTTCATAATGAATAGTGGTGCACCAACTTTTTTATCCACTCATCTTGCATTGAGATTTGTGATGCACAAATCTCAAAGTGAGCTTTATATCTTTCACGGATCCCAAAGCAAGATGAGTGGATAAAAAGTTGGTGCACCACTATTCATTATGAACTTAAGTTCATAGAGCCTCGCTTCATATATATATATAGATGAGTGGTTAGAAAAGTTGGTGCACCACTATTCATTATGAACTTAAGTTTATAGAGCCTTGTTATATATATATATATATATATATATATATATATATATATATATATATATATATATATATATATATAGCAAGGCTCCTATGAACTTAAGTTCATAATGAATAGTGGTGCACCAACTTTTTATCCACTCATCTTGCTTTGGGATCCGTGAAAGATATAAATCCCACTTTGAGATTTGTGCATCACAAATCTCAATGAAGATGAGTGGATAAAAAGTTGGTGCACAACTATTCATTATGAACTTAAGTTCATAATGAATAGTGGTGCACCAACTTTTTATCCACTCATCTTGCTTTGGGATCCGTGAAAGATATAAATCCCACTTTGAGATTTGTGCATCACAAATCTCAATGAAGATGAGTGGATAAAAAGTTGGTGCACCACTATTCATTATGAACTTAAGTTCATAGGAGTCTTGCTTTATATATATATATATATATATATATATATATATATATATATATATATATATATATATATATATATATATATATATATATATATATATAGCAAGGCTCCTATAAACTTAAGTGTATAGAATAGTTATACACTGTCTTTTCTATTCATTGATGTTGCCTTGGGATCCGTGAAAGATATAAATCCCACTTTGAGATTTGTGCATCTCTTGATTTCACGGATCCTAAGGCAACATTAATGGATACAAAAGTTGGTGTACACTATTCCTATCAACTTAAGTTTATAGGAGCCTTGTTATATATATATATATATATATATATATATATATATATATAGAGCAAGGCTCCTATGAACTTAAGTTCATAATGAATAGTGGTGCACCAACTTTTTATCCATTGATTTTGCATTGAGATTTGTGATGCACAAATCTCAAAGTGGCCTTTATATCTTTCACGGATCCCAAAGCAAGATGAGTGGTTAGAAAAGTTGGTGCACCACTATTCATATATATATATATATATAGCAAGGCTCCTATGAACTTAAGTTCATAATGAATAGTGGTGCACCAACTTTTTATCCATTGATTTTGCATTGAGATTTGTGATGCACAAATCTCAAAGTGAGCTTTATATCTTTCACGGATCCCAAAGCAAGATGAGTGGTTAGAAAAGTTGGTGCACAACTATTCATTATGAACTTAAGTTCATAGAGCCTTGCTCTATATATATATATATATATATATATATATATATATATATATATATAATATGGTGGCTCATTTTCTTCTAAAATTTCACGAAAAGATAAAAGTAATGGTGAGGTCCCTTGTTAGTCACATCAAAATGTGTGACCTCACCACTCTATCTTTGATAGTTCATTTAGAAAATGAGACACCACCTCATATATATATATATATATATATATATATATATATAGAGCAAGGCTCCTATAAACTTAAGTGGATAGTTTTGTCCACTAACTTTTTATCCATTGATTTTGCATTGAGATTTGTGGTAGCATGTGATACAAATAAAAACACAAATCTCAAAGATAGCATTGATGTGTAGCATAAATCTCAAAGCATAATGAAGGGATAAAAAGTTTAGTGGACAAGTGCTCCTATTCACTTAAGTTTATAGGAGTTTTACTATATATATATATATATATATATATATATATATATATATATATATATATATATATATATATATATATATATATATATATATATTAGAGAAGATATGTAAAGATAAACCCTCCGTTGTTTCATTAATAAGAATTTAACGAAACAGAAGAAGACAAAAGTGTGCCGAAGCAAAATAAAATACAATAGAAAGAGACTGAATGAAAGGAAGAGAAAAAAAAAAGAGAATGCAAAAGCAGGAGCCACAACACATAATACTCCCGTGGTGCATTACAAAAGAACAACAACAAAAAAGGACATATGAACCAGCTCAGAGTCCCGTTATGACGTTGTCATGCATCACGGATCGCTCCTCAGAAGATGGTGCAACGTCACTCCTATGGGTCAAAGTGCGAAATAACTGATCTGCACGCTCCTTATTGCCTCCTGAAAGAAGAAACGACCAATGTGTACTGTTAGCAATAATTTGCTGATATATGTGAGAGTGAGATTTTTAATTGTTATTAAATATTCTATTATTACGCTCTCTCCAACTCCCCAAATAATTGCAGCTCCTGACATAATATTATAATATAGTTTGTCACACAGTATAACATTGGACATTGGACAACATAACTAATAAGATGTATATATATATATATATATATATATATATATATATATATATATATATATATCGTACTGAATGACAAAGCCTCAATATATAGGATAAGATTTAGGTGGCTGTTACATGTCAAACCAGTATACAAGTCCTTCACTACTCTTCTGATTATATATATATATCTCGTACTGAATGACAAAGCCTCAATATATAGGATAAGATTTAGGTGGCTGTTGCATGTCAAACCAGTATACAAGTCCTTCACTACTCTTCTGATTATATATATATATCGTACTGAATGACAAAGCCTCAATATATAGGATAAGATTTAGGTGGCTGTTACATGTCAAACCAGTATACAAGTCCTTCACTACTCTTCTGATTATATATATATATATATATATATATATATATATATATATATATATATATATATATATATATATATATATATATATATATATATATATATATATATATATATATATATATATATATATATATATATATATATATATCGTACTGAATGACAAAGCCTCAATATATAGGATAAGATTTAGGTGGCTGTTGCATGTCAAACCAGTATACAAGTCCTTCACTACTCTTCTGATTATATATATATATATATATATATATATATATATATATATATATATATATATATCTCGTACTGAATGACAAAGCCTCAATATATAGGATAAGATTTAGGTGGCTGTTACATGTCAAACCAGTATACAAGTCCTTCACTACTCTTCTGATCTCAATCCTTTTAATTAACAAGTGTAAACTCTCACAGTCTCACCTAATTTGCTCTTGTTAACACTAAACCCATCACCATGAAAACCAACACCAAACTAAAACTCCTCCTCATCCTCTACCTCTCCATCTCCTCCAACGCACAAACATGCAGCATCTCCGACGATCTGAACCCAATCCGAAGAGAGGAGTTCGACGGAGGGAGGATCGTCGACATAACACACTTCTACAGAGAGGACATGCCCTACGGCGACTCGCCTGACCACAGGCTCGGGCAGTTCCTCTGGCTGCCGACATCGATGAAGAACGGGTCGCTGTACAACGGGTCGGTGATGAAGCTGCCGGGGCATGCTGGGACTCATGTTGATGCCCCCGGACATGTGTTTCAGGAGTATTTTGAGGCTGGGTTTGATATTGATACCCTCGATCTTGCGGTCCTTAATGGTAAAATTTGTCTTTGGCTAATTTTGTTTTGTTCCATTAATTTTGTGCGGTTTTGCAACTTTACAACAAAAAATGGGGCTCGCAAGTTCAGGATACTTGAGTTTTATCCCCTGCTTTGTTTGGTTAGCATTTTTTATAATAAAAAAGCTTGTTAGATATATGGATCAAATGTGATCCATAAAAACTCCGCTGATTTTTGTCGGATATACTCAAAGAAAGTACAAATTCTATGAGAACTTCCCAATAGAAAAAGCTAATCTACATTATTCTCTAGTGGTTAGAGGGTTAACTTGCAAACTATACATACTTTCTTTATTGTGCAAATCACCCCACTCCTACGATAATATTTCTGATAGGATCCTTATTCCAAAACTTCACTGCAATCAAACGAATCGTGCGAAAATTGCCAGATGTCTTGCTAGAGGGACTAATTTCAAAAACAGCTATTGGTTTAGGGGACTAATGTCAAAATACTAAAACTGTGGGGGGCTAATGGGCTATTAATCAAACTCAACGACTTCCCCTTCTAAGGTCTCATTAGTCCAAGAATCTTTTCCATTCCCAAATAATTCGCCCCCTCAATCTTTTTACCTCTCTCCACTCTCAACTCATCTTCAACTCTCTCAAAATCCCTACCAGAATCAAAATCTAAACACTCTCTCCTCCGATCGCCGCCATGGCGAAATCTCTCGTTCTCTCCCTCCTCCTCCTCCTCCTCGTTCTCTCTCCTCCCTCAACCTCCGCTTCCTGCGCTCACCCCGCCTACGACTACGACTCCTCCTCCTGCGGCCGCTCCTCAGCCGCCGCCGGCGACGGCGACGAACTGAAGCCACCGAGAAGAGAATCTTACGACGGCGGAAGGATCCTCGACATCAGTCACTTCTACAGAGAGGACATGCCGTCCTGGGAATCGAGCGATGGGGTCGGCCAGTTCCTCTGGCTCCCCAAATCCATGAAGAATGGATCTTTAGCTAACAATTCCGAGATGAAGCTGTCTGCTCATACTGGGACCCACGTCGATGCCCCCGGCCACGTGTTCGATCACTACTTCGATGCTGGGTTTGATGTGGACACGCTCGATCTCGAGGTTCTCAATGGTATTGGTTTCATCGAATAGGAACCCTAAACTTCTGAGTGTTTAAGCTAGTCTTTTATTCTGTTTTTGGTTAATAAGTATCTATTTGCAAGGTTATTTTGGTGATAGTGTGCATGATTATTTCTAAACTTGGAATGAAACAGGGCCTGCTTTGCTGGTGGATGTACCGAGGAGCAAGAATATTACTGGTATGCGCTATAAATTATTTTTATGTTTTATGTTAATAATTGTGAAATATAAGTTTTTCCCCTCTTCTTTGTACAAATATGCAAAACATAATGTGAGCAGTTCAACTCAATAAAAAGGGGAATTAAATTAGTTGGAATCAATACTACATGAAGGAGAATTAAATTATAGGACACAGGCCAAATGAAAATAATTCAATTCATTACAAAGTAGAAAACTGTGTCTCAACATTCAGGCCCATATCTGAATTGGGTCTGACCTGAAGTTAGATTGTAAGCTCTCAATTTTGTTTCAAACTGGAGTTTACCTTACAACTCTAATTGAGCTCCTATCCCATGATGGTCACTACAACAACAACAACAACAACAACAACCAAGCCTTTATCCCAAATGTTTGGGGTCGGCTGCATGAATCCTATTCTTCCATTCCATCCAGTTACGGGTCATCTCCTCCGTTAAGTTAGTCCAAATCATATCCTTCTTAATTGCTTCTAACCAAGTCATTCTAGGTCTACCTCTAGATCTCCTAGCCCCATTAACTATATAATATTATTGTTTTTCCTAATCGGTGCCCTAAGCGGTCTCTGATGTACATGACCAAATCATCTTAATCTATTCTTTCTCATTTTATCCTCAATAGGAGCAACCTCTAATTTACTACGGATGCACTCATTTCTTATCCTATCTTTTAATTTATGCCCACAAGTCCATCGCAACATTCTCATTTCTGCTACACTCTGAAATGACTTATTTTTTATCAAACATCTAATCTAAGGTTTTAAAAGTGGATATTTGTTAATTTAAAGGTTTGAGTAAAAGTTAAGTCAACTGAGGTCTAAGAAGACGTGCCCGTCTTTAATAGATGTTTGTTTCTTTAGATGCTCGATCCTCGTTGTACAAAATCACAAGGTAACTCGGATCTAAGTTGCGGCTGTATAATAAGAAATTCAAGCCAACTCAAATCTAAATCGAGACCATGTGAATGGCTGAGCAATTAATTAACTAGGACTTCACTTCGGTTTTTTCTCTGCCAATTTGTAGGTTACATAGTTGGAGGTTTCTCCTCAAATAGTGTACTAAACATTAGACTCGACTCTATTGAAAGTAGTTGACCAAAAATACAAAAAAACTATATCTTGTTGGGAGCACTTGACGAGGTCGTTCCATTAATCCAGTATGTCACGTCCTAATAGGGACGTGAGTAGACTGGTAACCTGGACTGCACAGGCGCATTGGAAATAGGAACCAATGTGCCCGTAGAAGAGGGCAACTGTAGCTTTATCCAACTATGCACCAACTATGTAAGCATGTTTTTAGCTGCTAATTGTTTCAGGGAAGGAAGGCACAAGGCAAGGGATCTCACTTACTTTGATAAAAACTTGTTTGTGACTTTGTTTGTTTATTTATTTTGATTCAAGCTAATTTTCTACCATGACTTTTTTTGATTAATTCTCATGTGAAAATCGTGCCTTTCTGCAGCTGAAGTGATGGAGTCTCTACATATTCCAAGAGGAGTCCGTCGAGTACTCTTCAGAACATTAAACACAGATAGGTACTCTTCAATTAGTTATTTTCTGTTATATATTATAGTTAACACACTATAGGAAATTTTCTTAATTTTGTTTTTTTATGTGGTTCTTGGACTCTTAGTTTTAAGTTTCCGTCATGATTACAGAACAGTACTATGGGAAAATTCTATTAGATATTCAGCCACTGGTCCCCATTCAGGAATGTAGATAGTGTGTACAATTGAGAATTAAAACAATACACATGATACGTTGACATATTTTGAAGGAATATGAATAATTTGAGAATTAAAATTATCTTTCAACAACAATAACGGGCATGTCAGGACAAATATAGTGTAGTATTAGAAGTAACTGGTTGTGTGTTATATGACTGCTATAAGATTACAATTCAAAATGTAATTGACATGTCATAAAATTTTTATGGCATTTTCTGAAGCCCACTAATATATTAATAGTCTGTTTCTGAATTGATCACCAAAGAGGTAGACTTCATTGTACGTGCGATTGGGTACACTATAAGCAATGAAAGTGCAGATGCACAAGGTTAGGTTGTGTAGTCAGATAATGCGATGCCTTTTATTAATGAACTTTGTTAGATATATCTTGCATGAAAACTTGTGATCTATGTTATTATTGATCAGTATTGTACTCAAGGAGACTAGGAACCAATGATTTTTAAAGTAGAAAGGTGAAAAAGGGGTATAAGATTCTAACTGGTTTAGAGTCAGTGGACAAATGTGAATGTAACTTTAGTGAGAACAAACAAGAGTGTAGTGTATAATTGTGTGTTGCACATTGATGGGGTCAATAAATACATTTAAATGATTATTTTGCTACTCAAGATCAACCATTATGGTCATAATGTAGGAGGATATTGTCAGATTCAGACCATGTCGTTCAAAACGAAAGTACTTCTCGGGTTGTGATTGTAGAATGCTCATGAAATCAAATGAGAAGCTAACTAAGATGGCTTTATGAGATCAAACAGATGAGATCTCACGGATGAATCTTAATTAAAAGTCAAATCAAATTTTTTTCTATTTATGAGACGACAACCAAATTGAGATTTCACTTGAGTCTTACATTAAAGAGGAAGTCCATCTAACGAACAGGTTTTCAAACCAAATGGAATCTCAAGCCTAAAGAGAGGATGCCAGAGCAATTGTTTGGGCCTACATTAAGCATTTTGTTATTGTATTTTCTTTATTTTCAGTTTTATAACAGAAGTTGATTACCGCATAATGCTTCATGATGAAGCTTTGAAATTGCAGATCTATGAGTTGTCATGGCTATGTTCTAAATAACTAAAATATTAGTCTAATAGAACGTTAATAGAGGATATGATGATTACACCAATAATTGTAGTGTGAAATATCATTTTACAACAACAAAAGAGCCTTTATACCAAATTATAGGGGTCGGGTACATAAATTCTACTTTTCCATTCATTTCTATTATGATTTATCTCCTTCGTTCAGTTAACCAGTGTTAAAAAAGGTCGTGCACCTCTTTGCGTCTCATGTGCCCTGTGATGCAAGGCGGTGGCAAAGTGCCCGGCATTTGATGTGTCAACGCTTGCGCGAGCACCCTACGCAAGGGCGCTTCGCATCGGACGCATGCAAGGCATAGCCTTGTATATTTTTGTTCTTGAACATTTTAATCAAGCCTTTATAGTTTATACCCTATATTCAATATCCCAAAAAGAAAATTAAACCCATTATGTCATTTTATTTTTATCAGCTCGATCAAGGACCCTAGATCGCTCTCATTCACTGTTTGATTTTGCTTTGATATTAGTCTTGATTTGACTTTTTATTTAGAAAATTATGAACGTTACTACAACGTTGGGTGTGTTAGCGTTGTGAATTAAAATCTTATTTTGTTATTTGGTAGTAGATATTATTTATCTTGACATATTTTTATGTGAAAAATCATAAACATGTTCTTTCATGATGGATTGTCTATCTTGAAAATTTGTGTGTATGGTGTGCGCCTCGTTTCACTGGGGCGCGCACATTCATTGTGCCTTGCACATGTGCGCGTAAAGGGACTTTGCGCCCTGTATTGTGCATCATTCATTGATAACACCGCAATTAACTATTATACATCCTTTTTAATTGCTTCGAACCAAGTTTTTTTTAGGTCTATCTTTAATTCTCTTTGTCCATTAACTATAGTCTTTCACTTCTCCTAACTAGTGCATTTAGTAGAGAACATAGTCCAAGAAGCCCCTAAGTTTTATCCCTCTTCTCTAATAAGCCCTCAATTTTCTATTCTTAACAAAGAAGCCCCTAAGTTCTACTTGTCCCCCTTTTCTAAGAAGCCCCCATCTTTCTTTTTTTGACAATGAAATCTCTAAGCTAACAAGAAAAGTCGAGGGCTTCTTGAAAGAGAGGAATAAATTTTAGGGGTTTCATTGTCAAAAAAAGAAAGTTAAGGACTTCTTAGAAGAGAGGGGCAAAACTTAGGAGCTTCTTTGTCAAAAATAGAAAGTTAGGGGCTTCTTAGAAAAAAAGGGTAAAACTTAAGGGCTCTTTAGACTATGTTCTCGCATTTAGTGCCCTTTGTTGTAAATGAACAAACCATCTTAATGATTCTCAGTTTATCCTCAACAAGATTAACCTCTAATCTCCTATTGGATGCGCTCATTTTCTGTTCTACTTTTTCTAAAATTCTTTAGATAAATGACATAGTTTTGTGTGTGTGTGTGTTTATGTCTGGTGTTCTGTTGCCCATCTTCTTCTCGTATCACATCTAAGAAAACCTCATCTTTCTAGTTTTACACTACTTAACGTTAAACAGGTAGTTTAGTTCCTTTCACAATGTGTATATCTTATCTGGACCTGTTATGATTTATTAATCTGAATATACATGAAACTCATCACTCATAGAGTTTAATATATCTTTGCAGGCAACTTATGTGGAAGAAAGAGTTTGATACCAGTTATGTTGGGTTTATGAAGGATGGTGCACAGTGGCTGGTAGATAACACTGACATAAAACTTGTTGGTAAGTCAAAAAAAGATATATCACTTGTATACTGGCTTTATTTATATCTGCCAACTATCCAAAAGTTTTGTGATCAGAGACCTTATTTGATCAGTTCATAGCCCATCCAAATCTTTGGATATGCTATTTCCAGAGTTTAGTATGTCATTTCCAGAGTTGACTATGTCAAGTTCTGTTAATTTAACACTGAAACCTGCCCTGTGTTTGTGAGACTAGCTGTGTTGCTTTGGTCAAATTGGAACTAGAGAAGAGAATGAGATTCTTATCTGAAAGATTAAGTTGGCATAGCTTTAGAATATAAAGGCTTTAGCACATGACCATGCTATCTAAATTATTGGCTTGCACAACCTATAGTAAAACATGCCACTGGAAATAATATTGACTGTATAAAGAATGTTTTGGTTTATTTACATTCATCTCTATAATAATAGAAGCATATAATTTTTATGCTCATAATCCATTACCACCAACTGAATATGTGCACAGGTGCACGCACACCTAGATGTCACTACAAGCAGATTCACAGACACATGAAAATGATTGTACCAATTGATTCTAATTACTAATCATAAGTTACACTGTTGACTGCTATATGCACAAGGCATGCCTTGCTACAGATACACGCATTTAATTGTTTATATATCATTCGTAAAGTGCATCTCTTCAAGTATGCTGCACTGTGAAAAGGCCATGCTTATTTATATCTCTTAGCTGATTACGTGTGTCCTTTCTTTTATTTCCCATCATATGTAGGGATTGACTATTTATCAGTGGCTGCATTTGATGATCTGATTCCTTCTCATCTGGTTTTTCTTGAAGGCAGGGTATGGGCTCCTAATGAAACTTATGCTACATGTCACTGTTTTTATGATTTTTATTTATTTTTTAATTTCTGAGGAGAATTATTTCTCTGGTTTACCATTTTTATAGACATACTGGAGTATTAATCATTCTAATAGTTCTTCTGTTCAGATGCAACGTTGTTGTAATTGACTCGTCTTCCATGTTTGATATTTGATATAATCTATTATCTCACATAATCATGATCACATCAGGTCAATTCTAAATCATATATCATTGTTTGGATATAAGAAAACCGCTGTCCTTATTTTTTCAGAAAGGTTGAAGACCCAAGCCAGCCATACAATTGCTAAGGACATACTACCAGGTTCTAGGTTTAATCGACTTATAAGTAATAAACTGGTTTGCAGATAACGATGAGCTTAAATTTTTCATGGTAAGGTAATATTGTATATATAGTAATGAAGCTACTGGAAAGATGTAATTTTCAAATGTTCTCTTCATACTTTCTCCTAAAAGAAATTGTTAGCAAATAACTATCACTTGTGCTATGTCACAGGTCGGTAGCTATTTTTTATCATCCAATCTTCTAGAAATTCTTGATAGATCAAAGGATTCACAGATTAGAGCACCTAAAGCTAGCAGCAATTGTATTCGCTATTATCATTTAATTTATGATGTAAATGGGTTTTGTTATGGAGAAGTGAAACCAGCAGGAGGACCGTTATACAAAACCTTATTCAATACATATAAGACTGTTAAAAGACATCTGGAAAAGAGCATATTGGCTTTACTAAACACCAAACGGTCACTAGCATGATGCTCTCTTATATGTTAGATGATGCTCTCTTATATGTTAGATCTTTCTTTTAATATAGAGTAATATTACTTATAAATATTATATATCATCCTCTAATGATCATTATAATTTTCATGAATGTGGTATAACTGAAGCTAACATATTTTCATATGTTATCGGTACTCGTGTTCTGCAGGAAATCATCCTTGTTGAAGCCTTGAAACTAGAAAATGTTATGCCAGGGTTATACTCTCTACACTGCTTACCCTTGAGGTTACGTGGGGCCGAGGGATCCCCAATCAGGTGCATTCTTATCAAGTAAATTATCCTTTAGGTTAGTTTGTGAGAAAGAACACATCGCCAACCTAGTGGTACCTTCTCAATACTGTAGTCTCTTTTGCTTGAAGAGAACTAGCTTGTATATATCAATGCTTTTGGGTGGCTGTAATAATCACTTCAACTGAGCAGATAAATTACAGACCTTTGTTTTCACCTTCTTATCTTGCAGAGCTTCTTGTTGTTATCTTTTACGTGTTGACTAGACCCGCGAATGAAATACCGAGCTCGCTAAGTTTTATTGCTGGATTAAGATTTCATTTCCGGGCTAAGGAGCTCTTATTTGGATTTAGATTTCATTTCCAGACCGAGGAGCTCGGCCATTGTCTTGAGAAACCTCTTCTTTAATCTGCTGACCTATATAATATGATAATATATCATCTTTGTTGCTGTTTGCTGAGCGTTGACCTCCCTCTACGTACATCCTACACGTGTATCGAATAGACTTTCTCCTTTCTTTTCGACTTTTATGCTTATTCTGACAAAAATAAGAAAATCCTTTTGTGACTAAGATTGATGTATAGCTCGAAGATGTGAATAAAGATTCCTTCGCTTTTGTTTGTATCAGGCCCTGCAGGGTAGAAACTGAAATACTCAATAGTGCAGATTAGGAGAGCGTAACCTGAGTTCTCTTTGATTTTAGAAATACCGGTTTCATTTCCATATTCAGGGGAATCAAAATGTGACGCGATAAAGCCAATTTTCTAAGCAACAAAACGATAGTGCCATTTAATTTTTATTCAAACATGGAAAGATCCACAGTCAATCCCATAGATAAACTACCAGTTACATCAGCGCCCCTTCTCTCATCACTTCCTACTCCCAAATACCCACCTCCATATACCCATTCTCGGTAGCAAACCCTCTAAACATCCCATTAGTGTTGAACCCACAAGCCACCTCCCCATCCTTGGACACCGCAATCAGCCCCGCCTTCCCCTCGTCCAACCTCTCCTTCACCGCGAACTCCACCGCCTCCTGCAGCCCCAAACCCTTGTACTCCATCACGGCCGCCACGTCCCTCGCCAGCGTGCTCCGCACGATCGCCTCCCCCTCGCCCGTGCACGACACCGCGCAGAGGTTGCACGCGTATGTCCCCGCCCCGATTAATGGTGAGTCGCCGATGCGGCCGGTCATCTTGTTCATCAGGCCGCCGGTCGACGTCGCGGCGGCGCAGTTGCCGCTGCTGTCGACGACGACGCAGCCGACTGTCTCGGGGGCGTAGATGCTGAGCGGAAGGCCGTTCATGTGGTCGACAGTGGTGTTGATTATTGATCCGGCGGTTAAGCCGCATGTTTCTATTCCTGGGAGGGGGATTCTGTAGTCGTACTGTGTCGTACATGAACTTATAATGAGTAATGCTAACTGAAGTATAATTCTTGTAACTTAAATTGTCTGAGGATTCTGTCCACCAGCGTTTTCATCTCTTAAATTTTTCTTAGATTTGCTTTGAGATATGTGCTAATATGTGAGCCAGTGTATTCTCAAAACAAATCCAAGAAATAAAATAGTGTGATATAAGCTTTGTATTGTTTAATGAAATATGTACTATCAGAAACGGTAGCACAAAATTTACATTAACAGTCAAAGAACGAGGTTATTACCATGATGGTGTTTGCTTCTTTGGCTAGCTTCAACATGCCGATATTTTCCTCGGTGATGAAGTAGTCATTGTCGACAATCTCAACACCCTGACAAAGCCAAATTAATAATTTTGCCGACATTAATTATGACCATTGGGAAAAAAAAATGAAAGGGAAAAAAAAATAACAGAAACAAACAAAAAAGGCTCAGGGATCAATTATGTTGTCTTTATTGTTCCCTTTTGGGCATTGTGAATTCGGAGGAATCTGTCCACAAGTGCAACATACTCCCAACTATTGATGACCTTTTGATGCTCCGAAAAGAGAAAGAGACTCAAGTTGAAGCCACACAGAGGCAGTGGCTGTAATGAGTTAGGATGCTGTCTTCGCTCCAAGACATTTCAGAATCTCTGTGAGTTCACGTGAAAAGAAGTACATCTTCTTGTTTTTCACTCTACAATCTTATGTTTTGCAGCATCTTATTACATGTTTTACTACACTAATTTAAAAATTCCTATAAAGAACTCACTATAAAATCAATAAAACAACTATAAAATCAGCGCAATCATATATCAATACAATCAGAACATTGTATCAACTTTCTGAAGTAAGTGATTTTTATAAAGACTCACGCTGGATTTTTCTTAAACAGAAGTCTCTGTCCTAGTGTAACTTTGGTGATGAGATCTTTACGTTGAGTAGGATTCCTATCAGAACCAAATATTATATGGTCTAACGTGAACCACAAGTAAGCCATGATATTTACCAAAATGAGCCATTTACAGGTATCATGTTTCGATCAGAAGGATCTGCACGTTGAAGAGATTTTGATAGGATTAATATTCATCTCTATTTGTGTGTACGGAGGGAGGACTAGTGGCTCAACAAAGAGGACTAGATCTCAACAAATAAAAGAATAAAAAATAGCCGCAATCCAGTGGAGTGACTCCCCAATTTCTTAGGAGCCAAAAGAATCTCGACTTAGTCCAGTCTTTTTCAGCTCATGTGTCCCCTAATTCTTGGGGGTCCACTGTGACCGCTGTACCCACTATATAGAATAATAAGACGAGGGGGTATCTAGCTGTTGAATCTGCTGAGGGTCCACATTACATATTTGGTTCAAATTTTTGTTTGGTCTGCTTTCTACCTTAGAAATACATAATCATGTTCATGCTTATGTTCGGAATGAATTGGGTAAATTTCATAAAACTCTATTCCAAGTTTTAACGGGTTTTGGATAAAACTACCATGTCACTGTTTTTTCATTAAAAAACATTCATTATTAACTTTTTTCACTCACCATGATTGATGGTAGCTAGAGTAATTTGTCACGCACTTCACATGTAACGTGTTTTGGGCAAGTTTATTGTTATTTGCTATAAATAAGCTTTATATGCTTCTCTCATTCTCTAATGTTTCAAGTATAGTTGAGACCTTTCATATATGTTTTATGGTAACTGACACTTAAATACCTAAAAGTTTCAGCTACTTTTCACTTTCATATTCTTAATATTATTTCGTCATACTTTTATACTCGAAAATTTTTCAAAATATCATGTTAGTACCTGGACAACCAAGGAATATTTATTAACAGATTATAATGAGACTATTACATCATAGATTTAGGACTTTCACACATTGACCTTTTGGGAGAAAAAAGAAAAGAAAAGAAAAGAAAAGAAAAGAAAAGATGATGTTCATTTAACCAGAGATACTATTGTTGTCTTTGTTCATTTACTGAATTTAGATGAATGAAAGTATGAAACACTTGAGTATATAAGTGCCACGTAATACATCTGACGATATCTAAGTGAGAAGTAATTAAAACTTTCATGCATGTATTTAAGTGCCAATTAACCCTTTTTGGGCCAAGGCAAATCATTAATATGCAATTCTAGCATTAAACAGACCGTTCCTATTGAGAAAATAGCCAAGTAGTCATCTACAGCAGATGTCAGTATGTGAAAAAAAAGACCATACCATATTAGTTTCACTCACTTAGCGAGCATATATATATATATATATATATATATATATATATATATATATATATATATATATATATATATATATATATATATATATATATATATATATATATATATATATATATATATATATATATATATATATATATATATATATATATATATATATATATATATATATATATATATATATATATATATATATATATATATATATATATATATATATATATATATATATATATATATATATATATATATATATATATATATATATATATATATATATATTTGTTTGTATAATGCGGTGTATTAACTTGTTAAATTTAAAAAACTCAGGTGTATAAATGCTAGATAATATATAAATACTAAGCAGGTGAAAGTATAAAGGTGAAAATATAAAGGTGAGCAAAGGAGGAAAGAAAGCGACAAATGCTGATAGAGTCTTCGTCCTAAAACTTAAACGGTCATAAAGTTACCACGTCTTTCAACTTTATTGCTTTCGAAACGGTCCAGACAGGAATCACGGAGATTCTAAAACATACGTGGACAACTGATTCTACCATTGAAACACGTGATCTCTATAATTAATTAATTGTGCTTTTAGCCTATGAAAATATAATTTTATAAACAACTTTTTATAAAATAACTAAAATAGTTAAAAATTAAACTAATTGTTATCATAACTCTAACGTGCGGAGAGTAGTATTTGCAAATTTACGGATCTATTAGTGTTTCTTCATTTTAATATCTGAAAAATTTTCTAAACCAAAAAAATATGGGAAAAAAAAATCTTCAATATGGAAATCAAATTAACTCTTAACATGCCGAGGGTGGTATTTGCAAGTTTACGGATCGATTAGTATTTCTTCATTTTAATTTCTAAAAAATTCCAAACAAAAAATATGGCAAAAAAACTTCAATATCGAAGAAGATAAAAAGAAAGATAATCTATGGAAATCGAAACCATCTTACAAATAAAGAGCACAAATTTTATCGAACACACGGATTTTACTAGCCATGAGAAGATAAAAATAAAGTTCAGAAATGATTCAGAAAATCACACTCCCTTACAAAATGTTATGATATTCTTATGCAGAATATTTTGATAAGATTTATTATATTAAAAAATAAGTCATTAAAATCTAACTAAATAATGAAAAAAAGGGAAATAATAATAATAAATATTACCTGCTCCCTTGCAAACTCTTCAGCCCCCTCAAATCCTAGATAACAATGCGGCGATTTCTCCATCACCAACCTAGCCAATGACACCGGATTCTTGACCGTCGTCACCCCCGACACGGCCCCACACCTTCGTCCTCTGCCATCCATTATGCTCGCCTCCATCTCCACCGTCCCCTTCCTCGTTAAGGCCGACCCTCGTCCAGAATTGAACAACGGGTCGCTCTCCAACTCTCTAACGACCAACTCGACAACATCGATCGCAGCGAAGCCTTTATTAAGGGCTTCGATGCCGATGTTCAGGCATCGAGTTAGTAGTTTCTTGGCCGATTCTTGCACATGTTCTGGGAGGTTGGGATCGACACCGGCGCCACCGTGAACAGCGATGGCCCAACCGCCCATTGTTGGAGAGAGAGAGAGAGAGAGTTGGAGAGGTGGAGTTTGGTGTTTTTTGTGAAGGGGTGTGATGGATTTTTGGTTAAGGTTGTGGTGAGAATTTTATAGGGGTGGATCTGAGATGGGGTTATATTTCGTTTTGGGTGAGTGGGTAGGTTGGGGTGAAGTCCGTAACGTCCCGGTTTTGTGGAGGTGGGGTGAATGGAATCTGTGCTCGATTCTTATGGGCTGTAGGTTCAACTAGCAACCTCTTTTCCGGGATGAAATTGAGGAAGGTATAAAAGTGGTTCTAATTCTATCAGAACTATGCCTTTCACGGACAAAATAGGAGGGCAATTTAGGCATTTCACTGCTCCCGAGTGGTCGCGGGGAGTTCTAATAAGATACGTATTCCTTAAAAAGTAAGGAAGTCTACTCAACGAGGAGGGAAAAAGGATCTCACCAAAAACAATAATAAAGAGATCGCTATCTTATTAATAGTCATTGATTTATTTGGTGGATGATTTGTCATTGAGTGCAAATTAGCAATGCGTGCAATTCATGGAGGATATAATGAATGCTAGATATATAATAAATTATAATATCCCATTAGTGCTAGATATATAATGAATTATAATCACCCACCAGACAAATCGACGACTCTTAATAAGGTAGTGCTCTCTCTAATACTTTTTTAATAGTGAAAATGATCCCTTTTTTTTAATACTACATAAATCTAATAGAAATTTTAATAGGAAGATAAGAGATAAAAACACTTTCATATGGGATGAATCTACATATAGTTGGCTGTCAGCTATTATTTCGATCAGTATAGTCTATGAGATGTCCAATCGCAACCACATCAATATACGAGTTGGCTACTTTAACAGATGATACTTGCATCAACATTTGTGTTGTTGGATCGATTGTCTTCATCCTCTATCCTCTAGTATAATATTCTCAAAGATCAATGATTTTTCAAAGGGTCACAATTAGAAGGAAAAAAAAAAATTTCTACATATAACTTGCTATAAAAATCTAATATAATACTGTGTATAGAAAAGCATGTAAAGAGATGAGAGATGATAATACCTAACTTATCATGAATCTTGATCCATATATTAATATTATTCACAATATCATTATAATTATTGTTCATCAAAGCGGACTATATTGATAATAATTACGCTGGGAACAACTAGTAAGTGCGCTTGTCTTCTTTCTATATGATTTTGAAAGGAGTAGCCCCTTTAAGATTTTTTCACTTTGGTGGAAAAAAAAAATGAGGGAATCTTCTCGAGATTCAGCTGATGGTGTCAGATTCCACCATTTAATAAAAGAGAGGCAGCGAGAATCTTAGGGTGGTGGAACCGTGGAGGGCTGTCGGCGGTCAATTCTAGCTATTGACCAGTGCAATGTACGCAAATAAAGATTTTTATTACTTAATTATTTTCCTTTTTAAAATTTTTATTTCACATGCATGTACTAAAGGATAATTTTACAAAACTGATTATTAATAGTCACCGAGTCAGTGACACGTAAGTATAACATATCTTGTTATGTACTAAGCTCTGATTTTATTTTAGTTAAATTTCAATTTGATAGTTTTCGAAATCGATGAATCAATTTGATCAGCCTGTGAATATTTGATATTTGTTTTTAAATAAAAACGATAGCCTAATCTTATTTGAGAGTTTGCACAAATTTACCATTGAAAACATAATTTTCCACTTAATTTTTCTAATACTTTCCATCAAATTTGCATGAATGCAATGAAAACGTTTATTTTATAGATGGAGACAACAATTAGGATTGTTGCTCTTTGCCTAACTTTTTGCGTTTGGCTTGGTTATCCAATTGGGAGTTAGTTTAATGCCAATTTGTCTCGTTAAGCTTTAGACTATGCATTTGCTTGTCGATTAGTTAATCCAAGTTGAATGAAAATGCTCAAATAATTAAAAAAAATGGGTCGACACTAGAAGAATTGATCGAGTACTAAATTCAAAAGGTGTGTTCTACAGTTTCATCTGCATCACTGTGACCGGACTAGTCGACATTAAAGTGTTCACGTTTTAATGAAGATTTTTCCTCTGCATTAAAGTTTTATCTAGATATCATAATTATTTTACATATAAACAGTCGATTAAAATTTAAAAAGAATGATCTCTTACCGTGAGATGAGCACTAAATAGTCGATTAAAGTTTGTAAGCACAAGTTAAGTGTGGAATGTACATATTTAACGTAGCGCGGAAGTGATAAATCTCAGAATCTACTAATGAGTGCTCTCTAAATCCACAAAGAACATGTTGAAATAAATGAATATTAAATGGTATTTATGGAAATATATTATTTATTGATTGGATTCCATAGATGTATTAAAATGTGTTTAATAAGTAATATGTGAGTTTTTAGTCCCACATTGATTAATTGAATGCATTTCAATTGGTTTAAGTTAACACACGTGTTATATTTGGTATAACAAAGGTGTTAGTATTGTACACTTGTGTTGGTATATAAGCGAGCGAGCGGGAATGTGCGAGCGGGCATGTCTTGTGATCGTATGGTCTCTTTACACATTTTACATGTGCTTACTTAAAACCAAATTAACGCTTCATACGCTTCAACCGCTACAAGTATTGAATGGGCTGTTACAAGGTTTGAATGGGCTTTATTGCAGACGTTACAAACAGTGTAATGAGTAGAATTCAAACCTTTGTCTCCATTGGACCTTATAAAAGGGTCTACTCTCTTCATTTGAAGAGACACGGAAAAAAAATGAAATCCCTCTCATCTTTTTCTCTTACAACTTTATAAGATGTTCATTACCGGAGTTTCCGTGAACCGAAATAGTGGTCGAGGTGTCCAATAGAAGAGAGCTTCTCTGGTGCAGTAGTCTCATCCTCGGAAGAACTGCGGACCAACGCTACCGTAGGTGGGGCATAGTTTCTTCAAGGCCGGTCCCTGCGAAGAGGGCGATTATATCTGGCGATTAAGCACTTCAGAACGTATTCTTACTTGAAGTAGATAAAATGGTTATTCTAACTTTCGCTTTTCTTTACATTCTGTGTGGTTTGATGTATTTGTTTCGGATCTGCTTTTATACTTATATTTCCCAACAGAACAATCGTCGAATCCACGAAGAAAATTTAGTAAGAGAAATTTTATTGATAAAAGTGATCAAATAATTTTAGAGTTACATATCTCTTCTTAAATAGAAAAATAAAATAGACTCCTAATAGGGCTAGAATTACAAAGAAATAGAAAATATCAAATCCTACCCTAAAAAGACTCCCCATAATAGAGGAAACAAATCACTAACAAGAATCAAAATTGAATTTACTAATCTAAACAGACTCCAACTTTATTACTAAAAATAAATTAAATGTCGATTTTTTAGATTTTTGCCAAAAATCGGTGATATCCGGATGGCTTCATCTAGTTGAGATAAGTGATTTTCTTATGTAATATGTCAGAATCCGCCTTCCGGATTAGAAGGTATGGTTGTTTCTTTGCGGGCAAGTAAATACTCATCCGCATCCGCACTTGACTCGTAAAGGTCTCACCTCTTTATGAATTTGCTTGTTATGCATCCTACATCAATATTGAAGGCTGAATTCTATATATGATTTTAAAATTAAGTCCCTCTAACCAAGAAGAGTTAAAGGTTTGCATTTTATATTAACGTCATGATTCGCGTGCCCTTTTTATAGCCGAAACACAGACTCACATAGTGGTATGAATTTTACAATCTAAAATTAAGTCTCTTTAACCATTACACCAAAACTTTAAAGTTTTTGATGAGAGTTGAGGTTTATTTTATTTTATATTCTAACCATAATTTCATATTTCATATATTCAAACCAACTATTAACTAGCTAAGCAAGGAGACATGCTATGTAGAAAAATCTATAGATACATGCACGGTGAAAGAATCATTATCTTTTGGCCCTACAACTATATGGGAGAAATCTTATACAAGCTTTTAATTAGAGAAAGTTCTATGCACATATTAGACATTTTTTTATATTACGACTATTTTTATCGTGCGGCTATCAATTTAGTTTATCACTCTCATTGTTATATTTGGTATAACAAAGGTGTTAGTATTGTACACTTGTGTTGGTATATAAGCGTGAGAATGCGGAATGGGCATGTCTTGTGATCGTATGGTCTCTTTACACATTTTACATGTGCTTACTTAAAACCAGCTGAACGTTTCATACGTTTCAACCGTTACAAGTATTGAATGGGCTGTTACAAGGTTTGAATGGGCTTTATTGCAGACGTTACAAACAGTGTAATGAGTAGAATTCAAACCTTTGTCTCCATTGGACCTTATAAAAGGGTCTACTCTCTTCATTTGAAGAGACACGGAAAAAAAATGAAATCCCTCTCATCTTTTTCTCTTACAACTTTATAAGATGTTCATTACTGGAGTTTCCGGCGAACTGAAATAGTGGTCGAGGTGTCCAATAGAAGAGAGCGCTTCTCTGGACTGCAGCCGTCTCATCCTCGGAAGAACCGTGCAGACCCAACGCTACCGTAGGTGGGGCATAGTTTCTTCAAGGCCAGTCCTCTGCGAAGAGGGCGATTCGGCAATACAGCGATTAAGCACTTCTGTAACGTATTCTTACTTGAAGTAGATAAAATGGTTATTCTAACTTTCTGCTTTTTCTTTACATTCCTGTGTGGTTTGATGTATTTGTTTCTGGATCTGTTTTTATACTTATATTTCCCAACAGAACAATCGTCGAATCCACGAAGAAAATTTAGTAAGAGAAATTTTATTGATAAAAGTGATCAAATAATTTTAGAGTTACATATCTCTTCTTAAATAGAAAAATAAAATAGACTCCTAATAGGGCTAGAATTACAAAGAAATAGAAAATATCAAATCCTACCCTAAAAAGACTCCCCATAATAGAGGAAACAAATCAGTCTAACAAGAATCAAAATTGAATTTACTAATCTAAACAGACTCCAACTTTATTACTAAAAATAAATTAAATGCTGATTTTTTTTAGATTTTTGCCAAAAATCGGTGATATCTGGATGGCTTCATCTAGTTGAGATAAGTGATTTTCTTATGTAATATGTCAGAATCCGCCTTCCGGATTAGAAGGTATGGTTGTTTCTTTGCGGGCAAGTAAATACTCATCCGCATCCGCACTTGACTCGTAAAGGTCTCACCTCTTTATGAATTTGCTTGTTATGCATCCTACATCAATATTGAAGGCTGAATTCTATATATGATTTTAAAATTAAGTCCCTCTAACCAGTAAGAGTTAAAGGTTTGCATTTTTATATTCTAACATGCCACAGCAGGTTGCGTGCCCTTTTTATAGCCGAAACACAGACTCACATAGTGGTATGAATTTTACAATCTAAAATTAAGTCTCTTTAACCATTACACCAAAACTTTAAAGTTTTTGATGAGAGTTGAGGTTTATTTTATTTTATATTCTAACCATAATTTCATATTTCATATATTCAAACCAACTATTAACTAGCTAAGCAAGGAGACATGCTATGTAGAAAAATCTATAGATACATGCACGGTGAAAGAATCATTATCTTTTTGGCCCTACAACTATATGGGAGAAATCTTATACAAGCTTTTAATTAGAGAAAGTTCTATGCACATATTAGACATTTTTTTTATATTACGACTATTTTTTATCGTGCGGCTATCAATTTAGTTTATCACTCTCATTGTTATATTTGGTATTTGAAATGTACATATGCGCGTGTGCCTTCCCCTTTGTTTATGGATATATAATATTTGCTTACTTTTTGTTATTTGTCCTTCTCAAAGCACAATCGAGATCCTTGGAATCTCTATTATATATTGGTTATCGCTGTCATGATTTAATTCATCAAGTTTGGTGAAAGAAGCTCAAATAGAATTTGTGATCTCCAACATCTAAGCTAGCATCAGCAATAATGATGTGATGCAAAGATAACAAATGCTTGTTGTCTTTGATTCCTCTTTAGTCACCTTCCACATAACTGGGAAAGAAATCGACATATCACGTCGTGACGATCTCAAAGAAGTGACACTACTAAAACATGATGAAGATGCTGATAGAGGGATATATATATATATATATATATATATATATATATATATATATATATATATATATATATATATATATATATATATATATATAGTATTATGAATTTAAGCTTCATAATGAATATGGGTACCAACTTTCTAACCACTCATCTTGCTTTGGGATCCGTGAAAGATATAAAAAGCCACTTGAGATTTGTGCATCACAAATCTCAAGCAAAGATGAAGTGATAAAAAGGTGCAAGACCACTATTCATTATGAACTTAAGTTCATAGCCTTACTATATATATATATATATATATATATATATATATATATATATATATATATATATATATTATTACTATGAGAATTTAACAAGGTAAATTGTACATGAACCTATTTCATCTATGCCTCCAGCTGCAATCAACACCCTCAACTCATTTTTAGCACCTATCATTCGGGAATTGCCGTTTAAAGGAACGATGAATTGCATGTATCACCACTCTTGCTTGTGAATTGTGAAGGCTAAATGTTAATAAATGAGTTGAAGTGTGTTTAATTTATATGCAACTGAAGGCATATCATGAAGAGTGTTATGTTAGAATATAAAACTATAACTCTCATCACAATTTTGGAGTTTTGATGTAATAATTAGGAATTTTTAACATGTTATGAGCAATTTATCCTTGTTTTAATTACAACTGGTTACCTGTATTATTGCGTTTAGACAAAAATCAAGCCACCTTATTTGAATTTGGGCTCGGTTTTCCTTCTCATAGTTGTCCTTATTATAAATTTTCTTAAAAATTGCCATTATTATGACTATAGACGACAATGATCCTCACCAAATTTCCTATGGAGTGGAAAGCTGTCATTTTACTACTGTAGTTATGAAAGGAGAAAATGAAAATAGAAGGCTTCTCTGGTCACTGGTAGTATATGCCTAGATAAATATTTATAATTACTTAGCTCTATAGCCTTCTAATTGAAGTTAAGACCTATAAGTAAATTTATTTTGTTACCGAACCGAGAATATCTATTATTAATTTATTATCTACTTAAAAGGACCAGAGTTTATTTCTTTTTTGCAAACAAATTCTAGAGGTCTACTAATGAAGTGGGCCTGCCTCTCCATTGATGGGCCAATCATTACTTAGAACTCTATGTAGAGCCGAGCTCTTTTCGTGCCCAAGGTTTAGGGTTAGCTGTCGTTATTATGACTTTTCTCAAAAATTGTCCTTGTTATGACTACAGACGACAATGATCCTCACCTAACTTCCTCTAGAGTGGAAAGGATCATAAACCGTGGGCCAGCAAGGCCCAAGGTTTTTGTCCGAGTAATAAACCTAAACGCTAACCCTTCACCTAAAGGAAATGTTTATTGTTTATTTTCATAGAATTTTAGGAATCTATGAAAAGGATGGATCTTACTGTGTGAGAACGAAAATACTCTTTTACAATCGTGTGTTTGCTTAGATGAAAATTTTGATGGAATTTACTGATGTGATAACATATTCCTGCATCCGAAATTCTCTATTTTCTCAGAAATTTGCATGAAAAGCGTGCGCAAAATGAAACTTTACATCAACTCGAACTAAAATAATACAATAGTAACTTTTGGGAGTTGGAAGAATTTTGAATTTGTTGGAGCTCTAAAATTTATTTTTGAGAGCCAAAAATCCGAAAGAGACATATGCATTCTAATGGAAAGAGGGGAAAATTAAAAAAGGAGAAATATCAGGCATCCGCCATGGAAACAAGTTTCTTTAATTTTATTCATCATCATATTAAATATTTGCGTAATTGGTCTTATATACAAGCCGTGAGAATTGGGCTTCGGCCACATAAGCTGTGATTAATATTTCAACAGAGTGCTCATGGGCCATAAGGATATTACTGTTATATATGTTGTTTATTAAAAATTTCTTTCCAATTTGGGTTTTTGAAAGAAATGAAATGGGTTATTTACCCATTAAGAGCCCAGTTACTTATAACAGTATTGGTAGATTGTCTCAGTAGACTTCGGCCCATTTAATATCAATCAATCCTCTACAAAATAGTATTCCCGCACTCTTGCTAACTTTAACAGAAAGCAATCTATTTTATTGTTACTATTTTACTGTTAACTATAAAAATTGAACTTCTCTTGTATTACAAGACACAATAATATAGAGCCCATAGAACCTTATTGTTTTTTTATTGTCATTCACGAGGGAAGGAGCTCACATTCTTTCACTTTTTTGTGTCTTTATTATGACAAGACCAGTGCAACTCATGTAGTTTTAGTTAGCATTCCAATAGCGAGAAATTGATTTCAACTTCACCATAGTATATGTAAGGAAAAAAAAAAAATTCAAATACAGGCAACTCATTGTTAAATTGAAAGTCAAAGTTAGGTAACTCGCGAGTCTACTGAGATGTGTCATCAACAAAGAAGAAGTAAATACATTAACTTTTATAAATCAAAAAAAACATCCAGTAGCTCTGGTTCATTACATTAAATATACATTAAAGTGATGTCAACCATTGGATCTATGTATAAATCTCGGAGTCCAATAATTTAAGGGTTATCAACAAGTCATTCCATTGACGTACACTTTATGCCATGGATCAGAAGGCATTTGATACATTCCCCATAAATCGAGGCTATTCTAAGTATCATATTCATTTTGATCTCTAAGCTATGTAGGTCTGAATTTGCTGAGAGCGTTAGTTACATGTGTTCCTTGGTTTCAACTATGAGATGGTAGCTAGGTAATAAACGGCTTTACTTTAGTAAAGCCGTAGCCGTAGGATTAGGATCGAGTATTTATTTTAGTTAATCTCTCATTAAATAAGCCCACAGCTGACAGGACCTGCTACCCAAAATCCCCAACAACAAAAAGCCCTTGACCTCGATACGACCATTACTCAAAAACTTTTAGCAAGCGTCGGTGGTGGAAAACTTTCTTTTATTTATTTACTTTTTTGTCCTTCTTTCATTTTTCTTTTTTCTTTAAACTGAGTTTTTGACGTGCTGCACTACTAAAGCATCATTACCGTCAACATCCTTATACATAAAACGACATAAATATAATAGTACTGCATCTAGTACTTAAACCGCTAGTTTGCACATGTTATTAGTCACATGTAATCTTAGTTTTTGGTCTTAAGTGAGAACAAAACGGTAAAATTAGCGAATGAATGAACAAGAAAGTGAGAGCCATTTTTGGATGGGCAAAGTGTTATGAATCATGTGAGGTCCGAGTTGCGACCGACCCCTTTTAATTTGTTCTTACTTCTACGGCCTCTGTTCTTCTACTTTATTTATCCAATAAAAGAGATTTGATTATTGTTGTTTTATGCGTGGGGCCCGCGCAATTAAGTGGGCAGACCAAGGAACCGAGATTAGGTTCCTAATGAGATTAGTCAAATGACCCTGGTTGACTAGGGTTTTGATGCTTCTCTCATATAAACACATAAAGGTGCATATAAAACACATGAGACAAAAATATATAGAATACCTGTCATCTTTTTCTCCGATCGAGTTCGTGTTTACGCGGTAGTTGCGGAGTGATAAGCAGGGACTTCTCGCGGTTCCAACAGTGTGGTCGCTCTCCGGTCATTGTTCGAAGATCAAGAACATGTGTATGACAATCCTTCAATAGATCCGGGACAGGTAATCTCTAAGCATGAGATTTCAATATTCATGTATGTTTATGCATGATTTACAATTATCATAATTGGTTATGTATATAATAAGATTATAATTAATGGAAAGAAAGGACTAGAGACATGTCACGCCCCGTGACAGAATCGGAGCGCATGAGGTCAACACACACCACTCCGACGATGACTTCATCACAATAATGTGTTAAGCATATAACTATTGCTACTCTTTTTCGTTTATTTATCAAAATAGGTCAATTCGGAAAAGATAATCTTTTAGAAAAAATGAACAAATATCGAAACCATTTAATAAACCAACAATAAAACCCATAAAACCTAATTGCAAAAATGCAACGATACTCAAGGGCTTAATTGCAAGTGTGCAATTTCCCGAACTGGATCAATATCATAAATCAATATCCCGTGCTATATGGATGCAAAAGATCTCAAAGAACAAAGCGCAAGATTATACGAACATGCGCAATAGGTATAGCGGAATTGTAACAATTGAAAAGACTAAATTTATAACTTAAGATTGCGCTTGGTAGTCGATATCTCTAATTGGACCGAATCGTTGAGAGAATATGGTTGGTTTAAACAAAAAAGAATTTTCTTAAAATATTTTCGTAAAACTCGTTGGTTTAAAAAACTTGCTTGGGTTCATGAATCTTTTCCCTTTATTTTTCTTTTCCGAAAACTTTAACTTTCTGAAAACTTTAACTTTTTATTGCAGAAACATTTTGAACATTGGCTCTTCTACCACTAAAACTGGTAGACGAATATTTATAGAACCAAAAATATAAAGTGCTCTATAAATGCCTTGTAAGTTGTAACTTGTTTTGTTATACATCTACAATCACTCATAACATAAATAGACATGATAAAAGTACAGGTCTTCATCACAACAGCATCAACATCATAGCAGAAACAAGAAAGAAATATAAAAAATTGTCCAACGTACCAAGTCCACTAGATAAATAAACTTAAATATCCAAAATAAATATAGGTTTTGGCTCAAACACGACCATCAAAATACTAGATAAATCTCTAAAAATAATGTCATGAAATATCTACTTTAATAAAAAATAACTAAATTAATGATTGTTTATAACGGCTACTGCATGGCTCTGACTACTTCCTCATAACCTGCTTATTCAAGTAAGTTTGCTCTGCTCAGTCGGATTCACTTCGTTTCTTAAAGAAAGAGGTCCACAAAAGGGTTAGATATAAGGTCTAAGCGAGGAAAATATGGAGAACTATAAGGATCAACGGTTAGCTGCACAATAATAATTAATCCTCATCAGCTAGACAAGAATGAATATAAGAATCAACGAGAAAGATACTAAGTCTCAGAAGGATATATCATGTAGTGTTGTGCACACAACATATATAAAAACATAAACAACGTATTAAATAAAATTAAGTATGTTCTTATTTGAATATGAAATGAATGAGTCTGTCTGATTAAGGTGATTACACATATATAACACAAAATCGTCAAATAGATACTCACGTCGGAGTCCTCTGGCTAGCCAGCCAACCTTAAGTCGCACTTCATCCCATAACTTATTCCCCATCCTGCTTTTATTTAATTTGTATATGTAATGTTATGCATTAAAATCTACATCCTATAGCAACCTCACACAATCTAGTTAGCACTAACTAGAACGGTCTAGGTAAGATATCAGCTGCCTAGTCGACTCATGTATTAGGACTAACTAAATCGGGGTATACTCCATAGTCTAGGATACGTGTCTCTACACCCGTCTACATGTACAAGGGTTGCGGTGTAAGATCCAAGTATATCAACTCTAGCACAATTTAATCCATAACGATATTCATTTTTACCATGCATTAGCCATTATAGCGAGTACTATATTCATTTAACATGTGTTGAGTTATCCGAGTGATAAAAAATATGTGCTAGTACTATATTCATTTAACATGTGCTGAGTTATTCGAGTGATTGAAAACACTCCATAGGTGTGTAGGTATCTCATGGGACTACTCTTACATCAACAAATAATCATATTCTCTCTTAAACAATAATTAAAATGAATAAATAGTCTAAACAAACTAAACTATAATTCAGCAGAGAGACATTATAAAATAGAACAAAATCATACAGCTGATTAAAATTACCCAAACATCTGAACCCACAATAAGACGTCTCCCCAAGAAAACCAGACGTCTCTAAGAAATAAACTGAAATTCAGATTTTCGTCAAAACCCCAATCAGGCATCTACCTACCTCGACTAGAAGTCTGATTCTAAGTTAGACGTCTGCTATAGGATGACCAAACGTCTAATTGAGGACATTTGATATCGCATGATCAGACGTCTTATTTGTCGTCGTTCCTGCACAATTTATCTGCTATGACTCATTTCTTCGTCATTTTGCCTCCAGTCTCTTCGTGACATTTTGGAATTATTATAGGAACTAAAACACTATATTTCTACTATATTTCTACACGTTTTCCAAGATTAATAATAAAGAAAAATAAAGAACTAGGATTTTATGTAGGATTTGTACATGTTTTCAAATTCTAACGATTTGTGTATGGGTAAACTTTATTAGATCTGATGATAACTTCTCTAAAATAGCAGCGAAATATCAATTAAGAACCCCATTAAGTTTTAGCACGGATTTTTTGGGTTTATTAGGTTCAAGGAAAACATCACAGAGAGATAAACAAAAAAACCCTATGAATTCAAAAACAAGGTGGAGAAAACCCTCCCCTGAATTGAAGATCGTTTTCGCTTGTTGAGTTTCCTCCCTCTCTCCAGCCGTTTTCTCCTGTAGAACTTTTGCTTCAAAAGTTACGTTTCAGAAAAAGAAGAGAAACGTTAAGAATCTGGGGTATTTATAGGCATTGGACCTAATTGTAAATATTATTTCTTTTACTCTTATAACCTAATGTAGGACGCTTAACGGACAATTTAATGGAGGAGTGGGACAATCACGAGCTAAATGTAGACTCATACGTATTATTGACTTCCGCAAAGAAACAATCATATCTTCCAAGTCGAAAGGCGGATTTTGACATATTATATATGTAAATCGCCTATCTCGACGAGACGGAGCCAACCAGATTGTCAGATTTTTAAAATCTCATCAGTAATACCCAGTTTTGACTAAAATCTGAAAATAATCAGTTTTTAGTTTATTTTTAGTAATAAAGTTGGAGTCTATTTAGATTAGGAAATAAATTCAATGTTAAAATCAAATTAGATTAGGAAATAAATTTAATTTTGATTCATGATTTGTTTCCTCTATTATAGGAGTCTTTTAGGGTAGGATTTAATACTTTCTATTTCTTTGTAATTCTCGTCTTATTAGGAGTCTATTTTTTTTTTTTTTAAGAAGAGTCATGAACCCCAATGAATAATAACTTTTTATCAATTAAATTCCTCTTTAATATTTTCTTCGTGGATTCGAAGTTCTTCGTGGATTCGGAGATTGTTCTTTGTGGATTCAGAGAACACCCATTGGTGGATTCCGAGGTTTTTACTTCCGCGTTGTTCTTTGTGAATTCAGAGAACACCTATTGGTGGATTCTGAGGTTTTTACTTTCGCGCTGCATTATAACCCTAAGGGTTTTATATACAAAATTCCTTTATTATTAAGTCCAATTCATGATTAAGTTATGAATCTCATTCTAGTAAAGTTATACTTTAGAGAATTTTATCATATCGAGTAAAAATAATTATATAATTTGTAAAAATCCTCTTAATTAAATATATAAGTTTATTTAAAAATCTGGGGCCTTACAAGATAGGACTAGAGAACTTGGTGAATAGGGACAAGATAACACTTAACATAATTGAGCGGAAAATCCGAGTCATGTAGCCGATATCAAAGGTTTGGGAAATTTTTTTTTGTTGTTGTTATAGCCCATCCAAATTTCCCCTATTTATGATTTTGACAAAAAACCTATGTTTCAATATTTTTCAAAGGAATTCAGCATTCAAAAGCTAATTTGATGGAAAATCTAGTGGAAAAGGGTTGCGTTTTTCTTACATCTCCTTTTGAGTTCTACTTTTTTTTACATTTTACTTTAGACTAATAGAAGCAGTTTGTGGTTAATATAGAATCATTGGTTGATAACTGGACAGGCATAGTTAAGATAAGCAAGCAGGAGGGCACAAATTTACTAGACAAGAGTAATTACGGATTTATACTATGCAAGAACTTAGGTTTGGTTTGGTAGGAGGGGAGGTAGAGTAAGTGGGGGATAAAATTAAAAATCTTTTATGGTAGGGAGTTTTTAGAAGGTAAGGTGAAGTAGAGTAAAGTAAAGTAAGAAAAGAGAAAATACAAAATGAACTAGAAAATAAAGAGAGACAAAACCCCTCCAATTTGAAGAGACACAAGTGTGAGGAGAGAAAATAAGTAAAGTGAACTGAAAATCCGAGTATCTCCATTTACTCCCTCTCCATTCAAATAAGAACTATAAAATGTATATTCCTACTTATGCATCATTAAAAACTACCTCGCCTTATCTTCTGTTCTTGTACTTCCTTCCAGACGATGACTGTTGCTCTAGACAGCTGTGACCTCTCTCTCTTTCATGCCATCAAAAGCCAACTTGTAGCAACGCGGCTCGGCAAGTACTGTAGTTAATTTGGTCTTTTGCCTCTCCACATTATAGGTACGAAATACTGAATTCCCTCTGTCCCCAAAATTTTCCAATTATTTAAGAACCAAGCTAGTTGGACCCAAAATTTCGTTTTCGTTGACCTATTGTCTATTGATACTACTACAGCTAGTTGGGCTACCTTCTACATTCACACTGATCGACTGAATTTAATGATTCAACCAAACTCTTCACTGCTCCATATCTACGCTCTTAAATTTTTAGAGGTTCAACGCATTAATAAATAAATGAATAGATTGGAGGATAGAAATATTAATGATAGGATATGGGAAGATGGTTCAATGGGAAAAATCCATTCCCCGATGCTCACTGCCCCGCTCTAGTTTGCCACTGCAAATTAAACAGGATGAAGATAAGGGGCAATTTAGAAATTTCAAGTGTTGTTTGTATGATCAAACGCTCGTATATAATTTATATTCCAAGTTCACTGAGAATTACAGATGTAGGTAGATATGTTTATAGTTTTCTTTTTTTTTTTTTTTTTTTTTTGGGAGGCCTAATTTCGTCAATTTTTCTTCATGATTTTTACGGTTGAAATTCAATCTACTGTAACTATAGTCCTCATTAAGTTACGTTCTCAATGAATCATGATAAATCACACGGTTATAACATTGTACGCGACCATTCACTTAAAAGGGGTGATATATAGGATCCACTTGTTAGAATATAAAACTATACTTCTCAATTTTTATCATAACTTTGTAGTTTTTGTGTAATGATTAGAAGAGTTTTCACATGGTATCAGAGTCAATCCCGATCCGAATCTTGTTGGCCACGAATTCAATGCGGATTTTTAAAAAATTGTTACCACTACGTGCGCTACGTAAGTTCATGTTTCAGCCCATAAAAAGGGTTCGCAACCTGTTCCCTTTTAATCACTTAGTGACACATAGTTACGATTTAAAATTGTTGGGATTTCTCTCCTAGAATTCGACAAAGAAGATCAGATAGATATTGCAAGAAAAACCAAATTTCTTTATTAATCAAGAAAGCTTATACCTTCAACCTTAGCTTACTGGTTTAAGGCTCCGTCTTCAAATTTAACTCTCATGCCCGTTTACACTTTCGAAACCCTACAAAGGAAACCAAACAACACTATCCTTAACCCTCTAACCTTATCAAATTACATTTATTTACAAGGAATCAAAGGCGACAATATCCAACAAAAATTTAGTGTGTATATATATATATATATATATATATATATATATATATATATATATATATATATATATATATATATAGAGAGAGAGAGAGAGAGAGAGAGAGAGAAGCTCTATGAACTTAGTTTACAAGACCAACTTTTTATCCACTCATCTTGCCTTGAGATTTGTGATGCACAAATCTCAAAGTGGCCTTTATATCTTTCACGGATCCCAAAGCAAGATGAGTGGTTAGAAAAGTTGGTGCACCACTATTCATTATGAACTTAAGTTCATAGGAGCCTTACTCTATATATATATATATATATATATATATATATATATATATATATATATATATATATATATATATATATATATATATATATATATATATATATATATATATATATATATATATATATATATATATATATATATATATATATCCTCTAGAACTATTAGTTTGCATCAGAATTTTTATGTTAATATTGGACAAACTCTGCTTTATAACTGACTGACGAATGTTAAGAGTACAATTAATTTACATAATCACAACTTTCATTGCGTAGACAGTGCAACTACTGAAAGAGTTGGGCATTGAGCTAGAGGTTTAAACAATAAATAAAAAGATTCTGGTTATATACGAAAGTACTATTGCTTTCAAAATATGCTTTGAGCATTGTGCATTTTGGATGATTTCATATGAAATATATTAGTATTTAGCTCAGTAGTAAGAGTCAAGATGAAGTAGCTGAGGAAAGCAAATGACCACACTTTACATCTATACGATTATATTAAAAACTAAGTGGAGGTACCGAAAAATTTGAAGGATATTTTTCATCATAGTAGAAGAGTAAAGGTCATATTGATAATTTTGCACATAAAATATTTTTTCCCTTCAATTTGTTTCTTCTCTTTTCTGAAATGATTAGTAGATAAATGTCACTTTAAAGAATACATTTAGTTTTAAATAGGAGAATTTTTTAACAAGTCCTTATAAATTTTATATTATTGAGAAAAGTATTTTCTATAATGATTTCGGTTGACATTAAGTAATAAAGTAAATGAAAAGCTACATTCTCAGGCTGGAATTCTCATGCTCAAATAAGATAACAATATTACATTTTTATAAGATTATATGGTATCTATTTTTGAGTATGATATAAAAATTAAGAAACTGATGAAACTTTGGGCATTTAAAAATAATTCGCTCTTTCCATATAAAATTTAGAATAGATAAATTGAATATCCATGGCACGTGTATTTGCACGTGCAATAATGCTAGTAGATTAATATGTTTTAAGCATTTATGATTTAGAAAATTACTTACTTAGTAGTAAATTCGAGTTAATTAGTCTTGATTTTTCTATAACCCAGCTCAGAATCGAACCCAAGATCATAGGAGCCATATTAGAAACTCCTAACCGTCCAGATCACTCGCGACGGATAATTAATCTTGATTTAATTACATAATATATATTATTAAGCTACAGTTGTTAATAAAAATACATGATAAAGGATATTATTGCTTTTGATATAATTACAGGATAAGCCTGTATGTTGTGCACAAAAATCAACAGATTGCAAACTTTCTTCCTTTCAATAACGATTAAGAAATTATAAAAATAAAATTAGATTTATTGATTGCCTTCTAATCTTAGCTCTCCGTCCTATTGTAAGCTCGTTATTTTCAAATACTGTAAGCGTCATTATATGTATAATTAAGGGTTACTTTCACTTAACCCCTTGATCTTTAGGAGATGTTGCACATAACCCCATGAACTTTATTTATCTCACATAACACCCTGAACTTTGGTGTCTCACAAAACCACCTGAACTTTGAACTTTTCTCATCGGATCCCCCTACATGTAATTTGAAAATAACTAAATTTTCTTCAGACGATCCGAATCCTATTAATTTACAAGGGAACAACAAAATATGCTATTAATTTAAGATGATTAAGTTTTAAATTTAACAATTGTATGGGGGTGATTTGCGCTACTAAAACCACTAATTATGATAGTAGCTCATTAGTTGGCCACAATATATGCTTTAGTTCTACTGAAAAGGAATAAGAATTATCTGATGAACATTTAAAGGAATTTAAATTGCATAAAGAATAAATAAGTCTAAGTACATGAAGGTTGACCTTTAAGCCACAAACAACCAAGAAATAGTAGATCAAGATATTGTATCTTAGTAGTTGAGCATTTTTGTGGAGTTGACAAATCATGAACATACCTAACTTTCTTCATATTAGGTAGGATTAGGTTTTTGTAACAACTCTCTAAACGATAGTATGCATTAGTATATCAACAATAATACCGTATACACAAAAATTTGGTCCATTGTTTGTTGGATAGTGTTGCAGCTCAAGAACAACTTAATTTGGCTGTTAAATTTGTAACAACTCTCTATGGGTTGTGCCCCTAAAAAACTAATTAAATGAGTAACCTTTTTTTTCCTTTTGTAAATCTAGTTAAATGTGTGTCTAATTGAATTTAAATTTGAGCATGATACACTCATCTGGGTCCACCAGTGTGGTTGGGTAGGTTACACGCTAAACGGTCACATGTTTGAATACTTTTGTGGGTTTTATTAGAATTGGTATGGATATGAGGTGAGCTCCAATTCTCAATGTTTCTTGAAAAGATTTAGTCCTTCTGATAGTGTGAGAGCTCGAACTCGGCCTCTCCCTCAGACATAGAAGTCTCCTAACCAAATTTTCTTTGTTGCCCAAAAAAAAGATTAAAAAATGATATCATTAGAATGTTACCATTACAGTTTGAAGTTTATAACTACAGATCCTTAGTGGAGTGGCTCCATGAGTCACATCAAGAGAAGCCTTTTCCTTTCTCTCGGCTTCTTTTATCTCTATTTTCTCCGTCTTTTATCTCTATTTTCTCCCTTGCATCATGAGTTGCCTTCAGTATAGTATATGATTATCTCTGCAAATAAAAAAATTTCTAGCTACACAAATCTAGCAATGAGGATCATATGAGTAGAAGAAAAGTGTATTATCTTGGTCTAAATTAATTGTCAACGATTTTTAAGAAGAAAGTACACCAAAATCATGTACACTTATGATCGTTAATCGGGTCGTGTACATTCAATTAGGAAGCCAATTAACCAAATCCATACCCATCTTAGAACACATATACATGTCTATGTTAAGTAAATACGTATCTAGATAAGTTTGCTCGTCCCCTATAATACTAATGTACGCTATTACGAAATCTTAAGTAATAAAGACTCATCATGCTACCTTAGTTGTGGTAATAGCCTCTGTGGCAATGCATTGTTGAAATTTTTTATAGGAAATGTGGCAATTTTACATACATAAATTATTGGAGTTTAGGTAAAACCATGAACTTTAATCTTCCAAAAAAGGGGTTAATTATAGTGTTGAAATCCAATCCCATTATTTTGCTTTGAATTCGGAAAAATTACAGAAAACATGCGTAACAAACTGCGTATTCTTCAAATTTCATAGTTGGAAGTCTAATTCAGCAAATGTAACTTTAACCCAAAAAATTATAGTCATGTGCAATATAAAATCCAGCGGGGGCTTAGCTGGAGCTCGGATTACAACACCATTATTATTATTACTATTATTATTTGGTTAATTACAACACCAAAATTTAACTATACAAAGTTTTCTTAAGAATGTCACCAAGTACTATATTAACTTTTCTATTTACATAAAAAGTCGAGATTACAACCCATGGTCATTAGATTTTTTCTCACAGGAGTTTCTTGGATAGATTGCCTCATATGATCATGAGGATGCTTGAGTGTAAAGCTTTGCCTTGAACCTTTCATAAAATGGAGGAATAAAATTTAAATATTGCTTTCAAAGCATTATGCACGGCTAACCTAGTTATTATTAGTAAGTAAAACAGGTTAGAAGGAGTGACAAAACTAAGCGTTGAAAAATTTTATCAGTTTTTAAAAAGAATTCTATATTATAACATAACGAGTAGGTAATTAGGTAATTAAGTATTACCCATAAGAAAATTGTTATGATAAACCCCAGGATAAATTAATATCAATCAAACGAAAGCACGAAAATATCGAACGAAACCTAACGAATGATATTCGAATTGGCCTCGATCTGCCCAGTGAAGGAGGAGAATAGTTTTACTAATTGTGAGGAATACAATGTGGAATCTCTCAATCACTCAATCCCTAATAACACCCCTGATAATCTCAATACAATCTCTCTCGAACAAAGAAACAAAAGAGAGCCTATAATTACCAACCAAGAGTTGATCGAAAAACCCCTTAACAATATGTGGGTTTGATGCAGGTAATCCCAAAAAGCCTTTTGCCTTTCTCTGTCTATAACTCTCAGGTGGCTCCAAGAAATCATCACAGGGATTATGCATATTATATATGATGCTGCTGCTGCCTCAATACCTCTTGGATCATAGCTTCAAGAATTGTAGCCAAATACTAACTCTAGAGTCCTTAACAAGCTTGTCCTTATCTCTGTCCTTATCTTCATAGTTCTCATCCAATGAGAATTCAAGTAACAACAACCCATGTGTGCAGGGATTGCTACTCTTGACGTGGGACCCAAGAGCTTTAGGACAAACCAATTATTTTAGAATTCTAATCACCAATGCCAAGTTTTGATTGGATGTCAAGTATTTAAGTCAAACTTTAACAAATCTTCACCTTGAGTCAAATACGATGAAAATTTTCACTCCCAAAAATAGCTAACTTACTCCACCTTCTCCAATAGCCCCGCAGGGCATCTAAGTGCTGCACATATCGATCAAGTTCAAGCCCGGCTTGAACTTGCTAGCTGAAAGAGGCCTCCTCAACAAATCGACTGAATTGTCCGCACGACGACCGTAACTCTTAGCGAAGTTATCACCAAAAGTAGCTCCTGAATAGCTGAATGGCACAAAATTATCAACCGACAATGCATAAGCTACTGTATCTTCGTATCTTCGCGGTGGTCGAATATCTCGTCTAGACCGATCTCTAGCAATAGTGTATTCCTGCTCTTCCTCCAGCTGCTGAGGTGCTTCATCTACTTGAATGAGATCTTGCTGCTGAACTCCCGTAGTTTTATCCTGCTGAAGAGCTGAATCACAAATTTCTAACTCCACCTTTTGTCCTGTAGTGTGCGCCTTATCATCTGAAACCGATGACCGTTTCTGGTGGAACATAGCAGACTCATCAAAAGTAACATCACGGCTGATAATAATCTTAGGAGACTTCGGATCAGGACACCACAACCTAAAACCCTTGACACCTGATTCATAACCTAGGAATATGCACTTCTTTGCTTGCGGCTCAAATTTCCCTTGACTAACATGCGCATATGCAGGGCAACCAAATATTCTAAGATTAGAATAATCCGCAGGTTTACCGGACCAAACCTCCTCTGGAGTTTTACAACCAATAGTTATAGATGGCGACCGATTCACTAAGTAACAAGCCGTATTCACCGCTTCCGCCCAGTATTCCTTGCCTAAACCTGCATTGAACATCATACACCGAGCTTTCTCCAAAAGGGTTCTATTCATACGTTCTGCCACTCCATTCTGTTGCGGTGTGCAAGAGACTGTACGATGTCTAACGATTCCCTCCTTCTTGCAGAACTCATTAAATTCTCTTCCACAAAACTCAAGGTCATTATCAGTTCTAAGCCTCTTAATCAGCCTCCCAGTCTGCTTCTCAATCAAAGACTTTCATTGCTTGAAAGTCACAAACACCTCATTTTTATGCGTCAAAAAGTAGACCCAAACCTTTCTGGAATAGTCATCAATGAATGTCAACATATATCTCGAACTACCACCTTTCGAGGCAACTTGAGAAGGTCCCCAAAGATCTGAATGAATGTAATGCAAAGTACCTTTAGTCTGATGCACTGTCGTACTGAAGTTAACTCTTTTCTGCTTCCCGAATATGCAATGCTCGCAGAATCCTAATTTTCCTGTACTCTGTCCACATAAAAGACCCTTCTTGCTCAACTCGGTCAATTCGCGCTCACTCATATGACCAAGTCTCATATGCCATAATTTGGTAGTATCAACTCCTGATATCGATGATGCAACTGCAGCCGAACCGGTAACGGTAGAATCCTGCAAAACATACAAGTTACCGATCTTCTTTCCTTTCATAACCACAAGAGAGCCTTTTATAACCCTAAGAACTCCACCTTCACCTGAAAAATTACACCCAAGACGATCAAGAGTGCCCAAAGAGATGAGATTCTTCCTTAAACCTAGAACATGCCTAACATCAGTCAAAGTCCTGATGACTCCATCATGCAACTTAATCCGAATTGTGCCTATCCCGACAGTCTTGCATGAGGCGATATTCCCCATGAGAACAATTCTACCATCAATAGCTTCATAAGTGGTGAACCAGTCCCGATTATGACACATATGATAGGAACAACCCGAATCTAAAATCCAATCATCCATGCTCCTGTTTTTATCACCTGTAATCAAAAAAATCACATCTTCAGCAATATCAACTTTAGCGGAGTCCTCATTTGATTTTTCTTCATACTCATCCTATTTATTCATGTTCTTCAATTTGTAACAATCGGTCTTGATATGCCCTTTCTTCTTGCAATATCTGCAGGTCAGATTCTTGTGCTTCGACTTCTACCTGTTACCTCCAAAGCCCCTTTTTTCTGATCTTCCTCGAACAAACAAGCCATCAGCTTTATCACCACTTTCGCTTGTGGTTAACTCTTTGTCGATCTTCTCCTTATTCAACAAGTTCTCTTTGGCGTCCTTGATGCCAAAAAAATCTCGACTGTAAATCATAGTCCCTGAAGTGCTTGTAGGAAGGCGGCAAAGAACATAATAATAATAGGGCTTGATCTTCATCATCGATCTTAACATCAATCTTACTCAAATTTGTAATCACAGAATTAAATTCACCAATATGAGATTTGATGGGTGTACCTTCTGACATCCGAAGTATGTACAAACGTTGCTTCAAGAGGAGGCGATTAGTGAGCGACTTCGTCAAATACAAATCCTCCAATTTAGACCACAAATTAGCGGCTGTCTTCTCCATGAGAACTTCTTGCAAAACTTCGTTAGTCAAACATAACTGGATCGATGTGAGAGCTTTATCATCCAACTCGTCCCAATCTTCCTCCGTCATTGTAGCTGGTTTCTTCGACTTTCCGAACAAAGCTTTCTTCAATCCGCTCTGTGTCAACACGGCGATCATCCTAACTTGCCAAAGGCTGAAACTGATGTTGCCGTCAAACTTCTCGATATCCCACTTCCTAGTGGTTGTCGTCATCTTCTCGTCCGATCGATAGCTGAGGGCTCTGATACCAATTTGTTATGACAAACCCCAAGATAAATTAATATCAATCAAACGAAAGCACGAAAATATCAAGAACACACGAACACAAAGATATATGTGGTTCGGCTTGTAGCCTACGTCCACGGGCGAAGGAGGAGAATAGCTTTACTAATTGTGAGTAATACAATGTGGAAAAATAAAAGAGAGCCTATAATTACCAACCAAGAGTTGATAGAAAAACCCCTTAACAATATGTGGGTTTGATGCAGGTAATCCCAAAAAGCCTTTTGTCTTTCTCTGCCTATAACTCTCGGGTGGCTCCAAGAAATCATCACAGGGGTTATGCATATTATATATGATGCTGCTGCCGCCTCAATACCTCTTGGATCATAGCTTCAAGAATTGTAGCCAAATACTAACTCTAGAGTCCTTAACAAGCTTGTCCTTATCTTTGTCCTTATCTTCATAGTTCTCATCCAATGAGAATTCAAGTAACAACAACCCATGTGCATGGATTGCTACTCTTGACGTGGGACCCAAGAGCTTTAGGACAAACCAATTATTTTAGAATTCTAATCACCAATGCCAATTTTTGATTGGATGTCAAGTATTTGAGTCAAACTTTAACCAAAATAAAGTGTGAAAACATTCACCATGGAGTTGTAATTTTTGTTCTCTTCACGCCTAAGTTATTGACCTAGAAAGTGTGCATTGTGCATGAATAGCTTTGACTACTTTCATTTAGCGCAAAAGAGCATAAAGTTTTGGGTGCATAACCCTTTTTTTTATCTCCTTTATTTTTTGATGGAAAGATGCACAAGCCTTTAACAAAAGCAAAGAAAGATAGCTCTCCTTTATTTTCTCCATAGCTTCGTGGCATACACAACTTTTTCACTTAGGCATGAGGAATTTATACTCTCTCCTTTAGAGTCTTTTGATTGTCACTCTAGTAACTAAGAGTAATTAAATACTCATAGTTAAAGTGGCAGTATATATCATCAAAAGTATGTTAATGAGAAACTTTATTAGTGTTTTGTACTTTCAATTTAGCCAATCAAATGTGAGACTAATCTAATTATAACTCACGCGTTGCCAGATGTAAAAAAAAAGGGGGTTGGGGGGGGGGTGTAAGATCCTTCCATAACCATTAGGTAAAAATCATGAAAGACAACAGGAGAAATAGATCCCGGAGCTTACATGTGAAGATTCCCTGAGTTCTGTCCTTAATGATGACACAATTTTGAGGTTTTTAATTACTGATTAGATCTTTTGAATGCCTTGTATAGTTTTCTTGTTGGCTTTTAGGTGTGACTCTGTTTGTTCTTGGAGTCAGTGAGTATATAGGGAGCTTGTACTATATTGCTATTGGTAAATGAGAATATAAACTTACTTACCAAAAAAAAAAACCATCAGGTAAAAATCATATGTTTAATAAATAAGTTATCAACACTTTTCCTCCTTCAATCATGTTAAGGATTAATTCTAATTTGCTATGTGACAGATAGTGTTACAAAATAATGTTAGTTTAATATAGCTATAAGGTTACAGCTAAATGGTTAAAGTTTCGTATGGGCCTGTTTGGTTATTTTGCCAAAAAATAAGGAATAGGAATCCACTGTAAATCCCGTCCTTTTAGCATTTAAGGGTGTTTCCTTGAAAAGGTTTTTTTTGCTTTGTTTCATACAAAAAATGAAAGATGAAAATCTCTATCAATACAATTCCTTGCTTTGGATCAAACTTGAGGAATAAGAAATGACCATTTGATGTGACCAATCAAATAAGAAAAAGAAAGAAGCCACTTTTTTTATTAATTTTTAAGTTCCTTTCCACCCAATTCCATGAAAAAAACTCGGAATTGGCTTTTACCAAAAAAGTACACTTTTTTGACATTTTCCAGAATCTTTCCAAAAAATTTTCTGCTGAAACAAAGTAAGGAATATGAATTCTTTTTCATCGCTCGACACGTAAAACATGCCACCTTTTTTTTCACTAATTCTTTGAACCAAACAGGCCCTAAATTGATTCCAATCCTTGGCATATCAACTTTATTAACTAATCCTATTTTCTACATATCTATTGATCTAATTCTATGCTATTAGCCACCAATGTCATCTGAACTATAACATTATATTTTTATGAAACAGAGAAGATATCATTTGTTGGCCATTCTTGTTGTGGGGAAAAAAATTATTGGAGTCTCTGAAAAGGGTCTCCTTTAACTGATGACGATCCTCTCATAACCTTTGTGCATTTTTTTAAAAAAAATTTTGTCAAAAGGAGTGGATAATGGAGTTGTATTTTATCTTTTTGATGATTAGGACTCCTTTTGCTTCTTTAGATTGTGATGCTCTCTCTCTGTTTTTTCACCTTTAAAAGTTGATGCTATTTGAGGCTTTATTTGTAACTTTTTACTGCCTGCATGCTTTTACCCAACTAGTAACTTCTTATATTTATTTTTCCTTTTTAGCCGATCTAAGTAAGTAACTTATGTCACACTCAATACCTTTTTGTTACAAAGCATATAATCCAGCATTGGACTCATCTTCAAAATGATCAGCATGGTGGGGGAGGGATCCGTAAGAAAATTCCAATGCCGGTTACATCAATGTTCATTTGGGTAAGTAGTTTACTTATTAAGGTGAAATTTCGCCGAAATCTCGTAAATAAGCCAGCAAATAATTGATTGAAACATCCGAGGGTTGACAATTAGACAAATGATTTCCACACCAGCATCCTATGAAGGGTTGATAAAGAGGCAGATAATTTCCACACCCACGTCCCCTAGAGGGTTGATAAGAGGCAAATGGAGGTCATGTTATGCCGAAACATGTTAACAAACAGCAGAAAACACATGTGATTTAACAAGGTTCAACAATCAATGTGATTACATATGTCCTCAGAGTGTAACCAGGTGAAGATTCTGCTAAGAATCAACGAATGATTATAATTAATCTCTCGAACCTTAATCCAACCTCCATGACGTCTATAAATTTCTTTCTTTTAGATCCAGAAAACATTAGGCCACTCAACATATATATTTACAGGATATGGTTTATGTCTCCAATTTTCTCTAGCAAAACCTTTCTCCATACGCATCCCATTCCAGGCCTAGTGATAGGTTTTCTCCATGTTCAAGCTCCACAAACAACAAAGCAATGCTCTAAAGATGTGATATGTAAGAATAATGGAAGAGATACTTACCATTACAATTACAATTACTTATGCAACTTGCAATTATCATTACAATTGTGACAATAAAACTCTTGTGAAGGTCAACACTTGAAGCCAAATCCGAACACTAACAAGATAAAAACAACCTCAAGTTAATACAAGCTCAAACCACAATCAGTGTCTAAATACACATTAGAACAACATGTTAAATACAACAAATCAATTAGTCTAATCTACAACACAAGACCAACAACAGCCATTATTATTACAATAATCAGTATTGCAATGAAGAAGAAGAAGAGCTAGAAGGTATTCTCTCCAACAAAACAACCACATCCTTCATACTCGGCCTCCTCTGAGGCGCCACCGAAGCACAAGCAAACCCTAACTTGAAGCAACTCAAAACCACCTCCTCCCTCCCTTCAATCTCCCCTCTCACTGCCGGATCCACCATTCTCACGATCCGATTCCTCTCCTCGACTACGAACCCCGCATTCCACTGAACAAGCTCCTCCTCCGAGAACAACCTCCCTGAAATCAACTCCAACAGCACAATCCCGAAAGAGTACACATCCCATTTCGGGTTAGATTTCAGGTTCTTGATTGACTCAGGCGCTTGGTACGGGACCCACGAGGGACCTGCGATAGAAGGGCTCGAGGTGGGGAGCACCGGTGAGAGGTCGGGGAGGCTGGTTTGGGACTGGGTTGAGCGCTTGCTGCCAAAGAGGCGCGAGGAGGCGCCAGGCTTACCGCTGGTGTCGCCGAACATGAGGCGGTCGAGGCCGAAATCGGCAATTTTGGGCTCCATGTCGGCGCTTAGGAGAATGTTGCTTGGTTTGAGATTGCCGTGGACGGATTTTTTGTCGTGGATGTAGGCGAGAGCTCTGGCGATGCCTCGGATGATTCTGAGGCGAGTTTCCCAGCTTAGATGAAATGGAGAGGAGCCTAGTTTTTCTGTAAAAAGAATCATAAACAAATTTAGCATCTGGTTATGGAACTGTTAGATTTATTTATAGAGTAAATTACAAGAAATCAACTTGTCTTTTGACAAACCAATAAATTTATAAAGGAGTTTAGTTCTTCAGACTTACAAAAAAAATTGCATTTTGACAAACTTCTGAACAAATATCTTACATTTCAGGACCAACAAAATAAAAATCTAGTATTTCCATAATTAATCTAGATTCTGCATGCAAATGTTTGTCCTGACATCTAAACGATCAAACTTCATGACAAAACTAACGTAATATTCATTAACAAACATACTCCTAGTTAGTTAAAATTAAGTAATAGCGATAACATCAGTTCTTATATAAAATAAACATCTAATAATTTTACAATTAAACTAGAATTTTGCATTTCTATCAAGAAATCTAAAGAGTTATACGTACTGCTGAATGAGATATTGGCGAGACTTCCATTAGGAGCATAATCATGAATAAGCAACTTCTCATCAGACCCCCAATAAAACCCCCAAATCCTCAGCAAATTCGGATGCTTAAACTTGGCAATACTCCTCACCGTGGCCTCAAATTCCTTCAACTTATCAACTGCACTACTCTCCCCGATTCGTCGAACGGCGAGCGCCGTGCCATCGGCGAGCACAGCCTTGTAGACTATCGTCGTTCCGGTCGCACCCAAAATATACGCCGACGCCTTCAATAGCGTTTCCATTTCGAGCTCCACATCGCCGTCGACTGTAACCAGAGTCGCTGGTTGCTGGTTCTGCTGGGACTGAGACTTTAGTGCAGCATCATACCGATCATCGTCTGCTTCAGTCTCCGACGAAGTGGCTTCTGATGTCTCTTCGTCGGTGTTACTGTCTTTTTTCCTTAAACAGCATAAACCTCGGCTTTTGGATTCAGGCGACGGCGACGGCTGAGTCACTATTTTCGCCGGCCCAAATCCTACGGCTTGCTTTGCTTGCATTTGCTGTTGATGATGCTCTCTCTTCTTCTTCTTCTTTATTTGATACGCATACAAAAACGCGACCAAGAGCAGCCCAATCCCGCCCAAATCTCCGATAACAATGGCGGCGATCGTCGCCGGCTTAAACCCTCCGCCTCCACCAGACCCATGCGCACCACTTCCGGCGGCTGCGCCTCCGTCCGCCGTGGTCTTCGGAATCGCGGCGAACGCCGGCGGTGACTCCGGCGGGTTCGAGCTGGAGACGTTCGGAGGATTGGAAAGCGTCGACGGAATCGTGCACAGATTCTTCAGCGGTTTGCCGCAGAGATCAGGGTTCCCTTCGAAAGCCGCCGGCTTTTGCGCCAAAAGCGCAGCAGACTGCGGGATCCCGCCGGTGAAATTGTTAAACGAGAGATCCACGACGGCGCTCGCCGGAACCCTAGACCCGACATCGGCCGGAATCTCGCCGGAGATGTTGTTGTACGAGAGGTTCAAGTACTGCACCCTACTAACCCCAAGGTCAGCGGGCACGGTCCCATTCAACAAATTCGAGCTCAGATCGAAAACCCTAACCTGCTCGAATCCGCCGCCGGGGATCTCGCCGGAGATGAAGTTGTTCCGCAGACTGACAACCGTGAGGTTCGGCAGCAAGCTCAAATTCCTCGGGATTCCCCCGGCAAGAGCATTGTCAGAGAGGTTCAGCACCTGGAGGTCAGCAAGATCGCCTGCGGCGAGGTGGGGGAGCTCGCCGGAGATCTCGTTGGAGGCGAGAGAGAGGACCCTGAGCTCGGCGGAGGAGGGGAGAGAGGAGGGGAGGGAGCCGTTGAGGAGGTTGGCGGAGAGGTCGAGGTGGCGGAGGTGGGGGAGGAGGAAGAGGTCGGAGGGGAGGGAACCGAGGAGGCCGGCGCTGGGGAGGAGGAGGCCGACGACGCGCGAAACGGTGGTGAGGTTCAAGATTCCGTCGGGGAAGCCGGTGCACGTGACGCCGTTCCAGGAGCAGGGGGACTCGTCGTCGTAGTTCCAGTTGGAGAGGACGTTCAGTGGGTCGTCGAGGACGGAGTACTTGAAGGAGAGGAGGAGGGTTCCGTCGGAGTTGAGGGAGGCGACAAGAGAAGGGAAGATGAAGATGAAGAGTAAGAAGAAGAAGGAGCTCCAATGGGGGGCTCTGGAGCTCGCCATGGATGAGTTGGAGCTTGGGAGTGAGAGAGAGAGAGGAGCTAGTGCAACTTTAAGAAGATGATACCTGCTCTGGTTTTGTTTGGGGAGGAGTCGCTTACCGAATCCATGGAGGAGGGGTTGACGGATCATAAAATAGTCGGGGATGCTTTCGAGTTGGGAAGATATTTTCATATAAACCCCTTAAAAATTGGGGTTTTATGTGGTTTGGTTACGGAATTGCAATTTGTAAAGATTAAAAAAATAACGTTTGAAGGTATCTAGTAATCCTTGGTCACTAAATTAATAGTACGTCATAGAAAAAAATAATCCTTGGATTAGTATATTAATCCCCGATTTCTTCTGTGTTTACACTAGTCGTCTAGGGATAGATAGCCTTTGATTTGCCTTTATCATGCTAAATAGAAATCACCGGATATTTTCTTTCTACAAAAATAAATAAATAATGTATTTAGCATTAATACTCGTACATACAGTTCAATCAATTCGATTTTAAAGAACATGTTTCAGATTAATAGCATCAAATTAATATAATGGTACTATTACTGCATTATTATTTAACTTTTTGTCAAAAATATTGAGCTTAACGATCAAATATTTAAGAAAATATGTTAAACACCAAGTATATGATAGTGTATTAGAAAAAGGTTAAAGTTTCGATTGACATAGTTATTTTTTGGTCCTATGAGATTCAAGGAGCAACGACTTGAAAATATCACATGACGTATAATTGATTTGCATACGTACATTGTTACATTATCATTCAGAAGAGCTCATTGTATTTGGAGAATGATATATGGAGACATACTAGACTTCAAAACGGAAGATGTGAAATGCAAAATTCTTAAGTTGAAGGGGTATGTGTGCAAAAGAACTAAGCAAACGGAAAGGGAGAGGGGAAGAAAAATAACTGAGATTTCAGTGGGGGTTAGCAAAGAGCATGTGGGGTTAGAGATGTTGACAAAGGCTAAAATATGAACAGAACAACAACAGCTCATCAAAAAGACCTTTTTGCCTCCGAGCCCGCCACAAATTTTTAACCTGAACCGGTCAGGGGGGGAAATGATTAAATACCCAACCTCCCATGTTATGATCCTCATTATTTATCAACCCTTTTCCTCCTTTGCCTTTGTTGGAGTCTGAAGAAAAAGGCTTTGGGAATCTAGATGAGGCAAAAAGACACAGACTTAGAACCAAGGTATCAGATGCATTATCATCAACTTAAAATAATTCACAGGCATCTGAGAGATTATGAGAAGATGAGAAGTTAAATGAATAAAATGTTTCTCTTAGTACTCATCTAAGTTTTAGTCTTACCGTCTCATTTGGTACGTAGGAATCGAGCGGAATGAAAATAAAATAAAACAATGTGAAAATTTTCCTTGGCTTAAAAAATACCCTCCTTTTATTATTATTATTATTATTTTAAACTTGTTCTGTTCAGGATTATGTCCTGATTCTATATTGAAAGCCTTTTACGGTCAGAAAAATTTAATGGCAATTACTAAAGAGCAATGAACCTGTTATGATGGTGAGTGTGAACATTTTGGATGAAGATCTCTGTTGATTGTGAAAGGACAGGTGTCTCTTTAAGCTTTGTGTTGTGTGTGTTGGTTTTTATTGTATGATGAGGGGGTTGAAAGTAATGAGTTTGAGGACCACATGCTACCCTTGTGGCATTCAAAGTGTGTTGTATATTTGTATGTTTCCCTATGTACTCTAATCTCACTCTATCATGAGATAGAAGAGAGAAATGAAGGCGGTTAAAATTTTCCATGGTCATGTGACTTGATAGGGCCTACATTTTATTAATCAGAGTTCAATATATATTCTTTGAGAATAAGAGGCTATACATAACTCAACAATAGCTTGTACCTTCAAATAAACTTAAATAAAACCTAAAATAAGCCTCTAGATCAACAGCCATATGGGCTTATTAACTGAAAATCTAATTTCTATTGTCTTTGGAGGACTAAATGGATGATGATATTGTACCCTTATCATTGTTTATTTTTAGAGCACTCATCTCTCACTCCATGCAACTATCATCATAGCTCTTTAAGTAGCTTTTATTTTAAGCGGTTAAGGGTCACTATGGCAACTTTCCTCTACCCCAGAACTAGCTTAAAACGACGGCGGAACTAATCCTGGTCTAGTTTAAAGTAAAACAATATTGTAATAAAACCATTTAAGTCTCGGTTTAGTTATTTAATTATCAGACTAGTATTAATCATAGACAGGTTTTTGTTCCACTAAACTGGTTTAACTGATCAAGTTGCCAAATAGACCCTATGAATGCAAATCTAATCTCCATTTATCTACACTCTTGATTTATTAGCTCATGGTTTGTTGAATGGTTATAGACTTAATTGCCGCTTGATTTATTAGCGCATTGTTTGTTGAATTATTAGAGACTCACAAGCTAACTAACAAGCAGATGTGGGCTTAAAATGGTGTCACATGGCCTTGTGGGCCTTTGAATCTGATGCCACGGTTCATGTATGAAAGATAGGTCGATTTGATTGATAGCTTGGAGGTTTTACAAAAACCATTCAAGAAACTATGATTTGATGTCGTGGCCCATATGGAATATTGCGCTATGCTGGTTGCTAAGTAGCACTCTCAACATCATGAACAACACCACCTCTAGTTTTGTCTCAATAGCATGGTAGAAAAGTAGAAATAAGAGGCAGGATTCACCTCTAAAGCCCTAGATCAAGTACCAATAATTGGCAGGATTCACCTCTAAAGCCCTAGATCAAGTACCAATAATTGTGGACCATAAAGATTTTTTGTCATGCAATCTTTCAATCATTACAATCAAATTTTATTTAAAGGAAAAATAATTTTAATTTACATCATTATGGTTTTATTTGAAATGAGTCAGAATCATCTCATAAATGAGGTGTGTTCTAATATGAAGAGTGACCCCTCTGCCGCTAATAAGTAATTCATTGTGGATCCATGTCAGCCTTTTATGTATATGAACACACCTAGGGGTGTGCAACGGGACGGGTTGGCTCGTCCCGCGGGCTGGTCTGTGCGGGCCCAGTGGTGGGGCGAGTCAGCTCGTGGCTCACGGCGGAACCACCGGGGCGTCTCTGATCGCTTGTTCTCGAGCCTAGAGCTCGTGCTCGGGAGCCGAGAACAGGCAGGATGGGCCATAGCACGTGCCGACCGACCTATCACACTTAAAAGTTTTTATTTTTATTTTTTATTTTATTATCTTTTAAGTATTGTTGACACTTAAAAATTATGTTTAAATAAGAAACTAACAATTTGACGACTATAAGCAATAACAAATAATTTTTATTAATAGTTTATGATAATAATTTTATGATAATAGTTTAATGAACATCCGGACAAATAGTTTTATTAATAGTTTGATAAAGTTAGCTAAGTTATATCAATTCTTTTAAAATATGGAGCTTTTAATTGCATTTGCTCAAATTTCAGTTCAACTAGTTCACAAAATATATATTTATTTTGATAAAACTATTATCATAATTGAGGAGAATAATAATATAAAATTGTAGACATGATGGGCCGGGATGAGCGGGTCAGCCCACCTATAAGTGGACCCAGCTCGCTCAATGGGCCAAGCGGATTGAGCCGCTGTCCACTCAACAAGCAGACCGAGACCATCCCGTCCCGCCATCAAGCAGAGTCATGCCGGGGCAAAATACATGCCGAGGGAACGAGCTACCGAGTCAACTCGGCCCAGTGCCCACCCCTATGAACACATACTAGAAATTATTGTTCTATGCATAATTTTCATGCAAATTGTTCCTCAAAATAATTTACGAAATTGATTCGCAAATTGGTTGTTAAATGTCACAAGTCTAGAATAGGTAGAGGACTTCCATCAAGTTTGAGCCGTCATGTCTCGTCTGTGCTCTTTATGTGCGTCTCGTGTGTGCGTTTCAGGGGTGGAAAAGAAGGAAGCAATCCACAAATAGTTTGTTAAGTATTCGTCTAACTACTCAACTATATTCGATCCAAAACTGATTTAATATAAACAAATAGTTTTCAGTCTTTGGTTAAAAGAATTTATCCGAGTGTATATTCAGCTCGTTTTAGTAGCGAATATTTGTTTTCACGCATGATGTTATGCTTTTGCATATTTACATTTTGTAATTTGATGCTTAAAGATTCTTATCTCAATTTTTTCAATCAAATTTCTTTAACTAAATAAAAGTATGCTGTTGTTGTTGTTGTTATTACTATTTTAACAAACAGACGTTAATTGTCCAAGAATATTCAAACTCAATAATAGTATAAATACAAACCATAAATTATACATCAAATAAGTATATTTTAATATTCGCTAAATGTCAGTGAATATTTGAAAACTTTTATATTTGAATTGATTTGAAAAAAGAGAGAGAATGATGCTCTAGTTCGTGTTCGAATTTTAGAAATCAATACTAAACTGATAAATTAAAACGTGGTTACATGTTTTGCCACTTGACAAATTCTAAAAGCTCTAATATTTAATAACTAATAAAAAATTTCACCATCTCATCTTAATCCACTACCCTCCACATCTTTTAAATTCCTATTTTTTTGTCTTTCAGTTTTAATTTTCTATAAATCATTCACTTTGATTTCTCTTTAATAAAAATCTTATTTGTATCCTCTCTCTTTATCCAAAAGTCTAATATGCATACAAGAATATGAATTTAATGCCGTGCATCGCACGGGTAACGACTAGTTAAACTAATAAAAATACGAGATATTCGGTTTGGTTTGATTTGTTTCTGGCCTAGTAAATGAATATTATAACTAGTTCTAATCCATAAATCTAATTATGCAGTGAAACAATACGTAACTACGGATGTTAATATTCATAGGAGTTTAATGAGTTTTCTTTCATACTCTTGAGCATGATAAATGAGTTTTTCTTTCTACATCTTTATTTTAATCTCAAATTATGTGACATTTGATGACCCGAGCTGTTGTTTGTAGGGTTCATAATGGAGGGTTATCTTGATTTTTTAATAATTCTTGATGGTAATTCTTTTTTTCCTACAACAAGAAAATCTTTAGTTTTTCAAAAAATATGGAGATGCAATGTATTGATCCTTGTTCCTCTTATTAGCATCATAAGTGCTCTACCATTTGAGCTACATCCCCAACTTAGGGTTACCGAATTATAATAATTATTTAATATGTTATAATTATTTAAATAAATTATAATAATTATTCAAACTAGCAAAATTATTTACACAATCTATACATTATACTAAAGTAGAGTAAAGCTTCTAATAGCAAACCTATCTAAATTGTATTGCATTAAACATCCACTCTCTTTAAATAACGTAATTGATTCGATACAACTAAAGAAATACTTGAAACTAAAAAGAAAATAAATACCTGAATGAAAATTTGCCTTCTAAAACTTCAAAACCCTCCTCGTCAAATAAAACTTATGAAAAATTGAAAATTTTAGTATTACACCATATGGGTAAATATGGGTTTTCAATCTCCTCTTGTCTCTACGGATCTCATGATTTCAATGTGACCCACGAAAGAAATTTGGGTTTCTGGGTCGAGAAATAAACAATTTTTAGCATTCAGTTATAAACTAATAAATAATTTTTAACATTCGGTTTATAAACTAATAAAATCTAATCAGGAGTATATTCAATTTATTTTAGTAACAAATATTTATTTAAAGTTTTATCCCTTCCAATTTATATTATTTTCATGCATGATGTTATGTTTTAGACTAATTACATTTTGTAATTTACGTTCGGCATCGGTTTTGACAACCTTAGAGATTCCTATCTCAATTTTTATATCAAAATTTGTAACTATATAAAAGTATCTTATTAGTTACATAGTTTTTAAATGTAAACCATAAACTATACATCAAATAAATATATAGTGATATTCGACAAATATTAGTGAATATTCTAAAACTATTTATATTTGAATTTGAATTCAAAGAAAATGAGAGAATGATATTCTAATCCGTGTTTGAGAAATTCTAAATGAATACAAATACGAACATCAAGGCATTTGATTTGATTCAATATTTCCAGCCAAGTAGATGGATATTTAACTAATTTTAATCCAAAATCTACTTACGCAGTGAAACACAACGTAATTACGGATGCTAATGTCCATAGGAACATAGGAGTTTAATGATTTTCCTTTCAGACTGTAAAGATTGTAATAAATGAGGTTTTAGCATAACGGGATCTTTTTTGCATTTAAATGATATGAGCAGCTATTTGAATTAGGATAATTGTGTCATCATATAGTGTATTCAACTTAGCATTTGGGTTTCTGGGTAGATCGATCGAGCAACTTCAGGTACTCAGATAACAAAATGTACTTTAAAAATATGGAGATGCAAGGTATCAATCCTCGTTCCTCTTATAGCATAATAAGTGCTCTACCATTTGAGCTACATCCCCAAATTGTAAATAAAAATTATAATATATTATAAATTTTTAATTAATTATAATAATTATTCAAATTACAATTATTTATAAAATATTTTTCTTGTAGAAAATTAGTTGTACAATCTGTACATTATAATAAAGTAAATCTTCTAATTGCACAATTGGCAAAATTATATTGCATTAAACTTTTAACCTCTCTAATTAATTTATGATATGTTATAGTTATTTAAATAAATTATAAAAATTATTCAATCGTACATTTGAAAAATGTTGGGTTTGAAGAATTTGTGTTAGTTTTTAATGCAATAATTGGATAAATAGGTACTCAGATGACAAAAATATACTTTAAAAATATGGAAATGCGAGGTAAAGATCCTCATTCCTCTTACAACGCAGTGCTCTACTATTTGAGCTACATCCCCAAATTATAATTAAAAATTATAATATGCTATAATTATTTAAAATACATTATAATAATTATTCAAATTACAAAAAGTATTTATATAATCTTTTTCTCGGTAGAAAATTATTTATACAATCTATCCATTATAATAAAGTAAATCCTCTAATTGCACACGTGGCAAAAATTATGTTGCATTAAACCTCCCGTATCTCTAACTAATTTAATTGATTCACTGCAATTTAAAAAAACTTGAATGATAATTTAGGTTTTTGCCTCTAAAATCAAAATCCTCTGCATCAAAGCTTATGACAGATTGAGAATTAATATTAGTATTACAACATGGGCTAAATATGGCTGTTCAATCTCCTCATATGTCAATATTGAGCTTTTAAAGAATATATGGGTCAATTTTGAATGCAATTAATGGCTGCATTCAATTGGATGTCCGCAGCATTAGACACATCCATGGCCCAATCTGTTATTTTCGGGGATCATAACGATGATGGGTGATCTTGTTTTATTATTGTTACTAGTCTTATACCCGCGCCACTGGAAATATTTAAAAAATTAGTCTACTTTCATATTTTCAGAATTAGATAGACTTCACTTTATTTACTCATGCGTGAAATTAAAGATGCTAAAAAAGTAAAATAATTGAAACATAGTTGGACATATCTAAGAAATCCTACGGAGCTATATCTCAATTTGTCCTTATAACTTTGAAAAATGTTACAAAATTTTCTAACCAAACAAATCTTTGTGTATTCGATATTGCGAAAATATTCCATAAATATAAAAATTAACCATATGCACAATTGTATTTGAATCATTTGCCTATGTTACAGCGTACTCAATCATTAATCACACGAATGAATAATATATAATTCATTTTAAGTTTTTCATATTAGCAACGATGATACGATAAATAACTCAATAAAATAATAAACTAAGAAGTTCGGAAAAAATCAAAGGAAGCAATAGGAGAAATTTACCTTCTAGTTTAACCTATCCAATATCTACATGAACAATCCTTTACCCGAGAAGATGATCAATTGAAAGGAGATAAGAGTAATAATTTTATATGCAAAGATCAATTTTTCTCACAGCTTTTTTTCCTTTTATCTTTGGAAGAGCATTTAATCAATGGGGTTCAATCTATTGCAATTGAAATTTAGATTTTGAAGGCATTAATTTTTGAGTTTTCCTGTTAAATTTGGGTTCATCTCGAGGCAAAGAGATTTTCTGATCATATCACAACTAAATGGGCAATTTAAGTTTTCTGTTAATTTTGGGAAAACATATTTTCGTTAATTATGAAATTATGAAAGATAAAAGAAATATTAATAAACGGGTTAGAAGTTAAGGGGGCAGATCCTTCATGATAAATAACATAATTACATGTAAAAGTGCGTATCATTAATTGGATTTTTATGAAAAAGTGATAGCAAAAAACTCTAGAAAGTTGTCATGTGGCGAAAGTTCTAAGAAGTTGACATGTGGCAATTAAGGGTTTTATTTTAGTATATAGTATAGATTATTAGTATTATTTAATTGTTGGTAATACTTTTTTTTTCATTCCCCATATCAGTTAAGATTTTGGTTTGTGGATTTGCTTGATTTCAATTTTGTATTTATTTCTAAAATACTAAGTTTCAATTTTATTATTTTTTTCCAAATGTTATCTGCATCACGTATCCCGTGCGTCTAAATCATCCATGGCATTCACTTCTAGTCGAATCTGTAGAATGATATATTAACAAAGTCAAAATGCCCTATAATTATGATCATAATAATATTCTAATTTATACTATAACTTTTAGGGTGAAAGCAATATCGAACTATGCAAATGATATTGTGCAATATAATTCTTACAATAATGTTGTAACGCTATGTTCCACATTATCGCAAAAGCAAAAACTTGTTTGAGAACTAATATTATTTGCGCCTTGTCTAGATAAAGTGGAACAGAGGAGAAAGGAAGATAGAGAAATTCACTTACCCCGTTCGGAAAGTTTTTCAAAGGAAAAGTGTTCCCTCTTATCATCCTAGATTTCCATTCTATCAATAGAACTTTATTTCCTTCCGAATTGGAATGGAATTGAAAAGAACACAATTTTCTTATATTCCTATCTCTTCTCTCCCCTAATTTTTATGACCTTCCCCTGACCCGTATGAAATGCCAAAAATAGCCTGAGCACTCTTGCTAGTTTTGTGTTGCCTAAAGCCCATATTATTAAAATGGGATTTTACTATCAGCTTTTCGATACTTTATTGGGCCTAAGATTTTCGTAAAGAAAGTATCAGCACCCAACGAGTCAGCCCATCTACTAAAACTCTAATCTATATCTATATATATACTATACTACATATAAAAGAGGTTTGGGGGTGCTAAAACTTTTGATTGCCTTTTCTACCCTTCTCAAATTTAATAATTCTAACTTTAATTATTTTCTTTATTTAATTTATCTTAAAGTCTCATTCAATGAGTCTTAAATTAAATTAAATTAAATTAAATTAATTGCATCATAATATTTATAATATTTAATTAGTTTCTTAGGCTCTTAAAGATTCCATAACTTATTTTATTAAATACATATATTATGGATCCAATTAACTAACCACTCTTTCATTTTCCCTTTACATAACCTCTTTTTCATCTCTATACTATAAATTACGGCCATCCATTCTCTTCAACCCACCACATCAACTAAGCCAAATTCCTACACCAACATAATGGTTTATGAAATATGTTATATTGAAAGTTTTTAAATGGTTTACGATTAATGCGTGATTTATATTTGTATGTGCACGCATACATTGAATAATATTTTTCAAATGGTTTGTATACTTAAGATTTATTTTTATGGAGTTGAAGATAATGTCTCATGTTCAATTCGTAGCTCATGATTTGTGTTTTGCCTCTTGAATCCTTAAAAAAGAAGGATAATAAATTATAGGAAGATTATTACTTGAAAGTCTTGATATTTAAGAGTATGTATAAATTTGATTTGGGAACTAAAGATTCTTTTTCGTATGCTTTTTTATCATGGATTACGTAAGATTCTTATTTATCTTTTAATACTTAGAAAGAATGTACAATCTTATTTTTAGAGTTTATGCAAAGCTATTTAAAAAAATTTCCTCCTTGCACAATGTTGTAAAGAGCTTTTGTGCTATTTATCATAAGTTATGCTTTTTCTTTTGAATATAGGTCATAAGTTGTCTTTGTCTTGTTCATTAGATGTAATCATGGTTTAATTCTTAACTAATAACTCGTTCATATGCACTTTAAGTTCGGATGTGCTATCAACTTATCCAACGCTTTCAATGTTTCTTATTCTTTTAATTTTCTCATCTCTATTAAGCATCTTCTATGTTCTTTCGTTAATAATAATGTTGAACCATAAAAATTTATTTGTCTTCTTTTGATTAACCACCAATAAGTTCTTTGTTCCTATCAACTTTTGTGCTATTTATCTTCTTGCTAATTGAGTGAATTAGAATACACAAACCTATATACGATATATTTGATTGAATTGCATAAAATGTTTGATTTCTTATATGAAATCCAAATTAATTTGTCTCTTGATTGAGATTCTTCAATTTGGATTAAAAATTGACTGTACAATTCCCATGAACTGAGCTATTCAAACAATATCTTGATATCGGTTGGGATTCCATCTTGCTATTATAGCTTTTGTAATTTTGCATCTAATAATAATTTTACTATTCCAACAAGATGCTAGATATTTAATAGTAATTTTTATTCTTGGCCTCTGTAACTTTCGTGCATGATATATTGAGAGCCAATGTATCATAAGTAAATATTACATCGTAAATACATATTTAAGAATCAATAATGTAGAGTATGTTTACTAATCTATACTATATATTTAAGAAAAGCCACATTTTTGGTTTGTGTGTCAATTTTTTTCAGAAATACCAAAAATACCCTCACATTTCAAAAAATCAAAAGAAATACATTCAGAGTCGCAAAAGATAACTAAAATGCCTAATACTTGAGAATCAACACAAATGCTACCAATTTCACAAAAACCATTCTGAAATGCCCTTACATTTTTTTGTTATGCACGCATCGCATGCCCTAGAATACGAGTAACTTCTTAAACCAAGTACGCCACGTGCAACACACGTGTGGCATACTAGTCTACTAAAATCAGGATTGTGAATACGAGACACGAATAAAGATATAGTTCAATTTGCAAAATTAAAATAATACGTGGCTCGATAGTCCTGGGAGAAATTGCATAAATAAATAGCTGAAGTTTTATCGGTAAGCATTTAAGAGAGGATAAAGAACACCCCCCGGGCTTCAATAGTCCTGGGCTTCACCTACGGCCTACCTCCCTAGTAAAGTTATTCACAAAAAGATTTCTCCAGTTACAACTTACAATCCTAGGCCTTTACAAATATACGAGAAAGCCCAAGTTGCTAAACAGAAAAAAAAAAAAAAAAATCCCGTTAGAGGAAGCTTTTCTTTAAAAGGCAAGTTCCCTTTCCGATTCCAAATGTCTAAATTAGCAAATTAGCAATTTTGGTATGAACCTTCAATCTGGTTATTTCTTCTGCTACTAAATATACTTATATTAATTGTAACACAAAATTGATGCCAAAATATTGATACTCATACTATTATGCCTTTTACGAAGGTAAAAAAAAATATAGAAAATTGAAGATATAATCCTACTAAAAATACTAAAATAGAATAAGAAATTTTGGACTCACACTAACTCCATCTCCTATAAATACCCCTGAATCCTCCCGCATCAAATTATCCCTAAAAAAAAAATCCCCAAATTTCCCCAATCTCCTCTTTTCTCCAATGGCTCCAAAGAGAATCGACACCAGTAGAAGCAACAACACCTCATCAACTCGCCGACGTAGTCCCGATCCCGACGCCATGATCGCCGATCTGCTCCGCGAAGCCAGCGGCCTCTCGGCCGTCACCGGCGCCAAAGTCGCCGTCGTCGCCGTCAAACCTGACGGCGAGATCGTCCAGTACGGTTGCCCCTCAGTGGACGCCGTGTTCGGCCGCTATCTCGGGGCGGCGAGCGCCGCCGCCGCCGTGCCTAGGGATCCGGAGGCGATTGATCGGATAGTGAGGGATTACGTGGAGAGGAGGAGGGCGGAGGATTCTAGGTACGGAGAAGGAACGGCGAAGGATAGGGAGCTTATGGACTTGAGATGGGAGTGCGAGATCTTGCAGAGGTTGAGGGCGAGAGTCGCCGGCGATTGAGCCCGCGATGTTGTTTCGTTAGGGTTAGGGTTTAGGTTTGCACTTTTTTTTTTTCTTTTTTTCCAGAATTAGTATCTGGGTGGAGAAATTTAGAATTTCAGTGAGTTTTTTTTGTTGTTATGGTGATGACGGTGGCTGAAGGAGAATTTCTCGGTTTGCGTTTGCTTTCTCATTGTTAATAGCGGATAATGTGGGAATTGAGATAAAGGTGTTTACTTACTTTTTTATATTTTTTTATTATAACTTTTATTTGCTTTTTATTGGATGAATGATCTAATCAAATATTGAGTTCTAAGAAAACAACACAACTGTGACTCAAGTAATAATGAATAAAAGTTAAAATAAATAAATATATGGAGATGCGAGGTATCAATCCTCGTTCCTCTTACAGAGCAATAAGTGCTTTACCGTTTGAGGTACATCCCCTACTTGTAATGTTATCCAAATTATAATAATTATTTAATATATTATAATTATTTAATTATGTTATAAAATAAATTATATAGTTTATACAAATTATAAAAATTATTTATACAATTTATACACTATACTAAACTAAATCTTCTAGTAGCAAATTTGGCTAAATTATATTGCATTAAACATCCACACTCTCTAGCTGACTCTAATTGATTCCCTGCAATTACAAACATGTGAATAAAAATTAAGATTTGCCCCTAAAACTTTAAAATCCTCTGCATCGAATAAAGCCTATGATAAATTGAAAATTCTAGCATTACAACATCGGTAAATATGGTTTTCAATCTCCTCTTCTCTCTATAGATCTCATCATTTCAATTTGATACAACAAAGGAATTTTGGGTTTCTGGTTAAGCAACTTGATGTCTTAAATTCTATATAAAAATCTTAATTTGATTGCCTGGTTGTTTTATTATCCTCTTTCTTCATCTCAAATTCAAACATACATTTAAAAATAAGAAAAGTTGAGATTTTGAGGAATTTTGGTTAGTTTTTTAATGCAATAGATAGATGGTTTGTTTTCAGGTTTCATAATGATGGTCGATGATCTTGAAATTTTTAAAATTCTTTTGATGGGAATTCTTTTTATGCTAAGAAATTATTTCTTTTCTCATAATAATTCTATATTAACTTCTAATTCTTTTAATTAGTTTGTGTTGCAAAAATCATAAGGCCTTGTAAAACTTTTGCAGCTTAATAAATACTTGGATGATAAAGAAAAAATATGGAGATGCGAGGTATCGACCCTCGTTCCTCTTACAACGCAATAAGTGCTCTACCATTTGAGCTACATCCCCTACTTGTAATATTATCCAATTTTTATAATTATGTAATATATTATAATTTTTAATTATGTAATAAAATAAATTATATAGTTCATCCAAATTATAAAAATATTTATACAATTTACACGCTATACTAAAGTAAATCTTCTGGTAACAAACTTGGCTAAATTACATTGTATTAAACGTCCACACTCTCTAACTAACTCTAATTGATTTCCTGCAATTACAAATATGTGAATAAAAAATAAGATTTGCCCCTAAAACTTCAAAATCCTCTGCATCAAATAAAGACTATGATAAATTGAAAATTCTAGTATTACAACATGGGTAAATATAGTTTTAAATCTCCTCTTCTCTTTGTAGATTCATTTCAATCTAATACAGAAAAGAAATTTTGGGTTTCTGGTTAAGCAACTTGATGTCTTAAATTCTATATAAAAATCTTAATTTGATTGCCTGGTTATTTTATTCTCCTCTTTCTTCATCTCAAATTCAAACATACATTTAAAAATAAGAAAAGTCGAGATTTCGGTTATTTTTTAAAGGCAATAGATAGATGGTTTGTTTTCAGGTTTCATAATGATGGTCGGTGATCTTGGAATTTTTAAAAATTCGTTTGATGGGAATTCTTTTTTTTTATACTAAGAAAATATTTCTTTTCTCATAGTAATTATATATTAACTTCTAATTCTTTTAATTAGTTGTGTTGCAAAAATCATAAAGCCTTGTACAACTTTTGCAGGTAAATAAATACTTGGATGATAAATAAAAAATATGGAGATGCAAGGTATCAATCCTCGTTCCTCTTATTCCATAATAAGTGCTCTACCATTTGAGCTACATCCCTTCTTGTAATTATCAATTTATAATATTTATTTAATATGTTATAATTAATTAAATAAATTATAATAGTTATCCAAATTATAACAATTATTTATAATTTATACAATTTACTAAAATAAACCTCCTAATTGTACACTTGGCAAAATTATATTCCATTAAACTATAATTGATTCCCTGCAATTGAAAATACTTGAATGAAAATTCTGGTTTGTCTCTTAAAACTCAAAATCCTCCGCATCAATTAAGGCTGACAAATTGAAAAGTTTAGTATCATAACGTGGATAAATATATGGCTATTTAATCTCCTCTTCTATCTATATATTCCACCATTTCAAACCGACCCATAAAAGGAATTTGAATTTCTAGGTTAAGCATCTTCCCGTCGCTATAAAAAATCTAAATTTGATTGCAACGCCTAGAATTGCCTGAAGCCCATACTATTAAGATGGGCTTTTAATGTCAACCTTGCCCTACATCATTGGGTCAACAGCTTCATAAAGAAAATCCACCCAAAAGCCCAAGTAAGTAAACAGCTACGAGTCAGCCGATCAAGTACAGCTTTAATTCTACAAAAGCTTCGTCGAATCGATAAAGGAGTTGTATATGAACTGGATCGTATCTGTTTACTAATCAGAAATGAGAGAGTATTGTATCAAAACACCCTATAGAAAAGAATGATATATACTATTCACGAGTAATTAGAGGATTAGTTTGAAAATTATAATTTTTCTATTTATATATAGGAAAGAGTGATATATATCATTCACAAGTAATTAGAGGATTAAATTATAATTTTTCTATTTATGATGTAGATCACTCTATTCCTATAGAATTGGTTCGATAAAATCCTTATTGTACTTAAGCTAGATTTGACTAAGTAAATTACTATTTTGGCAAAATAATTTTATACAATTTTATCATAAAAGCTAAAATCCACTATAAGCTAACACAGCTTAAAAGCTTCACCCCTCTAAACACCCTCATGATCAATATCAATGCAATATCTAATGGCCCCATAGTCACAGATTTACCTTTGTATTCTTAATGGTCAATAGTGCAGCAATGATCCTTTCAGAACCATCTTCATAGGAATGGAGTGATTTACATCATTGACTGAATAGCCGTAATTTCCAATACAACCCTTTAACCACCCGTGTATGGTTTAGATCACCACATTATCTGGGATGCTTTGATATAATTCATACTTTCAATGGTGATTGTAAGGCCTAACCTAATCCTAACCCTACTCCCTAACCCTCTAATTTTCCTCCCCCTAACCCTCTACTCACCAACCCTAACCCCCTAATCCCCCACCCTAAACCCCTCAACCACTCCCCATCCCTCCTATAAATACTGTTAGTTTCTTGGTTTTGATGATGTTTTAATAAATAATTTATAACTAATTTTGTTTGTCTAGTGTTTGTGTTTTCATGTTTATTCTAAGCAAACAAGGTGTTGGAGGTTGGATGGACTTGCGCCTACACGATCATATCCATTGAAGGATGGGAGGAATAGTGGAGTGAAGCAATGCAATTCAAGTCAAGATTCAAGATCAAGCTTCATCCGCAACCAAGACAAGCTTATTGTAGATCTCAAGCTTAGGTACATTAGTTTAGGTTTATACTTATGCGTTTATACTTAGAGCTCAAGATTCATACACACACACATTTATTTTGATTTATCACCATTTTGGATTATAGACTTAACGACATAATTTTATATCTTTTATCAAGTTTATAAATCCATTGGAAAGTGTTTCAAAACGTGTTTGAAAAAAAAATCTCAAATTTATATTTTTTCAAACATGCACGAACATGCACGCATAAACACTTTTTGCTTCTATTACAAAATAAGTTAAAATTGAGAATTTATTATATTCATGGTTCATTGACTTTATCACATTAATTTATATCTTATATAAAGTCCATAAACCAAATCACAAGATCTCAATACTTGTTCATGTTCAAAATCATGCTTTTCACATATCGTATTTTTCATGCTTTTGCAAAACAATTGAGTTTTAACAATTGGAAAATGCAATTTGAAAAATTTCTTCGTTTACATGTTTATCTTTATATATACAAACATTTTCCCAAATTTCACTAATTTTGGAGTTGTTTTGTCATTTTCAATTGAATTTACAAAAGAAGTTTTCAGCAGTTTTTAGAAACTGTTTATTTGTGTTCAAATAATTATTTCTCACAAATGGGAAGTGATATTTTAGAAATTCTTTTTCTAACATGTTTATCTATATCTTTATAACCTTCCCTAAATATGTCATAATATTTGGAGTTGATTTACTATGTCAAATTGATTTTACAATGTCAAGTATTTTAGCAGTTTTTCAGAATCTGAAATATCTGTCCTGAAACAATTATTTATCAAAAATGGGAAGTGATATTTTAGAAATTATTTCTCTAAAATGTTTATCCACATGTTTATAAATTTTCCTCAAAATTTCATGATTTTTGGAGTTGATTTGTTATTTTTAATTAATTTTATAAAATCAGATATACAAATTTCCAGAATGCTGGATTTTGGGGTATTTTGGTCTTTTCAGCCTATAACGGCTAGTTTTTATTTTAGAGTGTTTTGCTGGTTGTTTTTAGGGTTATTTCATGAGCCTATATATACCTCATGACCCCATTCATTTCTAAATAAGAGAGAATATTTTAAAAGAAGTTTAAGAGAGTTTTTAAGATTTGTTTAAGACATTCAAGCCTTGTTTCAAGTTTGTTTTGTGGAGCAAAGTTTTACAAGAGGAAGAGGAGATCATTCTTTGGTGGTTGAGCTTTCACTCATCTCTCTTTCACTCTTGATCTTTAGAGAAGTGTTTCTAAACTCTTTCTAGCTTTACATTTATTTGTTTGTTAATCATTTTTATTAAATCTAGATTTTAATTGAGTTTAGTTTTGATTAAATCTCATTGTTACACACACCCACTTGAGCTTATAGTATTTTCATACATAGTATATTGGGGTTGTGAGAGTTTGTAACATTGAGTTGTGCTTAATTGAGTTCTCATCCATAGAGAACAAACATTTGTATTTGTGAGCTTTAATTGTGAGATCACATTGTATTACACTAGTACACCGAGAGGAGTGTGTGGTGAGAGACGTGGTTATCCCAAGAGGAGTGACGTCGATAGTAAAGCCTCGGGAGAGGTGGTAAATCCGAGCACTTGAGGGAGACACGGACTAGAGACCAACACTTGAGGTGGTAGTTAGTGTAAGTACATTGTGAGTGATTGTAAAGTTTTCGGTGAGCTAGAAAACTGAGATAATGTGGTGTAAGCGTTATTGGTGGCGTAGAAAACCGGTTGATATAGTGGAGATCTCCTCGAGGTGAGGAGCGGGGACGTAGGTCGTGGGTTGACCGAACCTCGTGAACATATTATTGTGTTTGAAGTTTGCTTGGCGCATTCATCTTGTTCATCTTTATTACCTTGCTCTCATTTGTTTTATCTCCCTATCTTATTTACACTTGTTTACTTTTGTTTACTCTTTGTGTATATTACATATCCTTGCATATTATTCTTTGTATATCATACTTGCTAGGATATATATTTGTTAATTAGTTTTAATTTGGCATTAATTCAGATTAGATTAGCATCTTGCCCTATTCACCCCCTTCTAGGGCAATTTCAAATACCTCACCTCCCTCTCTCGTTTCCTCACACCAACAACAAGAAAAAAAAAATAAAAGAAGAGAAAGAGACGAAAGAGAAAGAGATAGTGAGAGGAAGAGAAAGGGACGGAGAGAAAGAGACAGGGAGAGAGAGGGAGAGAAAGAGACAGGGAGTAAGAGGAAGAGAAGAGATAGGTGAGAGAGAAAGAGAAAAAGAGAAAGAGAAAAAGAGAGAGGGAAAGACAAAGAACGAGAAAGGAGGAATTGCTGGTTATTGGGATTCGGGGACTTTTCTCAGAAAACTCAGCAAACATTTCTTTTCTAAATATTTCCTTCATACCTTTATGCAAGTATTTAAATTTTCTTAGCTAATTTTTATATTCTACTTTATCGGGCCCCGGGTTTGTCCTAACAAGTGGTATCGAGTTCGCTAGTAAGGCGATATCCGCTATCGTGATGCGATCGCTACCAAAGCGATCCTTCACATCAGAAAATAAGCTAGATTATCATTTACCCTATAAAAGGCACTGGACACTATTCACATACGGGACTATTCATGAGTACGGTTACTGTTCACAAATAACGTTACTGTTCACGAAAAATAGTTTTTCAGTGAACCAGTTTAAGTTTATGCGAATCTGTTGGTGTCTAGGGCAAGGTTTAGGGGTTGCTTATGGCACTCCGAAAGGAACGAGGTACTTAATCGGTCTTGGACCAACCTCTAGTACTCTCCTTACCTGGCTAACTGACCGAGTAAAGTTCAATCGTGTCACTAAAAATTTTTTTGGTTAATGTCCGATATCAGCAACCAGTCCCGTTTGATTTATAACTAAAATTTCAGATCAGTTTGGGCCTTTTCCTCACAAAAACTAAATGTGTGGATCTTGAAGTTATCAACCCAAACCTGTTTGACCCATACTAAACAATTATGTAATTTATTTATTTTCCAATGGAATTTACGTGTGATGTGATGCGTTGATTCACCTAGTGACACTAGTTAGGAGAGACTGTGCATGAAGACGGCTCCCGTTAAAAATGTGATTTACAAGCGTGTTTTTATAGCATGGCTATGACCTCGATATCGATAACCCGATATGAGGATTTTCTTTGGCTATTATTAATATAGCATCGAATAGACGATGCACCTACTTGTTTTGACATGTTTTGGATCACAGTTATTCTTCATAGTTTTACAGAAGTCGTCCACGGTAATTCCGGGGGTAGTGCACAACATTTCATGTACAGTCATTTAATATTAATCAGAAATGGGGTTTAATAAAAGGGGGATTGAATGAATAATATCAAATGTATATAAACGGGTTAATGCGTATTATTGATATACTGAAGGCCAAGGGCCAATACTTGACATGTAGCGGTGTTCCCGGGACGGTTTACGCGAAACCGTTTTATATACATGAAATATTTTTCTTCAATTCAAATAACATCTAAAATGATAATAATGTAGACTTTATTTTGCTTAGTATTTCAGTTATAATTGAGATTTTATTTATATCTATAATTCCGTCATTTTACATGCTTGTTGGGAGTTTTCTGACTCCCCTGGGGTTTGCGTACCCCAGACTCTGGGACTGTTATTTCTTCACAGGATCCCGAGTATTTCCAGGAGCAGGCTCAGCACCAGTGATCACTTTTATTTCCCTCGGTTCTTCAGTTTCGGTTGTTAGGTAGTTCTTTCTATTGTAATGTATTTGGACTTGTACAAAACTCTATCATTCTAAAGATGGTCTTTATCTATAAATTTCAGTAGTTTCATGCTCTGTGGTATAATTTGGATATGTAGTATCTGTATACAGGATGATCTAGAGGCGTGAATGCAGCTAAATGGTTGCATTGCCAGCCGAGTCACGTTCCCAATTGTTACCGGGGCGTGACAGTGATGCTTTAAAATTTAGAATTTTAGACTACTAACACGATTCGTCACAAGAAAAGAACTATTCTATACCAACTTGCACAATGTAGAATGTGACATCCCAATAAGTGCTATATGGGGCTAAGTGCTATATGGGGCTAAGTGCTATATGGGGCTAAGTGCTATATGGGGCTAAGTGCTATATGGGGCTAAGTGCTATATGGGGCTAAGTGCTATATGGGGCTAAGTGCTATATGGGGCTAAGTGCTATATGGGGCTAAGTGCTATATGGGGCTAAGTGCTATATGGGGCTAAGTGCTATATGGGGCTAAGTGCTATATGGGGCTAAGTGCTATATGGGGCTAAGTGCTATATGGGGCTAAGTGCTATATGGGGCTAAGTGCTATATGGGGCTAAGTGCTATATGGGGCTAAGTGCTATATGGGGCTAAGTGCTATATGGGGCTAAGTGCTATATGGGGCTAAGTGCTATATGGGGCTAAGTGCTATATGGGGCTAAGTGCTATATGGGGCTAAGTGCTATATGGGGCTAAGTGCTATATGGGGCTAAGTGCTATATGGGGCTAAGTGCTATATGGGGCTAAGTGCTATATGGGGCTAAGTGCTATATGGGGCTAAGTGCTATATGGGGCTAAGTGCTATATGGGGCTAAGTGCTATATGGGGCTAAGTGCTATATGGGGCTAAGTGCTATATGGGGCTAAGTGCTATATGGGGCTAAGTGCTATATGGGGCTAAGTGCTATATGGGGCTAAGTGCTATATGGGGCTAAGTGCTATATGGGGCTAAGTGCTATATGGGGCTAAGTGCTATATGGGGCTAAGTGCTATATGGGGCTAAGTGCTATATGGGGCTAAGTGCTATATGGGGCTAAGTGCTATATGGGGCTAAGTGCTATATGGGGCTAAGTGCTATATGGGGCTAAGTGCTATATGGGGCTAAGTGCTATATGGGGCTAAGTGCTATATGGGGCTAAGTGCTATATGGGGCTAAGTGCTATATGGGGCTAAGTGCTATATGGGGCTAAGTGCTATATGGGGCTAAGTGCTATATGGGGCTAAGTGCTATATGGGGCTAAGTGCTATATGGGGCTAAGTGCTATATGGGGCTAAGTGCTATATGGGGCTAAGTGCTATATGGGGCTAAGTGCTATATGGGGCTAAGTGCTATATGGGGCTAAGTGCTATATGGGGCTAAGTGCTATATGGGGCTAAGTGCTATATGGGGCTAAGTGCTATATGGGGCTAAGTGCTATATGGGGCTAAGTGCTATATGGGGCTAAGTGCTATATGGGGCTAAGTGCTATATGGGGCTAAGTGCTATATGGGGCTAAGTGCTATATGGGGCTAAGTGCTATATGGGGCTAAGTGCTATATGGGGCTAAGTGCTATATGGGGCTAAGTGCTATATGGGGCTAAGTGCTATATGGGGCTAAGTGCTATATGGGGCTAAGTGCTATATGGGGCTAAGTGCTATATGGGGCTAAGTGCTATATGGGGCTAAGTGCTATATGGGGCTAAGTGCTATATGGGGCTAAGTGCTATATGGGGCTAAGTGCTATATGGGGCTAAGTGCTATATGGGGCTAAGTGCTATATGGGGCTAAGTGCTATATGGGGCTAAGTGCTATATGGGGCTAAGTGCTATATGGGGCTAAGTGCTATATGGGGCTAAGTGCTATATGGGGCTAAGTGCTATATGGGGCTAAGTGCTATATGGGGCTAAGTGCTATATGGGGCTAAGTGCTATATGGGGCTAAGTGCTATATGGGGCTAAGTGCTATATGGGGCTAAGTGCTATATGGGGCTAAGTGCTATATGGGGCTAAGTGCTATATGGGGCTAAGTGCTATATGGGGCTAAGTGCTATATGGGGCTAAGTGCTATATGGGGCTAAGTGCTATATGGGGCTAAGTGCTATATGGGGCTAAGTGCTATATGGGGCTAAGTGCTATATGGGGCTAAGTGCTATATGGGGCTAAGTGCTATATGGGGCTAAGTGCTATATGGGGCTAAGTGCTATATGGGGCTAAGTGCTATATGGGGCTAAGTGCTATATGGGGCTAAGTGCTATATGGGGCTAAGTGCTATATGGGGCTAAGTGCTATATGGGGCTAAGTGCTATATGGGGCTAAGTGCTATATGGGGCTAAGTGCTATACCGCGTGAGCACGGTGGGAGCCACCTCTAGAGCCTGTAGGAGCAACCTCTAGAGTCCACATTGCCTGGCTATACTGGGATGTGCCAATTATCATGTCACGATGAGGACGTCGCATATGTAAGGTGGGGTGATTATGACATCCCAATAAAGTGTGTGATAGTGACACTTTAGCGATTTATAGTCTCACATCGGTGGGTGTATGAAATGTTAATATGTTTATATAGTGAAGCCTAAGATTCAAGTGTAATATCGGCTAGTCGATTTTGGCAGTGGATTTAGCCAATAGCACATTACACTTGATGGGTCCCACGGCTTGCACGCACCAACGGGCCCGCGGGCCCGGGGCGTGACATAGAACGTGGAGAAACATAATGATTTTAGAATGAGTAGATTTTGCAGGTAACTCTTCTTGGCTATTGTAGGCCGCAAAAAAAAAAGTTACTGTAGCAATACGGGGCTCAACCCCGCGTTTTGCTTTAGAAGCGCGAGGCCCCACGGCATCGTAGCGTACCGCCAAGACCGTGAAGCGCTTTCGTTCATCGCAATGCTTCGCGGATATCGCAAAGAACTTCGTTTATCGTAGCACTGGTAGCATCGAAGCGTACCACGCATCAGAGTACCGGTAGCAACGCCGCTCATCGTAGCAACCGGCATTTTATCGCAACAACGCGAGGCTCAACTCCGCGTTTTTACTGTAGCAACGTGAGGCTCATCTCCGCGTTTTTACTGTAGCAAAACGCGAGGCTATTTTCAGAACACGGACCTCGCGTTTGACTCGTTCAAACACGATTTTAACAGTTCCAAAACTGTTTTGCACGATCTGAGGGCCATTAACCCTCATTTAGGAGTGATAATAGGGGTTAGTTATACCCCTTAAACCCCTATAAATAGCTGAAAGCTCAGCTGAAGAAGGGGGCAGGTTGAAAGGGTTTGGCCGGAGAACTAAAAAAAAAAAGGAGAGAACGGTTTCTTCTGCGCAGCTGTGATCGGCGTGACGATCGGACCTTCATCCATAGTCTGATCAGAATGAAACTTAGAGGGAAGCCTCAACACTCATCGTTCCTAATTCTGAATGGTGGAGATTGATTTCTAACGGTTGGATTTGGAGATATCGAGGTTTTACCGAAGCCAATAGTGCAGAGAACGGTTTCTTCTGCGCAGCTGTGATCGGCGTAACGATCGGACCTTCATCCGTGGTCTGATCAGAGTGAAATTTGGAGGGCAGCCTCAACACTCATCGTTCCTAATTCTGAACGGTGGAGATTGATTTTTACCGGTCGGATTTAGAGATATTGAGGTTTGACCGAAGATCTGAGTCTCTTTTTAAAGAAAGGATCAAACCTCCTTTGCTGGCATCAACTCTCCTAGAGAGTTCAACTCGATTACAGTTTTCAAACTTGCACGGAAAGTTTTTCTCCGCCATTCTTGGCTAAAAGGATTACTAATCCTTTTCTAAAATCAACTCTATTAAAGAGTTCTTAACTCGGCCAGAGTTCTAAACTTGCTCCTGCGAGTTATTTTTCAACCTCGTCCCACGAGTCAAGACGGTCGGATCGTCAACGGGATACAAGATTCAAACTCCTATCGCCACCGTGAAGAACCCAGATTAAATAAAGGGAAGGGTCTCCGTTGATCCTTCTCTCTTTTATAAATCGGGCAACCGATCGAGGAATTTATAATTTCTTTTTATCTAAGTCAGTTAGAGAGAGAGATTGCATTCGAGAGATTGTATTCATTATTCTTCAAATAGAATAGACCAATTTTACATTTTCTCAATTTTTCCTCGCGAACAGCTATATAAAGTGTGAATTCACTGAACTCCCGTGAAAGTTCAACATTTTGCACTAAACCCCTATGAACTTTCAAAATCGCACTAAACTCCCAATAATTTTTATAAAACCCCCCAATATCTTTTGTGTAAATTACTCTAAACCCCAATAACTTTCAAAATGTGTTTTATGTTGTTTTCTGGTTCTAATTTATGGGTGTTATCTGGAAAATATATAAACTTATTGGGGGGGGGATGCAAAATAGAAACATTAATGGGGTTTAGTGTGATTTGAAAGTCCATAGGGGTTTAGTACAAAACAGTGAAAGTTCATAGGGGTTTAGTGTAATTTACCCCTGTATAAACTTAGGTTTTTTTTATACTGATATCAGTCCCGTAGATTTTAGTACTTTGATATAACCCCCTCAAATCTTCGTATTTTGATATTAGTCCCCTAAATTACCATATTGTGTTGATATTAGTTCTTCTGTTAGGATTACTGTTAAAAATAGTAAACTATGATTGAATAATTATCAAAATATCCCCACCACCATCAATTAACCCCCCTCTTATTGGGATTGGAGTCCCCTCCTATCATCCCGAGTGATCTTCGTCCATAACTACTTGAGTGGAAGACCTAGGTTGGGCATGAGCTGATTCGAACCGCGAGCCGAACCGGCCCAACCCGGTTTGGGTCTAAACTCGGCTCGGCCCATACCAAGCGGGGCTCAACCTAACCCACATTGGTGGCGGTTCATGGGCTAGACTGGATTTTGATCTAGAACCGGGACCAAAGAAGCAGGCCCAACCCACCCCCACCCAACCCGAGTTTAATTATAAATATTTATTTTGTTTAGCAAAAAATAAATAGGCCTCATGCAGTTAGGCATTCAAAGTCCGAATTGCATATATCTTTGTATTTGCAATGTTTTTCTATGTGATGTGTGTGTGTGTATAGAGTAATGATATTGTGAGATGGTGAGCTCAAAACTTAACGTGAGCTAGATTAATCGGCTCATCAAATTCACATCTTGATTAACATGTCATCAAATGTATATGATAAAAATTTAATATAATTTGGAGTCTTCTATAGTATGAATCAAACTAGTTTGATATGTTAATTTTTTAGGCAGCTTAATCGCCGTCCCTTCTACACAGCTAAAACAATGATTAAAAATTTCAAAACAATATAATATTTTCTACTTATAGATCATGGTGAGTGCAAATCACGATGGGTGGTGCCGATCATCATTTTGAGTAGCCTATTGGGCTAGCTCACGATAAGAATCTGAGCTCACCATCTCATTTTATATATATATATATATATATATATATATATATATATATATATATATATATATATATATATATATATATATATATAATTTTAATAAAGAGTTTGAAATAGGAAAAAATAAAGTAAATATAATTTTACAAATGTGATTATAAAGTTAATATAGTTTAGAAATGAAAAAATAGAAAAAGGTATATATATATATATATATATATATATATAATTTTAATAAAGAGTTTGAAATAGGAAAAAATAAAGCAAATATAATTTTACAAATGTGATTATAAAGTTAATATAGTTTAGAAATGAAAAAATAGAAAAAGGTATATATATATATATATATATATATATATATATATATATATATATATATATATATATATATATATATATATATATATATATATATATATATATATATATATATATATATATATATATATATATATATATATATATATATATATATATAGCACCATTTTGGTGCTTGGTAATGAGGTGTATCGATCACATCCTCTCCTCAACCCATGTGCTTGTGGTCCCCATTTGAGAGTGGATGTGATTGATACACCTCAACTAGCAAGTACCAAGTACCAAACATACCCATTTTTCTATATATATATATATATATATATATATATATATATATATATATATATATATAATTTTAATAAAGAGTTTGAAATAGGAAAAAATAAAGTAAATATAATTTTACAAATGTGATTATAAAGTTAATATAGTTTAGAAATGAAAAAAATAGAAAAAGGTCGAAAAAAACCCATGGATTGACCCACGACCCATGGGCTGTGGGCCGAGCCCGGCCTGGCCAGCTCCTAGGTTGGTCGTTGGCCGAGCTGGGTCCAGTCCCAAACTCGGGATCAGAAAAACAGACCCGATCCACTCTGACTCGCGCGGGCTTGGGTTAGACCTGGCTCGGCCTTGAACCCGGCAGGTCAGGTCACGGGCCTGAACCGACCCGGCCCACGCCCATCCCTAGGAATACCCTCCTTTCGCCCTCTCCACTTGTCAAGCAACTCTTATCCACAACCTCCCAAATCTTTTATTTGGAGGCTTTTGTTAGTATTGAAATTTAATTGTAGATGTAAAGAAGATGAGGAAGAGAAAGATTATTAATGGGCTATTTGGTTGGATGGAAATAAAGTTGCAAATGTAAATAGAGTAATCAGATTTATAAATACATTATTTAGTTTATAACTTTGTAATTAGAAAATGTAAATGAACTTGCACTTTGTAGGAAAAACTTGCAATAAATGCTGCGACCAATTCGGTGGGAGGAAAAGCTGCAGGCTTCAAAAAGAGAATTAAAAAATAAAAAATTCTACCTCATCAAAAATAATATTTTTTAAATCCAAATACTAAAATTATCTGCACCAAGATTTTCTTATATTACAAAATTTTGTAGCTTTTGGTTAATTATTTTTCAACTAAACATTAAAGTTGCATTCAGTAATACATTTCCTACAATATAATTGCAGATATCCAAACATCGGATTTGAGTTGATTTCCTACAATAAATGCGACATGCAACATTTGTTGCAATTTATTATTGCAGCAAATCAAACCGCCCCTACCCAAGAGGGTCTAGCCGAATTTGTAAGCTACCTATAAATAGTACTCCAAGTCTCAAGTTCGATTCTCATGGGTAGCACCTAAATGAATTCAAAAATCCCGCCCCTACGAATCCCCAAGTTCAGCTTCAGCCTCAACCTAGGTAGTCATACCTTATTAAAACAAATAATCTACCATTTCTCTGTTCTTGCAATCTAATACTTGTAAGAAAAACAATATGATATTCTCCTTGAATGATGCTTTGGCTCCTGGTTGGCTTGATCCAACTAGTAGAAGCTCTCGATTCTGAGTACAATGAATTTTTACCGCGGGGAGGAAGAAGAAAAGGAAAAATGAGCTTGGATTGTTGTAAACAGGTATGGATTTTGGGGGAGCTCTTAACGAGTTTGGGTTTGTTACGTGAGGAACATAAATGTTCATTAATGGTTGATGTTAAACATAATGATATATTCTTTACCATTTATAACCCCAACTATCCACAAATACTAATATCAACATAATATGATAATTTGAGGGACCCATATCAAAATACTAACGATGCAGGGGACTAATATTGAAAAAACCCATAAGCTTAACAACATCTTTATCATCCTCTTCCTATCTCGTTACAGTGGAAGATACCAATAACAAATAAAATACCATGTTAATTATTTGGTTATCTCAAATGTAGGTTTCGTGAGGTAAGATCTCATATCAAATTTGTTCCTAAAGTCGAAATACCTTGAATCGGCACTCAACAAAGTCCAAATACTTTGAATCACGCTCAAATTACTTCCATAAATATACGGACGCCCGCATAAAAACTACCCAGCCAAATCTCACCAACCCCTTTCCCTCCCTCTATAAAGCCGTGCTCTCAAGCCTCAACCTCCTCGCCCCCACAAAAACCCCAAAAAAACCCCTGAAAAAAATGGCGGCCTTCATCGCCCAGTCGAGCCTCCTCGCCCCAACCCAAACCCTAACCCGCCTCAACAAAAGCCTAGATCTCTCCCCTTCCCGCCACCTCCTCCCCCTCCCCAGCCGCCGCGACCGCCGCCGCTCCCTCTCCATCTCCGCCGTCCAAACCGACGCCAAGCCCACCGTCCTCGTCGCCGAGAAGCTCGGCGAGGCCGGACTCGACCTCCTCAAATCCTTCGCCAACGTCGACACCTCGTACAACCTCACGCAAGAGGAGCTCTGCACCAAGATCTCGCTTTGCGATGCCCTAATTGTCAGAAGCGGGACTAAAGTTAGCAGAGAGGTTTTCGAGTCGTCGGCTGGTCGATTGAAGGTCGTCGGAAGAGCTGGAGTTGGGATCGATAATGTGGATCTGTCGGCGGCGACGGAGCACGGGTGTCTTGTCGTCAATGCGCCGACGGCGAACACGGTTGCGGCGGCGGAGCATGCGATTGCGCTCATGGCGGCCATGGCGAGGAATGTTGCTCAGGCTGATGCTGCCCTTAAGAAAGGTGAGTTTTTTTTTTGGGTTTAGATCTGAAGGTATGGATCTAGGGTTTAGGGTTTTAGATCTATGTGATTTTTTTCTCCAATTTCCCCTTTTTTTTGGGTTTAGATCTAAAATAGGGATTTAGATCCGTGGGTATGGTTCGTGAGTGATAAGTGTTGAATTTGCTTCGATCGGTTCTGAATGATATATTAGATTGTAAAAATTTTCCTTTTTGGGTAACTTTTTGGTACTTTGTTATTTGGTATATAAAAGGCTTTTGTAACTTGTTTGATAGTTTATGTAAATATTTGCCTTGTTAATGAAAAGTTGGAATCTTTTTGGTATTTGTTACCTTTTCTTTTTATTTTTTTTAATATTTCTTGTCTTAATACTGAGACAGTAATCTTCTTGGGTTCTCCTTTGTTTTTGTCCATGGAAAGTTGTATAGTTTTTGGGCTTTGTTACCTTTCTTTTGTTTTTTATGTTCAGTATTCCTTTCTCTTGTAACTGTGTGTTCTCCTTTGTTCTTTATGTGCTGTGCATGCTCTATTTATTTCGAAGTTTGCAATTGAAAGGTAGATACAGTTTATGGAATATTCCTTGTTAAGATGTGCATCCCATTGTGTTTGACCTGATATATCTCACCCACATGTTACCCGGCGTGGATTCGAATGACCTGAAATGCAATGTTGTAATATTCTTCTATTTTTTTAATTCTTTATCGTTTTAATGTATTATGCATTAAACCTTGTTGCGTTATATAACAATTGGGATGATAGGTTAACTTCAAATCTATCAACAGTCTTTCAATCATTGTGGTGTGCTGTTTATTTCATGTGTCAAGATGTTGCCCGATATCTTCTATCTGACATGATCACCCTAGCCTTTATGAACCCAACATGCGTTTCAGAACCTTTCTTCTGTCATCAATTTTCATATGGTTCAGCAAAATCTTCTTTTTTTCACCAACTGCACCTGAGTTCCACCATGACATGTATACGATAGGAATTTTGCCAATGATTGATACTCTGCTTCAATCACCCCACTTCCTAACTCATCCATCCCACCCTCGGGCCCATCACCATTAAGTACCTGCAATTAAAGACATCAGAAAGCATATAAAACACTTAAATTCAGGCCGAAAAGGAAAAACTCTGCAAAGAGTGAAACCTGGAATAAATCGGCGAGGGCACTAGTGCAATTCACCTTGATAATTGTCTCCAAAATTTGAATTGAGATCCTAGTTCATACTGTGGATAGTAATTTTTGGATTTTTTGGATATAGTAAATAGTATAATATCTATTAATCAATCATACTTTATTCAACTTTTTCCTGATAAGAGTTCAGCTTTGAGATAGTTATTTGAGCTGGAAGAAAACCTGTAGCATCCACATTTAGAGCTATGAGCTCGTAAATTTATTCACTTTTTACTCACATAAATATATTCATTATCGGATATATTTATTATCGGGTAATGTACTGATTATCTTGAAAAAAAAATTGTAGTTTCACCATATTACCAGTATCATCAAATGTTGCTAACAATTGCTGGTAATATGGTGAAGCTACAACTTCGTCAAGATAATTAGATAATCAGTACATTACTGATTACCCGATAATTAATATACTGATGTGAGCAAAAAGTGAATAAATTTAGGAGCTCATGGCTCTAAATGTGGATGCTACAGGTTTTCTTCCAGCTCAAACAACTATTGCAGGTCTACACTTTATCTTGGAAAGCTGAATAAAGTATGATTGATTAATAGATATTCTACTGTATTTACTATATCCAGCAAATTCAAAAATTAACAATGCTACCCGTCCTGCGAACTAAGGGTCTCAGCTCAAATTTGGAGACAATTATCAAGCGGATTAGACTAGTGCCCTTGCAGATTCTTTCTAGGTTTAACTCTTTGCAGAGTTTTCCTTTTCAGCTGGAGTTTCTTCTCAGCTGGAATTTCTGTGTGTTATATGCTTTCTCATGTCTTTGGTTGCAGGTACTTCTTGGTGCTGGGGCCGAGGGTGGGGCGGATGAGATAGTAAGTGGGGTGATTGAAGCAGAGTATCAAAGTATTGTGAATCACTAATCTTCTTGTCCTTTGTTCTTGTTAATGGAAATTTGGAAAGTTTTTGGCTGTTACCTTTCTTTTGTTTTTTATTTTTATTTTTCTGTTTTCTGACAACTGTATGTTCTCCTATGTTTTTTTATGTGCTGACTGCTGAGCATGCTATTTATTTAAAGTTTGTAACTGAAAGGTAGATACAATTCATGAGATTTTTCTGGTCAAGTCTGCAGCACATTGGGTTTGACCTACACATCTCATCCATATGTTACTCATCATAGAATAACCTGGCAAATGAATTATATTATTGTTGTATTGATTATTCTTTTTCAATTTCATTTATTTATTCTTCATATTTATTCTTTATACTTCTAATGTATTATGCATTAAACCTTGTTGCATTATTCATCTTGTTACATTACGTAACAGTTGGGGTGATAGATTAACTTAAAAGTTTGTCAAAGTTGTCTCTCATTCATTGTGGTGTGTGCTATTTATTTCACGCGTTGAGATGTTTCTTGAATCTTCTACCCGACATGGTTTGCCTAGCTTTCATGGACCAGACATCTCCTTTTCAGAACCGTTCTTTAGTGTCTGCATGAAATAATCATCTATTAATGGGTTAGCAATACTTTCTTCTTTTTTCACCAGCTGTTCCTGAGTTCCTCCATGGCATGTATTTCATATGGCATGTATTTTATAGGCATTTCACCTGTGAAATATTTTTACAAGAGGACAATTGAGTATCTATTAGTGGGTTATCAATATCTTTTTCTTGACCAATTTTTTCTTGAGTTCCACCTTGACCTAGAGCTGCATATGTGTTTCTCCCTATGAAATACTTTTCAAGAAGACAAATGAGCATCTTTATTACCTTTTCTGCTTCTTGAAACATGTTTCTGACTTGTCCAAGAAATAACTCCTGTGAAGTGAAAACATCACCTGAACTTGACTAGTGTAGTTTAATTCCGTGTGAAATCAAATTCAGATAGATAAGTTGAATCCAATTTCTATTAATATAACAGTCATTTGCTAATCTCCATCTTCACATTGAGTGGCTTTCTTTCATTGTTTATATTTTCTTAGTTTGGTAATAGAATTCGATTTTGTATAATTAGGCTTAGCACAAAAAATCCTCTTATTTTACACACTTGAAATTATAACTTGAATAGCATATGCCCCAAACGTGCAAGAAATCTTCATCACCTATTTGTGGTTTATAGCTTTATAAGCATAAGCTCAATTTAATTATTCAAATGACATCTAACTAATCATCTACAAGCTTAAGGCTTTTGGTTTCCTTGAAAATTCTGCATTTATACATATTACCTATTATAAAATTTTTGACATAGAATATTTTCTTATGACATCCGATTTCTTCTCAAATCCAGGTAAATGGGAGCGGAACAAATATGTTGGGGTATCACTTGTTGGCAAAACTCTCGCAGTGATGGGTTTTGGAAAAGTTGGTTCTGAAGTTGCAAGGCGTGCCAAGGGTTTAGGAATGCAGGTTGTTGCACATGATCCCTATGCTCCTGCTGATCGTGCTCGTGCACTAGGAGTCGAGTTAGTGACTTTTGATGAAGCACTAGCACTTGCAGATTTCATCTCATTGCACATGCCCTTAACACCTACCACATCAAAGATGCTCAATGATGAATCCTTTGCAAAGATGAAGAAAGGCGTGAGGATTGTCAATGTTGCTCGTGGTGGTGTAATTGATGAAGAAGCTCTCGTGAGGGCATTGGATTCTGGAATTGTTGCACAGGTTCCTTTTGACTACTTATTTTATGAGATATTTCAGAAGGTTTTTGTCTTCATTAGTTGCTGATATGTTTCTTTCTGCATCATTTAGGCAGCATTGGATGTCTTCACAAAGGAGCCTCCTCCACTAGATGATAAATTGGTCATGCATCACAATGTTACGGTTACACCTCATCTGGGAGCCAGCACCACAGAAGCACAGGTAAACAGGAAATCTGTGGTTATTCTTTAGTCATGGCTTTGTTTGTCTGCTAACTATATTAACTAAGCCAATAATATTTCTAATTTTGTTTGTTGATCTCACAGGAAGGAGTGGCAATTGAAATAGCTGAAGCTGTTGTTGGAGCCTTGAAAGGAGAGCTTGCTTCTACTGCAGTAAATGCACCAATGGTTCCTGCTGAGGTATCACACTTTAAAGTTTAAATATAGCTTCAGAGTGAAATTAGACATTCTGGAAATGTGTAATCATTCTGAAAGGAAGAATACAACCAAGAATATTGCAAATGAATATTATCCTTAAGAGTTTCTGTGGATATAACTAATTTTACTGCGAAGATAGGATTAGTCGAAACTGCACATGAAGCTTAGGGAAGACAGGATTAATGAAAAATGCACACGAAGCTTAAATGGGGACGGGTATTTTCCAAGAAAACCTGCTTAAATATCCACCTAGGACAATGACTTGCTTCCTTGCTTCGCTTTTCTTATTGCTGAAAGTAAAGCAAGTTCCTCCTGATGTTTTATGGTGGTATTTTATTTGCAGAAAAAGGAAAAAATAATAAATTTGTCCTGTATTTTTATCCTCAAAAACACTTCCTATGTAAAACCTGACAAAGCAATATATTCTTCAATTTTTTACCTTGCAAATTTGTGCAAAGTGGATACTGCCACAATACATGACATGCACCAAACCCAATTTGTATGCCTCTTAAGACAAGAAGATGCTAATTCCTCCCTAGAAATGAGACGATCAGAGTCAGCAATCTTTTCATAGGTGCTACTAGAGCTTAATAATGCCACCTTATTGTAATATTTCTGTCTTTTATTACAGGTGTTATCAGAGCTTGCCCCATATGTTGTTCTCGCAGAGAAACTCGGCAGGCTAGCTGTCCAACTCGTTGCAGGAGGCAGTGGCGTGAAATCAGTAAAGATCACCTATGCATCAGCCAGAAGTCCTGACGATCTCGACACCAGAGTTCTCCGTGCAATGATCACTAAGGGCTTGATCGAGCCAGTCTCCGATGTCTACGTTAACCTTGTAAATGCCGATTTCACAGCAAAACAGAGAGGCATTCGTCTTACGGAAGAAAGAGTCCTCTTGGATGGTTCACCAGAAAGCCCTCTCGAATTCATCCAGGTCCAAATTGCCAATGTCGAATCTAAGTTTGCCAGTGCCATGTCTGAAACTGGGGAGATTAGCGTAGAGGGGAAAGTGAAAGATGGGATTCCTCATCTTACTAAGGTTGGATCATTTCAAGTTGATGTGAGCATGGAAGGAAGCTTGATTCTCTGTAGGCAAGTGGATCAGCCTGGGATGATTGGCACTGTTGGGAGTATTTTAGGGGAGGAGAATGTGAATGTGAGCTTTATGACTGTTGGTAGGATTGCTCCTAGGAAACATGCAGTTATGGCAATTGGTGTCGATGAGCAACCGGCAAAAGAAACTTTGAAGAAGATCGGGGAAATACCGGCCATTGAAGAGTTTGTGTTCCTCAAGTTATAGAGATGGTAGTTTTTGTGATGTGCGATTTTTATACTCATTTGAAGGAGCTGCGAATTATTTAGCTGAGTTATTATTTTGGACCTGAGGGTTGTAGTTTACATGCGGTCAAAATTTTCTAGTATTATCATCCAAATGCGTTTATATTTGAGTATTACAGCGTATAATTGTCTGAACTATATTAGTATGGAATCTCATGAGTATTACCTTTTGATGGAAGTTTAATAATATTTAGTTTTTAAGTCTCTTGGTATTTTGGAATTTTGGCATGGACATTGTACTGTTTTGTCTGAGGTGATAGCTGATATTTCATGTCTTAATATCGATCAAATGCAAGGGGGGCGCAGCAGCTAACCATCTATTTAAGAGATTTAGAACAGGTTTTTTGGCATCTGAATCAGTCGGAGAAAGTTGCATAGTTACTAGCCGACCGAAGCGGCCCGAATAATCACACATTAAAAAAAAGAAAAAAGAAAAAGGGTGAAAGAGATCAATTAAAGAGTAAATAAAGTGTGGAATCTCATCTTATTATAAACTCCAGTCTCAGGTGTGCATAATATCAAAATTTTACACCCTTTGTTGTATTAACTATTAACGTCATTAAGAGCATTTATTGATTAACAAACCATGAGAAGAAATTCAGGAGGAAAAACCATTCCCTATCACTACGGGCTTACACCAAAGATTGCCATTAAGTTGTTATTATTAAAAATAAGGTAATGGCTTTGGTTAAAGGTCCTCTCCGTTGCCCTAAAACTCCGAAGCTGTGGTGAGATTCATGAGTCACCCCTGCAGGTTAAGTGCCCTTTTCAAGCCCCAAATGCTCATGTAGTGTTATCTTTTTCTAAACTGCTTTGCATGTGTGGCTGGTGGGGTTTTAATCTATGATGTGTGTCGGCTTTTCTCATTTAAAAAAAAAAGGAAAAAGGAAGAACTTAACAGAGAAGGATTGATGCAGAGATACTGTAAGATTTGCGACAACCTTGTTTGTTGTACTTAATAAGGAACCCTAAAGTCTTTATTGGCATGGACATAATACTGCATACTGATCAATTGTTTGTAGAGTCTCATGCCCCCTATTTCACATGCACAGTCTACATGGTCTATTTTTCCATTGGCTCTGATATGATATTTCAATTGAAGATGCTAGTTTTCCTTACACGCGTGATCAATATCTTTCAACTTTGTGTCAAATATACTTGTCCCAAAGAAAACCTACTCAACTTCATTGTAAATTTGCAATATGAAGGAATTTGGCATGTGTACTGTGTGCAAAGCGCTTACTGTTGCTGCTTACTTTTTCTCTCTGTCCGGGACTTCAATTATGCCCAGTTACCGGCGGTTAATCCTGTTACCGATATTGCCAGATCACAGCAGGTATTTACTCAGATGCTAGGCCTTTCCAGTTCATGTTTCTTTTTTTTTTTACTTTTTTTTTTTGGGGGGGTCTTGCAGTACACTTTAGTAATTCAGTTTCTCTTGTTTGTATTTTGTTATGCAGGGGATTCAGGCTGCACAGGAAAAGGCAGAAATTTATTCCTTTTATAACCCGGTTTTTTAGCCTTTATTTCAAGGGAAAATGTGCGAGGATGGAGTATTTTGCATATAGGTTTAGAAAATAGCACATTAAATATTCTGGTAGACAAAAATGCGAAATAAAATATATATCAAAATTGGAGAACAAATATCTGTCTTTATCTTCCTCATCTTCTAATTTCATGTCATGTGATTTCTGGAAACCAAGTCTTTCATTCATGTAAAAACTGATTTTTATTTCAGATTAGCCTTTTCGGATAAAAGACCAGATACACTTTTGGAGGGAATGTTTATGCAACTTACTCGACACGTAAATTGTGCATTTTAGTCTTTTAACATCCCCAGCTGACTCAGAGCTAATTTTACGTCATTGGTGCTGTAGCCATCTTCAGTTTTAACATTACTGGGGCTACGAAAGCCACAACATCTTCAAACGAATAGCCCTGCATTTGGAACTGCTTAAGTGAGGTTCCGCAAGCACCCTTCAGTATAACGGTTCTGTGGACCCCACCGAGCAATCCTTCGTAATCAGCATCGCCACTTTCGCCAACAAACACCACCATGTTGGTCAATTCTGTGCCCCACCTTACATATAAGTACCTGGAAAGAAAGCAATTTCTCATTAACAAGAGTAGTTGATAACAAAATCATTTGAAACTTTTATAGATCATCGATGTAGAACTGCTAAAGTTAGAAACTAAATAACCCTTTTGGTGAATCAGGGAGTATGTGGTAAACCCGTAAACCCCAAAGCCTTATTCCAACAAGGATTTTCTTATTATTTATCTTTTTTATTTATTCTAGAAACGTATGATTACTGAATAGTATCATCTACTAATTTAATACAAAAGTGAATATTAGTGGGACTCGTTCATCCTTTCTAACTATCACTTTCTTCACAAACAAACAAGAATTTTTGTGTTCTCCCTTCAAACCTTCTATTCTACAAACCAAGAACAAACTTAGAGTTGAGGATTCCTTAGATTTCTGACAACCATCATCATAACTCCAAAATACAAATCCTATGTCCAAACAGCCTCTAATAGAAACGTAAACATATTTATATAGTGCCAAGTGAAGATGCCCCAGCTCTGCCCATGCTTATTTGAACCTCTCATCCATAAATGAATCCAACCCAATATCCCAATTCCAGCTCTAATGTACTTTTAGCAATAATAGATAAAGAATAGTTATATTTGAAAAGTAACTCTAGCAATCAGTTCTTCAAGTATAAACAACGTCCATAAAAAGTTGCATGTGAAAGTCACAGGAAATAAATAATTATATTTCTATCTTATAAGAAGAATTACCAACCAAACTAGTATTAATAAACCAAAATTTACCTGAGTGCCTGTGAGCGAGAAGCTAGCACAGGAATGACATGTAGCTTGGAACCATCATGGCTATATACAACATGGCAACGGAGTGCCTGAATTCGCATCAACTTCCGAAGTTCTTTAACAGAAGGAACCTACGAGGAAAAACACATAATCCACTCAAATAATATAATCTTTACTTCATCACAAATCCAACATATAAGTTGAGTTGAATCTTCTCACAAAAAAAGGGATTGTGAGAGGAGATTAGATACGAAGAAGAGAATAAGAATTACCAGTGTCGGATTCAGCACTTTAAATGCATGGCAGTAATTAGACGACCGCTGCTCATCTTCAATAACAACTTGCTCTTCACTTTCTCCCTTCTTCTCTACAACCGAAGCAGCCCAGCGAATCAAAGTCTTTCTTAAGCCTTCACCACCCCAACGATACTCAATTTGCGAACGATAATCCAGATCAATTGCATAAGGAAGCTCAGAAGGGTCAGAAGTTGGAGCCGGGTAATATAGATCACTGCCACTGTTGCATACAAGTGCATCAAAATCAGTAGGAAGCATTCCAGCGGCGACAATAACTGAATGTGCCTCTGATATAGTTAGTGCTGTCGATAATATGAACCCTATACGTTCTGACATTCTATCCCTACATGCAGCTTCAAATATATTTTTGATTATGTCAATGAAATCTTTAACATTGTCAGTATCCACCGCAATGACAAAAATATGCTTCCTCCTCCTCAACAACGGTAGCTTGCTTTGTTCTGGTTTTTCCTTGGAATCAACTTTTTGAGTGACCCTTAAGCCCTTAAAATATTTTGAAACAGCCTTTTCTAAACTGCCTTTTCTATCAGTGGAATCCTCTTCAGAGTTTAAGATATCCAGACTGCCACTTTCTCCAGCTTTTTCACCATCTAATGAAAGCTTTAGGTTCAAAGATATATCTTGAATATCCCTTAAAGAGTCACCAGGTGAATCTGACTCTGAATTTTCAAACCCATCATCATCATTCCTTTGCCATTGGGGATGTCTTGGTCGACAACCAGTAATTCGAGATAAGTATGTCTTACAATGCTCAGGCCAAGAGAAGAGGTGGATGTTTTTCAAGCCGTTGTGCCGACATCGTGCCCACAGCTGTTTATCAGATACAAGCTTATAAAGTGCATCAGATATAGCATTTTGATCATGGGGATCAACTAGGAGGCCTTTGTCAAGGACCTGAACAAAATCCGATACAATAAACAAAAGCAAAAAACAAAAGTTGATAAAATCAGTTTCTATACAACTCAGGTAACTTGAAATTGAACATTTGACTAAAATAAGACTGATGTGAACGAACCTGATGGATATCAACAGGACCTCCATTTTTTGTAGCCACGATAGGCAGCCCATTAGCTGCAGCCTGCTCAAAAGAGTATTAACTTTGATTAGAAAAATTGTACTTATAAATATAAATCAAGTTGTTATAGATGAAAGAGAAACCTCTATCAATGTGAGGCCAAATGGTTCAATGAAAGCTGGATTAATGAAAACACCCTGCATTGAAACACAAATTATGAGGTCAGAGTTCTTAATCATGCTTGGTGACAACTGTGGCAAATTATCTTCAAAACAACATTTGAATTTACCATGTAATTGCTCTTTCCTGTTAAGCATGTAGTATAAGATTACTATTTGGAGTATCAGTTTAAGTAATTGTTGTTAGACTTAAATCTAATTAAATCTATTTGTGGGCACATATGTTAAATTAATGTGTAAATCTATCACTTAAGGAAACCCACTAAAGTGATCAATTAAGTTGGGTTATCGGGTATTTATATATTGTCATGGGCTAAATGTGCAGATACCAGGTTGTAATTACAATTTGATGAGGGGCCAAATTGTAAAAGTGCAACACCTATATATATGGGGTTATGGTCCCTAATCTAGGGTAAATACACAAGAATTCTCATCTCTTTTACCCCCATCTAAAAAGAGATCTAAGAAAGAGAAGAAGCTTTAGAAGATCCATCAATCCACTCAAGATCCAAACCATGGATTCAGGTATAATTCCGCTTTAGTTGCAATCTCTTTGAGGTAATCAAGTCTTATTAAAGATCTTACAAGTGGTATCAGAGCCTCTTGATTAACTCTTAGAGATTTTTTTTTTGAGTTTCTATGGTTTTTCGGGTGGATTTATGAATAAAGATCAAATCTTTTTCGGATTTTTTGGGTTCGGATGAACAGTAAATGTTTTTAGTCCGATGAACAGTAAAGTTTTTTCCGGATGAACAGTAATTTATGTTCATCGTGAACAGTACCTTTTCGATTTTTTGTTAAATTTTCTATGATTTTTGAAAATTAATATAAGGTTTGGATCTGGATTGAGTTTTAAAAAAAAAAAAAAATTTTGATTTTGTGACGGCGGCAGCCATCACGAATAAACCCTAATGGGTTCAAAAGCCTAAGCGGCTTTGACGGTTCAGATCTAAACCCTAAGGGGTTCCTGTAGTTCGGCAGCCATCACGAATAAACCCTAATGGGTTCAAAAGCCTAAGCGGCTTTGACGGTTCAGATCTAAACCCTAAGGGGTTCCTGTAGTTCAGACGAGGTTCGAGGTTCATTTTGGCGAACCTCGCCTTTTGGCGAACCTCGTCTTTTGGCGAACCTCGGTTCATTTTGGCGAACCTCGCCTTTTGGCGAACCTCGTCTTTTGGCGAACCTCGGTTCATTTTGGCGAACCTCGCCTTTTGGCGAACCTCGCTTTTGGCGAACCTCGGTTCATTTTGGCGAACTCGCTTTTGGCGAACCTCGTCTTTTGGCGAACCTCGTGTTCATTCAATAACCTTGTGTTCACTTTGGCGAACCTCGTTTTTGGCGAACCTCGTGTTCATTCAGTCGAACCTTGTGTTCACTTGGCAAACCTCATATTTTAGCGAACCTCGTGTTTGCTTCTGTCGAACTTCAGTTCAATTCCAGCGAACTTCGATTCGCTTAAGTCGAACCTCGCAGTTCGAACTCAAGGTTCGAACTCAAGTCGAACCTCGCAGTTCGAACTCAAGCGAGCCTCGTGCTCAATTCAGGCAAACTCAATTAAATTTCAGTATTAATCAATTATTTCATTCAAGTATTATGACACTAAGAAATTAAGTTGGTCTCTCATTCTAAATGATTAATTGAAGCAAGATGTTGCCAAAGTAACCTCTCTTGTGTAGATTGTTCATGAAGGATGTTAGATGGTTGTGTGTATACTTTTTCGAGTAGATATTTAATCGGCCCAAAGGAAGATTAATATTTATTTAGACTGTATACGCATCTGTGATGATAAACGCGTAGTAACCTCTCTTGTGTAGATTGTTCATGAAGGATGTTAGATGGTTGTGTGTATACTTTTTCGAGTAGATATTTAATCGGCCCAAAGGAAGATTAATATTTATTTAGATCAGATACGATCTGTGATGATAAACGCTGACAATTATAAGGTTTACATGTGGATAACAAATCAATCCAAAGATGGGTTTGTTGTTTGACATGTGTTATTGTCAATGTTTGATCATTGCAACAAGATATCACTTGCAGTTAATATTACTGTCCAAAGACTTGATATTAATGTTGTACAAGATATCTTGGATGGGGATATGTCATTATTTGAATTTTATTGATTAATAATTACAGCTATTAATGTGAAAATCTTTTGTTCCCATGCTAAATGGGTCTAATTTCAAGATTTAGAAAGAGAACATTCTAATTGTTCTTGGCTGCATGGATCTAGACATTGCATTAAGGACTGAACAACCTCAACCCCTCACTGCGGATAGCACTCCTGATGTAAAGAAGGAGCATGAGAGGTGGGAGCGTTCAAATCGCATGAGTCTAATGATCATCAAGCGCGGCGTTCCAGAAGCCTTTAGGGGCACAGAATCCGAAGGGATTACTAAAGCCAAAGATTTCCTTTGCCGAATTGAGAAACGTTTTGCTAAAAACGATAAGGTAGAAACAAGCACGCTATTAGCTCGCTTGATTTCAATGAAGTATAAAGGCAAAGGAAATATCAGGGAGTACATTATGGAAATGTCTCATATTGCTTCAAAACTTAAGGCACTGAAACTCGATCTATGTGATGAGTTATTGGTGCATTCGGTGTTGCCGCTCTTCCCGCACACTTTAATCAATTTAAGGTCGCTTATAATCGCTGAAGGAGAAATGGACTCGAATGAGCTCATTTCATACCGTGCAAGAAGAAGACAGATTGAAGCAAGATAAGACGAAAGTGCTCATTTGGCTTCGCCAATAAGGATAAGGGCAAGAAAAGAAAGAATGATAAGGAAGTCGCTAAGGGTCAGTTCAAAAGAAACAACATAAGGATAATCGGGGTTGTTTCTTTTGTAATAAGGATGGACACGCAAAGAAGGATCAGACCAAATATCACGCCTGGCGTGTCAAAAAGGGTACGTTCCTTACTTTGGTCTGTTCTGAGGTTAATTTAGTCTCAGTATCTAGAAACACTTGGTGGTTAGACTCTGGTGCTACTACTCACATAAGTGTTTCTATGCAGGGTTGCCTGAGCTACCGAAAGCCAACTGATGGTGAAAGATACATCTTTGTGGGCGATGGCCAATCGGTAGATGTGGAAGCAATTGGGCATTTTAGGTTGCTTTTAGGAACTGGTTCATATTTGGACTTAAAAGATACTTTTGTAGTACCGTCTTTTAGACGGAACTTAATTTCAGTTTCTATATTGGACAAATCAGGTTATACTTGTTCATTTGGAAACAATGAATTCAGTTTATCTTTTAATTCAAATATTGTGGGAACTGGTTACTTGAGTAATTTTGACAACCTATATTTGCTTGATACAATTACTTCCTATAATGAAACCTTGCATGTGGAATCACGTGGTACTAAGCGTAAATTAAATAAGGAAAATTCAGCCATTATGGCATAAGCTTGGGTCATATCTCAAAAGGTAGAGTTGAGCGTCTTGTGTCTGATGGCATTTTAGATTCTCTTGATTTTACAGACTTTGATGTATGCATTGACTGTATCAAGGGAAAACAGACTAAAGTTAAGAGATTAGGTGCCAACAGATCTTCAGACGTCTTAGAATTGATACATACAGATATTTGTGGGCCATTTCTTACGGCATCCTGGAATGGTCAACAATATTTTATATCATTCATAGACGATTACTCACGTTATGGGTACCTATATCTCATTAAAGAAAAATCTGAGTCTCTGGACGTATTCAAAGCTTTTAAGGCTGAAGTTGAGAACCAACTCAATAAAAAGATTAAAACCGTTAGATCTGATCGTGGTGGTGAGTACTACGGCAAATATGATGGTTCAGGTGAACAACGTCCAGGACCATTTGCTAGATACCTAGAGGAATTCGGTATCGTCCCACAGTACACCATGCCAGGATCACCTAGCATGAATGGTGTAGCTGAAAGACGAAACATGACTCTTAAGGATATGGTAAGAAGTATGATTGCTCATTCTTCTTTACCGTGAGTCACTGGGAGAAGCACTAAAGACTGCAGCCTTACATTCTTAACAGAGTACCAAGTAAAGCAGTTGCTAAAACACCTTATGAGCTTTGGACTGGTCGAAAGCCCAGTCTAAAGTACTTACATATTTGGGGATGTCCAGCTGAGGCAAGGCCTTATAGGCCAAATGAAAAGAAATTGGACTCCAAAACAGTTAGTAGCTATTTTATTGGGTATTCTGAACGATCCAGGGGCTATAAGTTTTATGATCCCACACTCAGGAATATTTTTGAGACGGGAACAACAACATTCCTTGAGGATGTTGAGTTTGGGGGGAGAAATAAGATTAGAGACATTGCCTTTGAGGAGGAATTGGCTTTAAATCCAATCCATACAGTCATTTCTGACAATATTCAAGTACCTATACCTGTTATTGTTCAAGAAATGAATCCGGAACCTCAAGAAGGCAATATTGAACAACTCCCCTGCTCCAAGAACAAACTCAACAACCTCAAGAACCAAGCCATTAAGGAGATCCACGAGAGAAAGGAGAAATGCTATTCGGATGATTATATTGTATTTCTTCAAGAACATGAGGAAAGTAATGGAATGATGGAAGATGATCCAATCAACTTCCTTCGTGCCATGAAAAGTTCTAACTCTCAAAAGTGGATTGATGCCATGAATGAGGAGTACAAGTCTATGCAAGACAATAAGGTTTGGGAACTTGTTCCATTGCCAGAAGGTGCAAAACCAATTGGTTAAAATGGATATTTAAAACCAAGCTGGATGCAAATGGTAATGTGGAAAAGTATAAAGCACGCCTTGTAGCTAAAGGCTATACTCGAAGGAAGGCATTGACTATACGAGACTTTCTCTCGGTTTCATCGAAAGACTCTTCGGGACTATCATGGCACTTGTTGCTCATTTCAATCTTGAGTTACATCAAATGGATGTTAAGATCGCATTTCTCAATGGAGACATTGATGAGATGATCTATATGGTACAACCAGAAAACTTTGTGTCAGGAGACCCAAAGAATATGGTTTGTAAACTAAGGAAATCCATTTATGGACTCAAGCAAGCTCCTCGTCAATGGTACCACAAGTTTCAACAAATAATTATCTCGTTTGGTTTTGAGATGAATATTGTTGATGATTGTGTATATCAAAAATTCAAGGGGAGTAAGTATATTTTTCTCGTTCTCAGATGTGGATGACATTTTGCTTGCCACTAATGATATAGGCTTGTTGCACGAAACCAAGAGATTTCTATCAAAGAATTTTGAGATGAAAGATCTTGGGGACGCCTCTTTTATATTAGGAATCCAGATACATCGAGATCGTTCTCGAGGAATACTTGGATTATCACAAAAGAGCTATATCAATAAAGTACTCATAAGGTTTGGCATCAAAATTGCGCACTGTGTGATACCCCTGTTTCTAAAGGAGACAAGTTTAGTCTCAATCAATGCCCTAAAGGTAACCTTGAAATTCAGGAAATGCAGAAGATTCCCTATGCTTCAGCTGTAGGGAGTCTAATGTATGCTCAGGTATGTACGCGTCCGGATATTGCGTACATTGTTGGGATGTTAGGCAGATACTTAAGCAACCCTGGGATGGATCATTGGATCGCAGTCAAAAGGGTTATGCGGTATCTTCAGAAAACAAAAGATTATATGCTCACATACAGGAAATCAGATCAGTTGGAGGTCATTGGGTACTCGATTCGATTTTGCCGATGCCAAGACAGCAGAAAGTCTACTTCAGGCTACATTTATATGTTAGCAGGAGGAGCTATATCATGAAAAAGTGTCAAACAGACACTTGTAGGAAGCTTGTAGCTTCCTCCACTATGGCAGCAGAATTTATAGCTTGTCATGAGGCATCCAATCATGGAATATGGTCGCAAATTTTGTCACCGGTCTCATGATTCGGAAAATATTGAAAGACCACTAAAGTTATTTTGTGACAATAAATCATGATCATGTATTCCAACAACAACGAAGCTCAACTAAGTCAAAACATATTGACATTAAGTTCCTAGTTGTGAAAGAAAGAGTACAGAGTGGACAGATATCCATAGAGCATATTGGGACAAACTCCATGATAGCAGATCCTCTTACTAAAGGATTACCACCCAAAATTTTTCAAGAGCACACTGCTCATATGGGGGTTGTAATATTTGAGGATATCATGTTTTAGTGGGAGTTTGTGATTTTATTGTTTTATGAGTATTTTGGACCTATTCAGACTTTGGTTATTTTTCCGACGTAATAAAGTATTCGCTAACCACTGCTACATTATGATTAAAGTTGACCTCACTAAAGTTTTCGGTAGGACCAGTTGAAAATAGGCATGCACAGATCACATTGCATGTAATTTTTCATGCTGTACATCCATGATTAATCTATGTCATTTGGCTGTACTAGTATATGTGACCATTGATGGGTTTAGTCACGATAAATGTGACGAAAACCGCTTTGATCCTATATTGATATGGTCAATGGACGAGATTGTTTGGAAATACCCTTGTATGTGATAGAGATTTTGAGCTCATAAGGTAATACACATTTTAAGGTTACATATGGTGCCCAAGTGGGAGATTGTTAGACTTAAATCTAATTAAATCTATTTGTGGGCACATATGTTAAATTAATGTGTAAATCTATCACTTAAGGAAACCCACTAAAGTGATCAATTAAGTTGGGTTATCGGGTATTTATATATTGTCATGGGCTAAATGTGCAGATACCAGGTTGTAATTATAATTTGATGAGGGGCCAAATTGTAAAAGTGCAACACCTATATATATGGGGTTATGGTCCCTAATCTAGGGTAAATACACAAGAATTCTCATCTCTTTTACCCCCATCTAAAAAGAGATCTAAGGAAGAGAAGAAGCCCTAAGATTAGAAGATCCATCAATCCACTCAAGATCCAAACCATGGATTCAGGTATAATTCCGCTTTAGTTGCAATCTCTTTGAGGTAATCAAGTCTTATTAAAGATCTTACAATTGTCACATGATTATCTTGTGTTTAGCTTATAAACATGATGTTTCCAATTTTTATCACCCTTGCAATACCATAAAATACCACGCGAAGTATGTGGTTTTACAAAGTTCAATACATTATTCTGTTCTGAATACATATTCCATTCTCTAATTAGCTTACTCTTCATCATTAATTTCCTTCACATCTAAGCAGTTACAGAAGGTCATCCTGAAAAACAACAGGCTAAAATTTATTCATAGAGCCCGTCTTTAGAAATTGAGTCATTTTGTACAGCATTTTGGGGGGAAAAACTATTTATTGGTTGGCTCCTGTAAAAAAAAAAAAAAAAAAAAATCCATACACCGATCTTGATAAGTAGCTTGATTGGAGTGTTACCCAAAAAAAAGAAAAAAAAAAGAGAATGGTTCTATTCTGGTGAGGGAACAGTCATTTTGGAGCTACATGATAAACAACTCAGTCTCAAAAGCATTTGGTTTCTAGTTGACCGGCAATTTGAACAATTTATGTCATGATTAACTGTGAACTGTGAAGAAGCACGAAATTTATAGTAGCAAATTCAAACTCCATAACTATGTAAAGCAAAGTGCAGGACAATGACTAATATGGTTGAAAATTTTCTAGTATTTCTCTACTCGGTTGTTTCATGATTGACATAATTTAGCACATACCAAGCGGGCAGTTGAAGAGAAATATATATAAAGAGACTTTTAACTTCACCGGTGTTAACATTTTGGATATGGAGTAATATGAGATCCACTGGTGTATATGGCCTATACGGTTATATCACATGCACACACGTGCTTGTAAGCATTAGCTGGGTTATTTTAGAGGTAAAAAATTGAAAACAAATATCCAAAGAATCATGTGATTGGATAATTTTTTTAAAGCAATCGCTGTTTCTTTTTTTGGGGTGCCTGTTAGCCGATGCGAGTATGTGGCAGCGATTTCCTTCTGCATATGGATATTCATAAAATGCATCTTTAAACATTTTGAAGTGACAGGTAGGAATCTAATGGTCATGCTAGATTTAACAATAAAAGGACCATGCCAATTAAGAATTCATGAAGATAAAAAGAGGATACCTTTGTTTTTGCAGCCAAACGGTAGATATCAGGAACATCAGACTGCTTGTGATGCTTGGGATATGCCACTTGACGATATAGATCATACTTGTCAATTAAGTTAAGTATTTAAGTGAGAACAGCTGCACTTGTACTCGACATTTCATCAATATCGTCGCGATTTCCCAATATCAATGTCTGAATTTCAAAGATTCCATGAAAAAAAGGAGTCAGTTGATTATCGCCAACTGTGAAAGGCACTTGTGTCCTCCAAATACTAGTGACTGTAAGAATAAACCAAGTCATATTCTTACTGCAACAAGTTTTTGGAACTTTAACCATTAATACATTAGAAGCTTAAAAAAAAACCTAATATTTCAGAAAAAAAAGTTTTTCGAATGACAAAAGTAACTTAATTTTGACATACTAGGTTTGCAAGCTCCCTTAGTGGACGGCATTCACCAAAGGCCATCACAAGCGTCGAAATGTTCTTCTTGGGATCTGGCCGAGCAAGAGCAAGAATCATAGGGTTGTGAGGGTTGTTCAAGAACCTCGTTATCTGCAAAAATATAAAATGCAAAGGCCTAAGCATTTATCATAACAGAATATTGCAAAATCAGAAAGTGGTAGGCAATTTTATGTGCATGGAAAGTAGTAGCATGATAATAACATTCTCTCATTAAAGATCAGCAGTTTCACTTTTTAATTTTCTTTTTATAGTTGGAAAGAAGCAATTTCACAATTGAACTCATTATTTAGAAAAGGAGCAAGTTACCAGACCTCAGACCAAATAGGTGGATCAGGAGTAGCTAGGTTATCTTCATCTTCTTCTGTCTCACCATCTACATCATCATGTACAACAATATGGTTGAACTCCATGCCTGGGGGCATTACCTGCAATGATGAAGATCACAGTTATTCTCAAAAGTGTAGCAGAGGTTGAATGTAAGGGGCAAAAACTAACAAAGAAACAAATAAGAAAAAAATGAGCTCTTATAAATGATTAGCCATCAAACACCAGCCAGAAATAGAAGAAGAAAATACAGGAGATACTTACAACCATGCGAGGCATAAAGCGGCCATAACAACTCACACCGCGCTTAATCCTAGCTCGCAATTTCTGCTCAAGTATCACATCAAACCCATCATATAAGCGTCATTGCCCTTCAATTTCCTGCCTAGTACTTGTGATGACAATCTCTGAGACATCAAGAGCCAGTTCTTCAGCCTCAATTCTGCGCATGATTTTGTATGTTCAATTAATCTCTCCCCTTGGCTGACGCCCTTGTTTCAGAAGCTGTTCTAACTTATCTCTTCCGAGAGAATGGCCTGTGAATAGCATGGGGACATTTAGAGCCCCTGATAGTAGAGCAGCAGAATCACCAGCATCAGCATAATGTCCATGTACAGCAACAGGCCATACTGCTTGGCCTCCAGCAATTTGCTCTCCTAAAACTTTAGACATTTGCACAATGTGGTTGAGTGCACCATCAACAAATTCCTGAATGTGTGGCCACAGGAGCTCTTTAGGGATATATTTATCTCTCGGACCAAAAGGTATGCGGACAATATAAGCACCACTGCTCTCTCCCATCTCATTATTTTCGGAGTTTATCGGAATTAATCTCTCTGTTGGATCTCCATAGCTCCAATCGACATCCGGTGATAATATTTGCCTGGTTAGCAAATCAACCCGATAAACTCCAGGCATTTCCCCGAGAGCTCTAGCAAGCTCTACGACATACTTGACCTGCAAAAAATTAGAAAATGGGGGAAATTATACGTTTGAACACCCTCTTCATAACATAAGGGTAGAAAAAAAAAGCAAAGAAACAACACCAATCATTCTTCCACTAAAGGAAACTTTTATTTGCTGTACAAACATTTCGGCAAAGCAACTCAAAATGGGAAATTATCAGTCTCTGAAATAACAATGTCATGCAAAAAAGTACCTGGCCACCTGTATCTGAATCACGACCAAGTTCCATATTCTCACCACGTATCAAACCGTGAAGGCTGCAAGGCTTAAACATGTCAGTTTGGAAACACTGATATTGACGAGGAACACTGCAAGCCTTAAACACTTCATTTAAAAAAAATAGTAAGAACTTCTAACGGCTAACAAGTTTGAGGCTCGTGCCTTATCAACACAATGTACAGCTTTTTGTCCTTGTAGTGAGTAGACCAAGACTCGAGAGCATCCGTCGAGCTGATCCTAGGCATTCTACCTCCTGTTCTGTCACCATGGGAAGACAAGTCACCAATAACATCTCCTTTCTCCCCTTCATCAGAAAGATCCTCTGACATGTCAGCAGTTGCATCTCGCCGTGCTCTTTCTCTTTCAAGGCGTCGTTTTAACTTTTGTTGGGCTTCTTCCCCCTCAATCTGCAATAATGATTTAGTAAATCAAAAGCATTGTCACTTAAAGATAACTAAGATAAGCTTGTCATGCTTATTTCAACTAGAATCTAGTTCATTTAGTAGAACCAAGACTTAATCTGAAATTATTAGATTTGGACAAAATATTATTATTTTTAACAAACAGCTGGGTGCTACTAAAAATATTCCACTGCCCAACGTTTTGCTTGGCAAAGCTAGGAGATGAATGCGGTGGTTGTAGCCCAGATGCAAAGATGACAATGAAAATGATTGCCAAAAAACATATGACTGATTAAGAAACATGCATCCATTTGCAACCATGAGACCGCGATAGAAAAGAATAATGTTAATGAATGTACAATTTCGTGGCTACTTCCTACAAATCTACATGTAAATATCTGGAGAAAGAAAAAAAAGGTAGCAATTAGTATGTATCATCCATGGTCAAGCTCTGGTCCAATTAAAAGTTAACGAATATCCTGAACACCTTTGTTTAAGACAAGAATTTGAGGCACATTATTACCCTCCTAGATATAGCATTATGTGCAACACATATGATATAGAAACTATAATATTTTTCCTTCGAACAAATATTATAGGATCCCCCCACTATTTATGATCTGAAAATATCACAGCCAATTTTAACAATACAAATATTAGGCCAAGAGTTTTATACTTCAACTACAATAAGCATGTGTCGAAGTCTTACACCTCGCGTAATATGTGACTCATGACTATCTTATGTCATCAGAATTTCAAATTGAATATATGACTTAGTCGGATAATTAAACCCCATCCCTCCTCTGATCAAGTTCCTTACGCGCGCGCGCACACCCAAAAGAGGGAGGGAAAAAAATGAATCCTAAGTTTCAGGCAAGAGCAATCTCTGTCATGTTCGAAGCCTGATAGACAACTATAGTAGAATTCTGGGACTTTGCTGACCCTAGAATCAAGCAAACCCATGCATCAGTTTACAGACACCTCATCAAGCTGTACTAAGCAATTCTAAATTTCAGGAAAGATCCATGTAACTAACTATAAATACCTATATCACATAAGTTTCAACCTTTTTTTTTTTCTTTTGACTTAACATAATTTTCAACCTAAATATTCTTGTTTCAACAAAAACAATGTAAATTCAGCAGCCAACATGATACTACCACCAATTTCTTTTAAAAAGTAAATTAAAAAATAAAAAATACAGAACGCTACTTCTATAATAAAAAGGGGTATATATGCCTAAATAATGGGTATTTGAAAAATGACACACAAATCTTAGTATCTGCAAAACTACCGCTCAAATCATCAACTTATGGGACAAAAATAGCCCTAAAATCAACAAATCATCGACTTGGTGATAAAATTTTGACTATTTTATTGATAATTTTTACATTGCAATTACAAATAAACTTATCAAAGTTGATGATTAATTGCTCTGAGCGTACTTTCTTCCAAACTTAACGATTTGAGGGGTAGTTTTGCAAATACTGAGATGTGAAGGATATTTTTGCAAATACCCAAATAACACAGTATAAATAGAGCAAAAAAATTCACAAATCTAAAACTTAAGACATAATGTCAAAAACAAGGAAAAAAAGAAGAAAGCTGCTTCTTCTTCCTCGCCAAATTCCAAATCCTCCAAGACATATTCTCCAATCTTGTGTTCCTCTCTCGCGGTCCCCGCGTCGATGAGGCCTAATACCCACATCACAAATATTCAATAAAGCCCCCCAAGAAAAAAATTACTTAAAATCTATAAACTGATCACTGATTGAACTTACCCTGACCCATGATTTGTAGAGATCAGTCTCATCAAACCCGGTCATGACTTCCTCTACAAAGTACCGAGTTGGGCTGAACCGGCCCCTCTCTCTTAAGAGGAGAGAGGACTTCGAGGCGTCGATCGCTGGGCCCGAGTCCAGGATCGCTTCTAGATAACCGTTGATCCAATCGTCACCCGCCATTAGAGAGGGTGAAGAGAGAGATGGGTTTTTGTTTGTTTTTGCTTTTTTTGCTTTTTTAATTTTTATTGGTTTCTTCTTCTTCTTCTTTCTTTGATTTTCTTTTGGTTAACGGTATTCGTATTTATAAAATATAAACAAACTCCTAATCCCACTAAATAATAACACTTAAACGAACTCCTAATTAACTCAAACTGCTAAACATAATAAATCCTTCTAGCATCAGGATTAACATCAACAGGAGAAGAGGGTGTATTGGTATTAAAAAAGGGTAGCCTCTTGCAAATATTATAAAGTTTTGGGGGTTATTTGCAATTTAAATTTGTCTAACCTTCGAGCTCTGAATCCGCCTAACCGTTTCTTGTGGGTCGTTTTCTTTGACTTTGGTCTTAGAATCTCATAATTTCTATTTTTCAGATAAAGTGGAGACCCTTTCTATTTCGTATTCAGAAATTTAAAAAATAACTTTGCTAAATTATGATCCTTCATGGGTATCTACAATTAGTTAAAATATAATTATTTATTATTAAATGAATTTTATTTAATTTATTTTCAATTTTATTCAATAATATTGATAATCAACTAAATAACCAGTGAAATCGAATGAAAGAGTTGCTAGGACCGTGCCCGTGCAATCGACTTAGAGTGAATAATAACAAACACTCATTTGAGTCTAATATGTATAAATGCGTCTAATATGTATTTGAGATGTATCAGTGTGAAATCAAGGCCAAAGATGTAGAAAACAGCACAACAGGAGCTATCAAATAATTACGCATTACAAAAACTGCATGTGCTATGGGGAAAAGATCAGAGTAAATAAACGGCGGAATATCGTCTTATTATAAACTCCAGTCTCAAATGCATAGTAGCAAAATTTTACCTCATTACATGCTGATTTTTCACTCCAAAGACAGACCAACCCGGTCATTAGCATTGTACATTTTCACTCTTTTTATTTGTCTTTTACATCAATACATCTCTCAGGATAATACGAAGGCAATTTTCTACAATTGTCTGCTTGGGCAAGGCACAAGCCTGCTGCTCATGTTTAAGAACAAAGGCGGGTTAGTGCTGTAAAATCTGCTAACATAAACACTGGCACTCTTGAGGACATCTGATTGTATCAAATTAATATGCTCTTCCTCTTAAGAGTGATTCATACTGTCAGGTCAAGATGCTGTTGGCTCTCTGGAAAACCTTCGATCTGGATAAAATTTCTGAGAATCTAACATGCGGTTAAAATACAGCGCTTAAGGGAGTAGAAGATGAGGGTCTAAGATAGATCCTGAGAGGAAAGGCACTTGAGCTAAAGATGGAAGCGAGATATGGACATTTTTGGCCGCCAAGTATGCAATAATCCCAGCAGCATAGCCAGCGAAAGCAAAGCCACTTACCTGCAAGTAAATACATAAATAGCTTTAGATAACAGTCGAAAAGTTCATAAGAGCAGTAAAAGTGTTATTCGTAATCTTGTTTCAGTATTACTTGGATAACTTTTTAGGTACATGAAGCAGACAAATAGTGAGTGACCAGAGACGTTTAAGAATGAGAAAGATTTAACCAGGAGATGTTGGGAAAGTTATCCTCGCAATCAATGCAATGTAAGTATGGACCATTTATTACTTGTAGGCTACAAGACCCAAAAGGAGGCAAGGAAGAAATATATGTTAATCGATATAAGACTGAGAAGGATGACTTCAACTTGGCACAACTTATTATTTGTGTCCTTCAAATAACACATAAAGAAAACATTTGTCAATAACGCATTACATTACGAGCAAACTGTCACTGGCTTCAAGAAAAGAGTAATCCTTTTGTTATCTCAACAACTAACTGCAAATTTTCAAAGGGAAAAATTCAATGATTTAATAAGACATGCATAAAAAAGACAGCACGAGAATTCCACAATGAAGAGACTCAGGACAACATAACATGTGAGAATGAATAGAAGATTTTTTTTTTACCTTGCGAAGGTACCAAAAGAAATCGACCTTCTCCATTCCCATAAATGCAACTCCAGCTGCAGAGCCAATGATGAGCATAGAACCTCCAGTACCAGCACAAAAAGCAACAAGCTGCCAAAACTCAGAATCTCGAGGAAAAGAAGTCAGGTCGTACATTCCCATTGTTGCTGCAACCAGCGGAACATTGTCTATAATTGCTGATGTCACACCAATTGCACTTGCAATCAACTCAATATTTGGGATGTGGGCATCAAGGTAATTTGCCAATTCCCTCAGGATTCCTGCTGCCTCCAGGCTAGAAAAAGCAAATGAAAAAAATCATCACCAAGAAATTGTCCGAGGAATCGTATTTTAAACATAGCGATGTACTATTTCTGAGTCAGACATTTATGCAAGTTTTTATGTCATCCATTACACAGGCTATATAGGTACAATGCATTTACCATACAGATTGTTTTCAGGTATTTATATTTTTGAAGTATAAAATTGAAAATAAGGATAAGAGATGAAAATGCCTAGAAGAAGGAACACATACTTTAAACTGTTAGGTTTATAGAAGAAGAGAAAATGGACATGCCAAATAATATGCTTCAATGTTTTCAGTAAAAGGTAGATGCAATAATGTACATGAACAATAATCACTTGTTTGTGCTAAATGAATAAGCGATGATATTTAAAAGAGATAAAATACTTAAGCATCCAAACGAACATCTTCATGCCTTTTTGCACCAAGCAGCTAAAATGTTACAACATATGCCTTAAACACTATGCCATAGGATTTAAAGACAATAGACTGTTAACCAGCAGATAAACCAGAAAGATGTGAAACAAGATAACTACAAGTTACTAAAGGAACAAAGTGGATATAACCCATTGTGTTATTGGATAGTATGCCTCATTGCAAACTTTAGTTCTGGTTGATTCTCTACACAAATCCCTTGAGATAAACAATTCTCAAGAAGAAAAGTTTCTGAAGCTAGTATTCTTTCCATCGTTATAAGAAAAAAAGTAAGAAAGAAGCATGTTGCTTTTACCCCCAAGGCCTTACATAAGCGTTGGGGTGGATACTGGGAAGTTACAGGTTCAAGTGGTATTGTTAGCAAACAAGGACATGCCAACATGTACCTCCTCATGATCCCATGGTTTTCAACATCCAACAGTCGACTAGGCATTTGGCATGTAGTTTCTTACTAGTCCTGCAGACACTTACATGTAAGAACTTCAAAATTTTGCATATTGCATCAAAATTTTTTACTGCATGCTTGCAATTGTAGTATGAACAACACTATTCATCCAATTGCAAACGAGACAATTAAAATGCTGCCTGTATTACATGCAATTGTGTCTTTCATTTTTGCATGTATTACTTGTCCTGAGGGCTATTACAATGGGAAACATAATTCCTAAAGAAACTACCTACAGTGCAGAATAAATCTTGCACTGGTCAATTTGAGCTCAATACAGGATTACAAGTTGAGTTTGAGACTGTCCACTGAGATCATACACCCTCAATAAACATCTATACTGTCCAACTAACAAGCGAAGAAGTAGCACAAAATTCCCACATGATTATGACTTACATCCCAAATCACACTCTATCAAGTGGTAGTACTGATTTAAAGTAAGTCAAATAGAAATGACACTTCAATGTGTTTTTCATATTAAGAGTAGCACAACCATCTAGCTTCAACAAAATAGGCACTCATTATGCTAGTGGCTGCATGAGTCATCCCTTCACCACTCTTATGTGTGGGCATACATTATTCATGAACCAAAATTGATGGTTCGGCCAACAAATCAAGTTCAATTAAATTTTTTTTCTCAAAACAGATAAACGTATGACGCACCATTATTGTAGATGCATGGTTGGAAAAATACTCAAACATACCTGCTTACTGATAACAGGATACCAAGGAAGAATAGAATTCCTTGAGTATCAATACGAGATAAAGCTTGCGGTACTTTTAACCTTTGCCTTCCCGACTCTCCATAATGAATTGCATCTGTTAAAATCCAAAGCACCCCAAGCCCAAGAAGCATACCCATATAAGGAGGGAGACCTGTTACACCTTTGAACACAGGAACAAACAGTAAAGCACCTAGACCAACAGCAAAAACAAGTTGTCCTCGAGGAGCCATTTGCTCCGATGCCAACACACTAGAAGATTTTTGACCTTCCCCATCAACTTCACTATGTGACAAGAAAAATCAAACGGTAAGTATTATTGCTTTTAGGTTAACCCTGGATGAGAATAAAACAACTGGTTGTGTGTCACTTTCACTTACCTAGTGAGAGACATAAGAGCCAGTGGGACAGCCAAAGAAATGGCTGAAGGGATAAACAAACCCTGCCAACAAATACAAAAGCAGACAAGATCTATTTCAGGCATTAAAACAAACCAATTTAATCTAATGCATATCAGAGTTTAACCAAAAATAAAAGACGAAGAAAGCTGGAAAATAGATTGTAGATAATTTGAAAAACAAAAAGAGCAATATAGAAAGAAGAGTATAAAGAAATGGTAAAATAATATGCATTATGAAATGCCAAGCAGATACCTTCATTGTCTCCAGCGTGGAAACCTGGCCATGAATCCACAACATTGTCGTTGTAACATCACCAATAGGTGTCCATGCACCACCAGCATTTGCTGATATTACAACAACAGCACCTAACAACCTATCAGATTAGATTTCAATGAGTGGAACATACTTTATGGGATTCAAAGAGATTGTGCACAAGTAAACATCTTTTGGTTGCCAACTATCATTATCCAGTAATTGACAGTAACCATGGACATATATAGATCACTATGGAACTAGCAATCTGTATACCTCTAAACACGACAATATAGATAAGAAAATGGAGATGTACTCCAGACACTTAACAGTAAGCCAAATCGTGAAGGATGATCCTAGTGGATGCTCCATAACATTCACCATGATGCTAATGCCTCATGTTTGATGAGCGAAATGATGATACAATCATATGCCTGGAAACTTTTAATCCGAAACTAGTGTAACACTTTGTTTTTAATGAAAATCATTTTTATGCATGAATACAAGGTGCATTATATGATTGTGTCTTCTATCCATTTAGAAAAAAAATTATGTTGATCGATTGACTCATAGTTAAGTTCAATCCTTCCAGGCTAGTTTCTTTTGGGCCATAACAGAAAGGATTACTTCAACTGCACGGAAGACAGCACACTATATTTCATGATTTACCAAATAATCAGCACACTCATAAATCCTGAAACTGTTAGTTTATACAACTTCCACCTACCTCGCTAGTCTGACTTAAAAGGTTGATTGTAAAAACCGTAGCTTTCTCTGAACTCGAAGTTTTTTTCAGAAAACTTTGACCAATAGTCAAGTTGAATCTTAATTTGGATCAGGATATGTACGTAACTACAGAGAAACTACATGAACAGGTCATCAAAGGCATGGCACAAATTTCTTTTGAATGATATTCTTACAGTTCCTATCACAGAACAACTGAAGCTCCAAGATTGAGGTGCACTAATGGATATATATTTGTATTCATAAAATCCCTTTTTTATGAGCTGAGACCTGTCTCTAGATAATGATATCTTTTTAATCTTCTTCTGCAGGCTGGATTTGAACCTTTGATACCATCTTAAAGTCTGCCATTACACAATAATTCCAAATTATGGTGGATATATTTTTATGTTATAACAACTACATTTTCAAGAGTAACAATCTAATAATGCATATAGGACGCTGAATCATGTAGATATGAATCACATGTTTTTTTTTCTTCTTCTTCATTGTAGAAGAATGTACATGATTCACATCGATCACCAAAGTTGAATCATGAAGACCATCAACCTTTAAAAAAAAAAAGAAAACAAGTACAGGATTGCATACTTTCTGTATTCTGATGGAGGCACTAGTTTTCGCAACAAGGAGACCATGACAATTGTTGATGTTAGATTATCAAGGACTGAACTTAGGAAGAAGGTGACAAAACCAACCTGAGAAATTCAATATATGCACCTGTTAGAAAATCACGTGGCAAAAAGTTGTATGTCAATTAAATAAACATGATCTATGTGGTGCATGAAGATTATTTATGTTTTCATCTTACTCAGAAGCATAAATTAGTCAAGATTTTAGTCACAAAAGGTCAAGTAAGATTTGAAGCAAAATATAATTTATTCTAAGAATCATTAACAAAATGTATCATCAACTGATTGTAAGTTCATCATATAATAAGTTAAGCAGATTCTTCACGACCAGTATACCAGTAACATAGACAACAATTAGCATTTAATGATACTTTTGTTAAGTAAAATACAAGAAAGCTACATGCTTCCAGTCCCTCAGACAGTAACCAGGTGGAAGATAAACAATTATATTTCAGAAGTGAGCATCTCATAAAAATGAAAAGAATTTGTTTACATGTCGTTGGTTCATGAAAATGAAAAGAGAACGCCACATACCACCCAAAGTAGAACTCGAGGCTTCCGAGTGGTGATGTTGTCAGTAACCAGCTTAAATCCCTGATGTGCATCAACAATTTCCACTATTGTCATAGCACCAAGCAAGAAAAAAACTATTTCACTGACTTCACCAGATGCACGGCTTAACTCTGTAACAGCTATATCTGTTGAAGGAGCCTACATCAGTCATAAGATAGATTGTCAAATGCAAATAAATATACCACAAAACATTTATGCCTTACTGACAGATTTCTTAATGGAAATAACAAAGTCAATAATCGGTCTGTTATATCTGAAGGCATTTTACAACAAAATAGTTCCTAAAGTGAAATGCAACACAATACACACACGTGCGCGCGCGCACACTAACCAGGTCCTCCCACCACCACTCACACACGCTCACGCGCGCACAAACACACAAACCCAATTCTCCTTCTACTACCACCCAAACACACCAAGAAAATATTCAATGTCTTAATAACCTTTTAAAGTGAAGGAATGCAGAGAAAGATACAAGTGTTTAAATTGTTGAATAGGTTTTAATGAGTTTAGGAATTTGTTCAACTTAGCCCAGTGTATGTCAGTGCTGTCAAGTGGAACATAATCCTTCGTAGAAAACCAATTCTAAGAAAATTTCAAAAGGTTGATTTTTGATTCTACAAGCTTAACCTGCATGAAGTATGCGTAGGTCTCCACTTACCAACCTATTAGGAGTCATGGCAAGAACCTTGATTTACCCATGGTTTTACTATTAGAAGTTTAACATGACTACATGGTTGACGCCATGTCGATGTCCCTTCACATTTTTTTCTTCTTCAAATCTTCCATGGAGCCTTGTAGTCTGTTGGAGGGAGCCAAATGGAGCCGCAATTGTTGACCAAAACGATTGCGGCCCACACCACATTGTTTTTTATAGAAAGCCGCATTCCTTGACATATTGATAGGAAGCCGCATTCCTTGACATATTAGAGTTAGGCATCAAAACGAAGAAATCAGAGCCGCATTTGTTGATAATATGAAACAGAGTTTGCCTATAAAAGGATCAGAGTTCATTCTCACTTCAATCAATCCAATTTTCAAACTTCATATAGAAAAATGAAAGAAAAATAGAGAGAGTTTCTCCTTGTATAAGAGAGATATTGTAACTCCTAAAATTTTTCTCATAGTGGATTCTAATACTCTTACCCGTGATTTTTACCCCAAATTTATTTTGAGGGTTTTTCACGTAAAAAATTCTGTCTCCAATTTATTATTTCCACACTAATATCAACTGCGACCCTGCTCTATTTGGTCCCGATTTTCTTACAAGTGGTGTCAGAGCCAGGTTTAGGGTGCATGTATCTGCTTATCGTATGCTCTATGGTTGCCACCAAAGATGGATCCTCCACATCAGAAAATAAGTTAGATTGTATCATTTACCCTTTGAAGACACTGGGCACTATTCACGAGTACAGTTACTATTCACGAGTATGGTTAATGTTCACATAAATAGTAGAAGTTGCAGTTCATGATAGAAGCAATGATGATAAAGTTCGAGATTGAAAAATTCAACGGGAGTAATTTCTCATTGTGAAAGTTAAAGATAGAGGCTATCTTGAGAAAATATAATTGTCTAGCGGTCATCGATGAAAGGCCGAAAGACATCACAGATGATAAAAAGTGAAACGAGATGGACGAGAATGCTATTGTAAATCTCCATTTGGCATTAGCAGATGGGGTGGTATCAAGCATAGGGGAGAAGAAAATAGCAAAGGAGATCTGTGATACTCTAACAAAGTTATATGAGGCCAAATTCTTGCATAACAAAATCTTCTTAAAAAGGCGGCATTACACTCTGAGAATGGCGGAATCTACATCGATGACTGACCACATCAACATCCTAAACACACTATTTTCTCAACTTATAATGTTGGGGCATACAATCGGTGTGAATGAACGTGCAAAACTTCTACTTCAAAGTCTACCTGACTCGTATGATCAGCTCATCATCAATTTAACAAATAACATCCTTACGGATTATCTAGTCTTCGACGACATTGCAGCCGCCGTTCTGGAGGAAGAAAGTCGGCGCAAAAATAAGGAAGACAGTCCGACAAGTTCGCAATAAGTGGAGGCCTTATTGGTGATGAGAGGAAGATCTACAGAACGTGGCTCCAGTGGGAGTCATACCCATGGTAGATCAAAATTAAGAAGTAAAAAGAATATCAAATGTTACAACTGTGATAAAAGGGGACACGTGAAATTGGAGTGTTGGCACAATAAGAAGAGTAGTGATAAAAAGTCTTCAGAGCCATCATCTCAAGGATGCGTTGTAAGCACATCAGACGATGGTGAAATTTTATACAGTGGGGCAACAACGTTGATGGAGGCAGAAAGAGATTTGTAGATGTCTGGTTTCTAGATTCAGCAGCCACCTGGCACATGATCTCCTGGAAAGAATGGTTCCACTAATATGAACTTATCTCAGGAGGATCTGTATTTATGGGTAATGATCATGCCTTGAAAAATTTTATTATTGACACTATTAAAATTAAAATGTTTGATGGTACAATACGCACCATTCAAGATGTACGGCATGCGAAAGGCTTAAAGAAGAATCTATTGTCTTTAGAAAAATTGGATGAGCTCCGATGCAACACCCATATAGAAAATGGGATCATGAAAATTATTAGAGGAGCGCTTATTGTAATAAAGAAAAACAATAGCTGCAAATCTATACATACTTAAGGGAGAAACCCTGCAGAAAGCTAATTCATGTGTGACATCAACTAGCCGTGGAGAAGAACAAACCATGATGTAGCACCGTAAACTAATCCACATGTCAGAATGAGGCTTGAAGATTCTCTCCGACCAGAAGTTTCTTTCTGGGCTCAAATCGGTAACTCTTCCCTTCTGTGAGCATTGTGTTACAAGTAAACAGTATCGGCTGAAGTTTAACACATCGAGTTCTAGAAGCAAGGCTATTCTGGAACTAGTTCATTCTGATGTATGGCAAGCACCAGTTACACTCATGGGAGAAGCAAAGTATTTTATTTTTACTACCAAATAATTATCTTTTCTCAAGATATCCTATTCACGAGTATGATTACTATTCACGAGTGCCTAACTCTAATATGTCAAGGAATGCGGCTTCCTATCAATATGTCAAGAAATGCGGCTTCCTATAAAAAATAATGTGGTGTGGGCCGCAATCGCTTTGGTCAATAATTGCGGCTCCATTTGGCTCCCTTCAACAATAATCTCCCACTTGAAGATTTAATTGAGAATCAATCATATCTTCACACCATTCTTTCTATCTTGTCATTTTCATATTGCTCACGTCTCCGTCTGGCCACAAGAGGATTGACACCAAACAAATTTATCAGTATTAACTGCCTTTATCAAAAAATCTGCTAGATTGTCTTTGGTGTGAATTTTCTGCATATCCACTGTTCCTTCTTCCACTTTCTCACGAACGAAGTGGTATTGAGCTCGAATGTGTTTTGTTTTTGAATGAAAAGCTGGATTTCTTGCCAAACGTAAGGTTATAGTCAGCAGAGATGTTATCTTTGTAGAGAACCAACTACAAAGAGAAGAGAAAGAAAACAGTTCAAAGCCGCACTCAGAGACTGTAGCTGTTCAGGTAGAAAATGATCCAGATTCTTCTGAAGCAACACCGGAGCATGATGTACAAGAACCAGTCAAGTCCGAGTCTCCAGAAGTTCGGAGGTGAACTCGTGAGAAAAGACCACCGACTTGGCCCTCAGAGTATGTTACGGAGAGTAATGTTGCATATTGTCTTCTAACAGAGGATCAAGGTTGCTGATAGCGGATAGCGTCGCATCGTTGCGAGGTACCGCTAAGGCTATTGCGGTAAAATAGCGGCAAATAGCGCATAGTCAAATAGCGGTCAAATATAAATATATTTAAATATTCTAAAAAATAAGAAAAACCAAATACTGAGATTTTGTCGGTATAAATGTAACACAAACAAAAGTGTAATAGTGTTTTTATTCAAAAACCAAATACTGAGTGTAGGCGTTAAAAAATACTTACAAGATCCCCGAAACCAACTCGTGACGGGGAGTCGGCGAATGACAACCCATCGAATGATACGGACGTCGAATCGTTAAAGGAAAGGCGACGGCCAGCAAACCCGATACAAGCGGTTCGCCGGACTTGAACAGACGATCGGATTTCAGACCGTTGAACCGAACGAACCAAGAACTAGTCCCGAATCAAATACCTGACGTAACCCAAGCCCGAGATGGAAAACGGGAAAAGCCGGGCAGCCGAGGAAACGGCGAAAGCGGCGGCCTTCTCGGCTGACAAGTAGAGGTACCTCGGCAGTGGTAGAAGTGGCTCGGCCACTTTGTCGAGGTGGTTCTACCAAGTGGTCGAGCCACCACCCCTCTTCGATTTGTATAAATAGGGGTCTTCTTGAGGAGGGACTTGGTGAATTCTTGGGGATTTTCTCAGGCTTGAGTTGGAATTTTCTGACTTCGACGGGATTTTCGACATTCTTGAAGAGCTCTCGCGAGATCTGGCCGTCGGCCTACGATTCGGCCGGCAAGCACCGGTGATCCTCTCCTTCGTGAGTGTGATCCCGAAGGTGATCCTCTCCTTCGTGAGTGTGATCCCGAAGGTGATCCTCTCCTTCGTGAGTGTGATCCCGAAGGTGATCCTCTCCTTCGTGAGTGTGATCCCGAAGGTGATCCTCTCCTTCGTGAGTGTGATCCCGAAGGTGATCCTCTCCTTCGTGAGTGTGATCCCGAAGGTGATCCTCTCCTTCGTGAGTGTGATCCCGAAGGTGATCCTCTCCTTCGTGAGTGTGATCCCGAAGGTGATCCTCTCCTTCGTGAGTGTGATCCCGAAGGTGATCCTCTCCTTCGTGAGTGTGATCCCGAAGGTGATCCTCTCCTTCGTGAGTGTGATCCCGAAGGTGATCCTCTCCTTCGTGAGTGTGATCCCGAAGGTGATCCTCTCCTTCGTGAGTGTGATCCCGAAGGTGATCCTCTCCTTCGTGAGTGTGATCCCGAAGGTGATCCTCTCCTTCGTGAGTGTGATCCCGAAGGTGATCCTCTCCTTCGTGAGTGTGATCCCGAAGGTGATCCTCTCCTTCGTGAGTGTGATCCCGAAGGTGATCCTCTCCTTCGTGAGTGTGATCCCGAAGGTGATCCTCTCCTTCGTGAGTGTGATCCCGAAGGTGATCCTCTCCTTCGTGAGTGTGATCCCGAAGGTGATCCTCTCCTTCGTGAGTGTGATCCCGAAGGTGATCCTCTCCTTCGTGAGTGTGATCCCGAAGGTGATCCTCTCCTTCGTGAGTGTGATCCCGAAGGTGATCCTCTCCTTCGTGAGTGTGATCCCGAAGGTGATCCTCTCCTTCGTGAGTGTGATCCCGAAGGTGATCCTCTCCTTCGTGAGTGTGATCCCGAAGGTGATCCTCTCCTTCGTGAGTGTGATCCCGAAGGTGATCCTCTCCTTCGTGAGTGTGATCCCGAAGGTGATCCTCTCCTTCGTGAGTGTGATCCCGAAGGTGATCCTCTCCTTCGTGAGTGTGATCCCGAAGGTGATCCTCTCCTTCGTGAGTGTGATCCCGAAGGTGATCCTCTCCTTCGTGAGTGTGATCCCGAAGGTGATCCTCTCCTTCGTGAGTGTGATCCCGAAGGTGATCCTCTCCTTCGTGAGTGTGATCCCGAAGGTGATCCTCTCCTTCGTGAGTGTGATCCCGAAGGTGATCCTCTCCTTCGTGAGTGTGATCCCGAAGGTGATCCTCTCCTTCGTGAGTGTGATCCCGAAGGTGATCCTCTCCTTCGTGAGTGTGATCCCGAAGGTGATCCTCTCCTTCGTGAGTGTGATCCCGAAGGTGATCCTCTCCTTCGTGAGTGTGATCCCGAAGGTGATCCTCTCCTTCGTGAGTGTGATCCCGAAGGTGATCCTCTCCTTCGTGAGTGTGATCCCGAAGGTGATCCTCTCCTTCGTGAGTGTGATCCCGAAGGTGATCCTCTCCTTCGTGAGTGTGATCCCGAAGGTGATCCTCTCCTTCGTGAGTGTGATCCCGAAGGTGATCCTCTCCTTCGTGAGTGTGATCCCGAAGGTGATCCTCTCCTTCGTGAGTGTGATCCCGAAGGTGATCCTCTCCTTCGTGAGTGTGATCCCGAAGGTGATCCTCTCCTTCGTGAGTGTGATCCCGAAGGTGATCCTCTCCTTCGTGAGTGTGATCCCGAAGGTGATCCTCTCCTTCGTGAGTGTGATCCCGAAGGTGATCCTCTCCTTCGTGAGTGTGATCCCGAAGGTGATCCTCTCCTTCGTGAGTGTGATCCCGAAGGTGATCCTCTCCTTCGTGAGTGTGATCCCCTCGGTAACCGTTTCGCCGTGAAGCGAGCCCCTTCCGTCTGTAGTTCGAGCAGGGTTTCTACCGGATCGGAATTGCGCGGTGGTCCACGGACGATTCAAGTTCGACGCGGCGAAGAACCCACATAAGCGAGGATTAGATAAGCGGATCCGGCGTTTGTTCATTAAAGGATAAAAGTTGTAATTTTCGTTTTCATTTATGCGCCTTAAAATAAAAGGCATCTCTTTCTTTTGAATTTTTGTTGTAGGCCGAAGGCGTAAACAAGTTCAAGCGACAATGAATAACAAACCGACTTTTACCGCGAACAAGTGGCGACGCGTGGGAACCCGGCCCTCGAATCGAGGTTAGTCGTCTTTACTGGCATTCTCTTATCGGTGGAGGAAAAGGTCGAGTTCGAGTTCGACCAAGAGAAGTTCGAGGAGTACCTATCCTCACCCTCCTCGAGATCGGTTCCCCGCCGCTCGAAGGTCGTGCTGAGAGGAGCAGATGGGCCTCCGATGTAGAGCCCGGGGCGAGCGAGTCAACCCCCGGCCACTTGGCGGTGAAAAATCTCCCGGTCCAGAAGTCCAGGTCAGGCGAGATGAGCAGCAGATGGCGTGCAGCGCTCTCAGCGAGCGCCAAAGGCGGCAACATAAGCGGCGCAAATACATGGCCGTGCAATCCATGGATGGGATCCGCTCTGAAGCGGATCTAAGATCGGACTTGCAGAAGGTTCCGGCCTCAGTGGCCAGTTCATCAGCCGTCAACTAATGAGTGGGTCCGTGTCAACGGAACGCTCCACCAGGCGTATCCGGGCGTCGGGCACTTCTTGCGAGCCGCGAGCTTTGGTGCGGCAAGCTCGTGAATTGAAGAAGGAGGTAGTAAAAAGCGCTGACATACGCGGGTTTGGAGGCCCAAACCTAACGGTGCTCCAACCCCACCGCACGGCTTCAAAAGCTAAGATTGCCAATATTCCACTTCTGTCCGGCTTAAGCGAAGACCCGGCGTTGCAAACCAGCGTCAAAGTCAAGACCGGCCGAGCGCCTCAAAGTCAAAGTGCACTGAGCAGGTGTGGCCGTTCCCGACTACCGCGCCAAACCAACTATCAAGGACCGTCTGGGTCCTCTGAGAAAATCACGGGTCACTCCTCATACAGGAGGTCGCACCCGCTCCAACAAGGACAAGAAGACTCCTGCAGCCCCTCCTATCGGACTGAAAGTCAAAGTCCGAGAGTCTGATGGGACTTCACACTCACACGGGCGGAAGTCAAGACGAGTCACTTTCGACAGTTTTGATGAAATAATTCATCCTCGGAAGAAGCGTTTCCATCGGCGATGAGGGCGTTATACAGAGATCGTGCCAACCACGATGGGTTGCTCCGGCACTCATGCCGATGAGTTATATTACCGCACTAGGGGTACGAAGAAGGCTCGAAAGAGCTCTCCCAGCTCATCACGATCATGTTTGTGCTCTAAGCTCATTAGAACAAGGTTTCTGAGTGCAATTGCCGGAAAACTCGAGAAAAGAGTTTCGGTCTTCCGAGACTTAGCACCACACGCCAAGACCTAGGTCAAGGCGATTCCATGAAGGATGGCATCGAGAAGATGAATTGCCGAGGTCACTAATAATGACCCGGCGAGTCATCACGGGCTATTCTCGCAGCATAGCGGCTAACTTCGTTTGCGGTCGGGACTATTCGGCGGTCGAATCGACAAACTTCGAAAGGGATACGGCCGGAGGATGATCGTCGGATATTGGCTCATGTCGCCTCGATCATACCGTATCTAGTGAAGGGAGCCCCAAGAAACGCTTTATGATCGCATGCATCAAGTGGCTAAAATGCTAGGCGGCGTTGGCTAAACAACGGAAAACTTCAAGCTAGAGATGGATTTGGCCATGCAAGCGATGAGAGAAATGCACGACCAACAGATCCAAGCCTTGACAAAACATCGAGGTGAATCGAGTCACGCGATCGACATCGATCAAGATGGCGGCGACTTCGGTCGGGAGGAAGCACAAGAGGATGATAACCCTCACGAACATGGCGCACATAGCGTAGATGTTGTTGCTCATGAGAACGAGAAAATCAAAGACCTCGAGAGCAAAATCAACTCATTGATTTACGCTCAAGAAGTGAAGAAGACAGATATTCCTTGCCCATACAGGGGAGTGGGAATCAATCCCGCACTGCCTAAGTTTAATTTAATAAACTTCACACCGTTTGTGGGAAGGGTTCCCGACGCAAAGACTTGATTTACTTCAAGTCGCACCTGAGTCATATCCGAAACGAGCCCCGATGGTTCGGTCATTCGTTGGTACCTGCGAGGCTGCCGCCGATTAGTACCGCCTCAAGCCGGGAACATTCACGGTGGGGCGACATGGAGTCTAGCTTCCTCACCAATTTCTTCGACGACGATACCGGAAGTATCGATCGGGACATTGCTCGGCGAAGCGAAGGGCGGGCGTGGATGTTTTGTCAAACGATTCTAACAAAGCAATGAACCGTCGGGATCCAATAACGAAGAGTTCATCCTTCCGACCGCCACAACAACTTGTCGATAGGCGTGCTTTCGAGGCAATGGGGACGGCACCGCCTATAACGTGGAAGGACTTGAAGGTTCGTGGAGAGCAAGCCGAAAGATTCCTCAAGAGGAAAAAAGCGGAAAAACCGGCCAGCAATGGGAAGCTCAAAATAACTTTATCAGCGGCAAAGAAAAGCGAGGCGAAGCGGCGGTTCGCGGCAACGTTCAACTCAACCAGCGGCCATGGCAGCGAAGTAGCCGCCAAGCGGGCACAATCAGCGTGGCAGCACAGGCCCGAAAGCGAAACCTGGAGGCAGAATTCCGAGATCTATTCCTTTAGGGGCGGCGAGATTCCGGCCTCTTCAAATATCTTGTCGAAAATAACAAGATCAAGCTCCCTCCGATTCGTAATCAAGAGGAAGCAATGAGGACGAACGACCCAAAATCTTTGCGTATCATAGGGCAATTCATCACCCGCTAAATCTGTTTGACCTTAAGGATAAAATCCAAGCTTTAATTGGCGTAGGGGTCATCACTATGAAGCCGCCCAAAGAAAAGAAGGTCTGAGCAAATGCCGTGTCCATAAGCTTTGGGTCGATGCCGTTGACATGGTTTGAACCCAAACCAAGGGTCAAAGTCGCAATGAAGACGGTGAATGACGACCCACACAAGCAACGCCGAAATGACTTGTATCATATCTGACCCCAAATGGCGAAGTCTGTGGATCCACTGGACACAGCTTGAGGATGAGCAATGGGTAGCCTCTTCTTCATTGAAGAAAAATCAAAGCGAAGGGAAAGGCATGCCATGCTACTTCGCACTCGAGGGAGATGACGAACAGTGGTAACATTCCATTGTCAGAAGGGAACACGAAGCCAGCGTCACGGGGAAGCGGACGAGTACAAATACAAGTACCCTAAGTTCCCGACCCTAATGCCAAGACGCCGAACCGGGTGCCTACGATTCTCACTCACAGAAAGCGCATCGCCAGTGGTCGCCAAAGAAGCCACAAAGAAAGCGCCCACAAGAAGTTCGACTCGGCGATCCGGTTCAATCACCCGATTAGAAGAGACAAACCGAAGCTCCAACGCCCATATCGCCGGCGTTATGGCCCGATTGGCTAATATTCCCGGGATCACTCTACGAGTTCTTTGCGGTTGTCAAAAGAGACAAGAGAAGCTCTTCAAGAAGCCCTCGCCGATTCGAGGTCTTCCTCACCCAGATTAGGCCGAGTCCGTAAGAGTCGGCCCAACAATGCAACCTTATGCTAAACACTTCCCCATCACTTTTACAAAGGAGGATATGCAGACAAGGAATTCCAAGCACGATAGCCGCTATACTTCACCGGATATATTGGCTCTAGTGAAGTTAACCTGATCCAAGTCGATCCGTTCCACTGCGGAGCATCATGCCCTGCGCCTCATGTATCATCTTGGAATCCTGCCCGGTGGCGTCAGCGAACCAGATGATCTACGGATTTAACACTAGCGGTCTCTACCGGGTAAAATTCGGATAAAGTGCCAAATGGGGACTTAAAGTCCAAGTCACCGCTATGTGATTGACGCAGACTTCCTATAACTTATTGTTGGGTCGACCTTGGATCCACAAGAACGCTATAGTCTCATCCACTCTTCATCGTCTCAAGTATGTAGACACGAATAATGAAGTCAAGGCGGTGGTCGCGGACAAGCGGCCGTTTAAGGGGATGGAGAATTATTTCACCGATTCTCTCCTCTACGGTAATGAGTCCAAATCAATCATCGACCCAAAGAGGACGGCGGTGAAGAAGGCGTCTGGCGGGCTTGATTATAGTGGTGGTTTTGTTTTAAATGACATTGTACCCCTTGTAATCAATCTTGGCGATGAAGAATCGTCGGATGAACATTGTAATTGGCAAATTGCCGATGAATCAATAAATGGCGATTTAGAGTACCCTTTGTCTTTGAATGATGTGATGACAGTTTATACAACGATCTAGAGTTGCACACTTGACTTCGGTCGTCTTGCTTTACACAAAAGCGGTTAGAGACTCCTTTGGGACAACACTCGCCATCCCACTAAGATCGAGTATTGAAAAGACTTGGTTTACGGTAAAGGAGATGCGCCCAACACCAAATCATTTCTTAGAAGAAGACGAAGATGACAATAGGCCTATCCTCCACACATTCGATATAGTCCAAAACACCGGGTATCATGAAGAGGTGGGGTACAACTTGACACAAGGGAAGGTCTATGTTTTGGGCGAGGTCCTCGAGTCCCTCTAAGCGGCATATGTCCCAAGAGGGAAGCCGGATAATTACTACGCATTTAGAAGGGGATTGGGATACGAATCCTCCTCAGAAGATGAATGCTCATGGCTAATTGATAATAATCCACCCAATGAGGGAGACGGACATTCGTCTGATTCTTCGGCTTGGGATTCTGACACCAGCCTCGGAGAAGCTTTCAAGGCTTTGATGTCAAATATGGCTACGGTCGATCCTGCTACTATTGAGAGTGATGAAGATATGCCAACATGGGAAGACCCATGGATCCATCAACTCCAAGAACAGTTTGGGGATATGTTCGAACAAAGAGAACCCCCTACTAAAGATGAGGTAGTCCAGGTTAATATGGGTGACGAAGAGCATCCTAAGCTCATAAACATCAGCAATACTCTTCCCTCCGAAGAGAAAGAAGAATTGATCGCCCTAATCAGGGAGTATATCGATGTATTCGCCTGGAGTTACGAGGACATGCCAGGACTCGACCCTAATGTGGCGACACATCGCCTCAACATCAAAGTGGATGTCAAACCTGTCAAGCAACAGCAAAGACGGTTTCGCCCACAAATATTGCGAGCAATCGTTGTGAAGTGAAGAAACTCATAGAATCGGATTCATCAAGGAAATTCAACATCCGGATTGGGTGGCGAATATAGTCGGTCATGAAGAAGAATGGTTCGATTAGGATGCGTATGCGACTACGAGACTTGAACGCCGCTGTCTAAAAGACGATTTTCCTCTTCCAATCAATCGATGTCATAGCGACAATACGTGTGGATTTGAAAGAATGTCGTTCATGGATGGTTTCTGATACAATCGATCAAGATGCACCCCGATGATGCCAAACACACGGCGTTGAGCAGCCCATCGGTATATATTGCTACCGCCATGCCGCTCGGCTCAAAATGCCGGGCGCCACATATCGCCGAAGCAATGACTAAGATTTTCGGGATCATCTCCGGAAAACGGTCGAATGCTACGTCGACGATTTGGTCGTGAAAAGCCGTGACAAAGGAGATCACATCAAAGATCTTAGAACGGTATTCAAACTCATGCGGACTCATCAACTAAAGATGAACCCCGCCAAATCCTTCCTTGGGATGTCCAGTGGCAAGTTCCTCGGCTTTGTCGTCACTGATAAGGGCATCCACGTCGATCCTGACAAAGTAAAGGCAATTCAAGAGTTGCAACCTCCGAGAAATCTGAGAGAACTCAGGGGGTTACAAGGGCGATTGGCGTACATCCGACGGTTCATATCAAACCTATCTGGGAAGTGCCAACCGTTCTCTAAGTTGAACAAGAAGGGCGTGTCATTTATTTGGGACGACGCCTGCCAGAGGGCATTCGAAGAGATCAAATCGTATCTTGCTAAACCTCCCGTTCTCGTTGCACGCGATGCGGAAAAGCGTTCTAATCTCGTCAAGGCAGCGGATCACTCGTTAAGCGCCTTACGGCGCGGGGCGATGGCGATCCGCGAGCAGGCGATGTATTACGGCCAGAACATTAGTGGCGAGTCTCGATATCGATGGTGAGGCGGTGCCTTGCATTAGTGTTTGCAATTGAAAATGCGGCACTACTTAGTCGGACGGGCGATTTATGTTATCTCTAACGAACCGGCCCGAATATTTATGACCAGTAGGCCTCAATGAGTTGGCGTTTGGCGAAATGGGCCTTGCTCTTGTCCCGATATGACTTGCACTTCAAACGCCAGGTCGGTCAAAGGACAAGCGATTTCGCGATCTCTTGAAACGACGGAGCAACGAGCGGTTGAGCTATATGATGATCTTCCTGATGAAGTTCGTGAAGTCAACACTACATCGCACCAACAAATATGGCGATTGTATTTTGACGGAGCTTCTGCCACTAATGTGGCGAGTACCCGGATGTTCTAAAATCTCATTTGAGTCGGAGTTGTCTTGATTTCCTGGAATCATGTCATGCCCGTGCTTATTCACTCACGAACCTTGTTCGATAGCGTGGCCGAATACAATGCGTTACTTATCGGACTTAGCTTAGCGAGAGTCGAATATCTCGAAGCATCTGGCGATTCACAACTGATAGTTAAGCAGGTTCGTGGTGACTACGAGGTCAGGAATCCGGATCTAATCCCCTATCATCAGATAGCTGTTGAAATGGCGGACTCATTCGAAGGATTCTTCATCGAATATATCCGCCTCCAAAGCGCTCCAGCGGATGCTGGCGGCGTTAGCTGTGTCATTAGCACAACCTTCCGAGACCGAGCAGCTAGTTACAGTCAGGACTCATCAGCTTTTTGTACCGATATATGATCAGGTACAAGAAGACAAAGGGGTAATTACCAAAGAGGTACATGCAACCCAAACCGAATTGGAGCCCCGATCGGGCGCTTTCTATCATCGATTACGTCTTGCGGTATTACGCGAAAGGCGTAAGGGAGAGAGTCAATCCCAAGAGCTCCAAGATTCTTCGATCACGGAGACAGGATGTTATATCGCCGGGTACGATGGTCTTTACTCCGATGCCTTTCAAACAAAGAGGTAAGAGGTCCTTCGAGAAGCACACGAAGGTGAATGTGGTGCTCACCACCGTCCCAAGCTCTACGATCGAATCAGAGAATGAGCTACTTTTGTATGATGATTAATGGCGGTGCGATGCGCTTCGGAAATACGCGTGTCAAATTCCGCGAATTATATGCATCGGCCTCTGGCGGTTGCATCCTTGGCCACATCGGCCATTCGAGACATGAGGAATGGGCGTTGTAGGTCCCATTTTTCCTCCGTCGGTTAAAGGAGATCGGTTTATTCTAGCGATCACCGACTACTTCTCCAAGTGGTCAAGCAATCCCGCTAAAAGAGGTCAAGGCGTACGAGTCATCAAGTTTATCAAACACCATGTCATCTATCGACATGGTGTCGAAAACGGATCGTGCATGACAACGGTCCCCAATTTATCGATAATTCTTTCATCGGGTTTTGCGAAAAGTTCAAGATACAAGATGTCGTCGGCGGCTATAATCCGCAAATGGATTAGCCGAAGTCGCTCAACAAGACGATTATCAAGATTTTGTTGAAGCTTGTGAAGAATAATAAGCGAGGCTGGGGCGATAAACTTCGGGCTTCTGGGCATATCGCTGGCAAATGCGCATGCCAGCGGAGACCCCGTATTCTACGGTCTACGGGTGTGAAGCGATTCTCCGTTAAAATCGAGATCCGAATCGCATATCGCCCTCCAGCGAGATGGCGGCCAGAAGAACAACATCAAAAACGTCTCGAAGAGCTTGAGATGTTAGATGAGAAGCGCCTGGAGGCTCAACAATGCATTGAGTTCTATCAAGCTAGGATGTCGAGGGCATTCAACAAGAAAGTTCGGCAGAGAACCTTTAAGGAGGGAGATCTCGTCCTCGCCGCTAGACGGCCGATAATTCTCAACTCCAAGAAGAAAGGTAAATTCGAGC